>JAESUZ010004721.1:772500-981047 GCA_017311185.1 Proteles cristata cristata
GACAATCATAAATAATATATAATGTAATTATAAGTAACAACTACCATTCATTGCCTATGTATTACTCATTAGGCACTGTGTTCAGTATCTTCTGAGATTAGAGCTGCTGTTTCATTTCCTCCATGCACCCATCTCATAGATGGGGCAACTGAGGCCTGCGCAGGGCCAAGGAGCTAGCAGGCATTGGGGTCTGGGTGCGAATTCAGGCCGCTGAATTTCATTCAAGGAAGACAGCAGGAGTGGTATGCTTGGGGCCCCGTTCTGGAAGTGCATGGGAGGTACTTCTTGGTTCTTAACAGTCCTTAGGAGTGTCACTGGCATTTAGGTGGCAATGGGAGTCACACATCTTGTGGTGCAGGGGGCTCCTGCATCACACAGTCGTCCCACTTGAATTTCTCATGCCCTGATGGACGTTCTTTTGGTCGGAAGAAGACAGCGCTCATCTATTTGTAAGTATCTGAATCTAGAACCTAATTTTACATTTAAACCTCAGTACTTCTGGACAACTGAATATATTTTGTATTTCATCAGAACGCAGCCTCTGGAGGGCGCCTGGGGGGTGCTCAGTCGGATAAGCATCTGACTTCGGCTCAGATCATGATCACATAGTTTGTGAGTTTGAGCCCTGCGTCCGGTTCTCTGCTCTCAGTGCAGAGCTCGCTTCTGATCCTCTGTGCCCCTCTTTCTCTGCACCTCCCCCGCTTGTGCTCTCAAAAAACGTTTAAAACACGTTTAAAAAATTATGAAAAGAAGACAATGCAGCCACTGGGTCAACAGAAGGTAGCTTGTTGTTTGTTTGGTCCTGAACCTGCCAGTCCTGGAAAGATCACTTAGCTGCTGTTACCGCTGAAGGTGATTGCTGAGTGAGTGACCACTGTGAACCACACCTGTGTGGAGCTGCGCGTGCCCCTGATACGTCTCTGCGGCAATCCTCTGTGAGGATCCTCACCTTGAGCCACTTTGCTATGTGGTGCAGGGCAGTCGCACCTGAGCATTTACGTATTAATAACCTAACCCTCTATCATAAATTATTTTTTCCTTTATGTTAAAATACTTGGGGCTTTAAGTGTCCATCAACAGATGAATGGATCAAGAAGATGTGGTTCATCTATACCATGGAATACTACATGGCAATGAGAAACAATGAAATCTGGCCATGTGTAGCAACATGGATGGACCTTGAGGGTGTTATGCTGAGCGAAATAAGTCAGGCAGAGAAGGACAAATATCATATGTGTGCACGTATAGGAGGATTAGGAGGAACTTAACAGAGGACCAAGGGGGAGAAGAAGGGCGGAAATGGTGGGGGAAAGGGGGAGAGGCAAACCATGAGAGACTCTTGAATGCTGACAAAAACTGAGGACTGGTGGATGTGGGGGGAGGAGGGGTGGGCATGGAGGAGGACACTTGTGGGGATGAGCACTGGGTGTTATGTGGAAACTAATTTGACAATAAACTATTTGTAAAAAAAATAAAATAAAATAAAATACTTGGGGCTTATTACCATTTTTTTTTCATGCGTGTAGGTAGGTTAAACTTTTATGGACGTCCCAGGAGGGTGCGAAAGAGGGTCTCAGAGGTGTTTGTAGCCTCTCAGGGTCCCCGGGCAGCAGGTGGGGAGGCGGGTTGGAGGCAGCAGAGGCCACCATGGCCTGGGGGGTTTGCACCCGTACACGCAGCCCCACCGGCAGATGCTGTCGTGTGGTTTGCACCAGGAATGAGGTCTTCTGGGAGCTGGGGAGGGCGGGCCCAAGGGCAGGCATCAGCCTGCTAAGATCGAGGCCACTGCCCTGTCCGGGCTCAGCCCTAGGGGAAGCCGCTAGCACCTGCTGGGCAGCGGGTAGGGAGAGCCGACCCTGGTTGGCGGCTCCCTCTCTCCTGCTGCTGTTCCTCCTGCCAGGAGCCGTCTCCATCAGAGGCTCAGACCTTGGGGAACCGAAGCCCAGCAGGCGGCGTGCTGAGCCCCGAGCCACAGTGACCGGCAGGGAGGGCGTGGTGAGCCAGCCTGTCGCCACCACTATTTTGAGGGCGTGCTTGTCCCGTCTGGATATCGGGACTGGATATCGGGCCAGCCTGGCCAGCAGGCCCCCTCGAAACAGGACTAGCGGCAGAGGGGCCCTCGGGGTTCAGCGGGCTGAAGGCCTGCACCGAAGAGAGCAGGGGCCGTGACCTCACTCCTGACTCTGTAATCTTTAAAATTTTTTAATGTTTTATTTATCTATGAGAGAGAGAGAGAGAGCATGAGCAGAGGGGCAGAGAGAGAAGGAGACACGAATCTGAAGCAGGCTCCAGACTCTGAGCTGTCAGTACAGAGCCCGACACGGGGCTCGAACCCACAAACCGCGAGATCATAACCTGAGCTGAAGTCAGATGCTTAACCGACTGAACCACCCAGGCGCCCCTTGACTCTGTAATCTTTGCTGACCCCACAAGGGCTGTGAGACTGGCCCTCCCAGGGCTGGGGCCCACCATTGCTTTGCTCGAGTTTGGTGCTGTTATGGACTGAAGGTTTGAGTCCTTCTCAAAATTCAGAGGTTGAAGGCCTAGCCCCCACTGTGATGGCATTGGGGGGTGGGGGGGCGCTTGGGAGGTGAGTCGGTTTAGAGGAAGACAGCAAGGTGAGGCTCACGATGGGATCAGCGTCCTTATGAGTACAGACCCCAGAGCCGCTGGCTGTCCTCTGGCCACAGGAGGACACGGGGAGAAAGTGCCCTTGGACAAGCCAGGAGGGCTCTCCCCAGACCCTGAACATGCCAGCACCTTAATCCCGGTCTTTGAGGCTCCAGGACTGTGGGACCGAACTGTGTCGTCGGAGCCCCCGGCCTAGGCTGTGCCGCTACAGCAGCTGGGGGGTTCTGAGCTGAGGAGCAGCTATGCTGGCAGCACACAGGAAAGGGTGACAAAGGGTGCAGATGTCCTCAGGCCGGCGCTGGGGGGAGCCGCACAGCTGGCCGCCACCAGGGGCCCTCTGGGGGCCCCTCCAGGGAACCAAGAGCAAACTCGGCCCATCGGATGAGTTAGCCGGACCCTGGAGGGGTGAACCGCGGTGTGAGCTCCTGGAGAGGGAAACCGCACTGAGGGGGATCCAGCCCTCCGTGAAGGAGCACCTGCAAAATGGCCCATGTCAGGATGGGCACCTACATAAGGAAATGCTCTAAGCGGCTGATGGCGGTCATCTCGGGGCCGCGGGACTGAGGTGATTCTATGTTCTTAGGTTTGTGTATCTGACTCTCCGAAACTTCTACCCCGCCCATGTAATGCTTTCATAATATTTTCCTTTAATTAAAAAAAACAGAGACACCTGTGTAGCTCAGTTGGTTAAGACTCCAACTGTGGCTCAGGTGTTGATCTCGTGGTCCATGAGTTCGAGCCCTGTGTCTGGCTCTGCGCTGACAGCTCAGAGCCTGGAGCTTGCTTCAGCTTCTGTGTCTCCCTCTCTCTCTCTGCCCCTCCCCTGCTCCTGTTCTTTCTCTCTCTCAAAAATAAATAAACATAAAAAAATAAATACAAAGCCATCTGATGCATGCCCAAGTGTGAGAACCGGCTCCCTGAGTAGTTTTCTTAACATCCCAGAGCAGGAGACCTAATGGGGACCATGTGACTGCTTTAATCACACTTTAACTTTGGGCAAATTATTTTTCGGATGTTCTCGTGGAAAAACGCACCACATTCATCATGGAAGTGAGACACAAGATCAGAAGCACCTGGGCCTGACCACACACAGTACCAGCCCTCTGGGACCTGAGGGGTTTCAGGCCACCCCAGTCTGTACCGGACAGCGTGGCCGCTGGCCCTGTGGGAGAGGGGGAGGCCGCTCTGAGGGGCCTCTCTGAGCCCACACACTTCATAAGGTGTGTTTTCTAAGCCCCGTGGAGGGACTTAGGCAGGAGTGAGTGTCTCTTTAGAGTTTCGTAGCTTTAAACCCAGCGTCTGAAGATTTTCTGGAGTATCCCAGGTTTCTCGTGTTTCAACTCATCACACATGGCCTGCCACTGGGAGCCGGAACTCAGAGACCGTGAATTTTGCCAGGAAAATTACAAGAAGAGCTAAGGCCTTAAAATGTGTCCCAGCTGCAAGCCTTAGATAGAGCCTCCTTCCGGCAAAGTTGACTTTCTTATCAGAGAATGAGGATAAACGAACAGCCACGCGTGGACCCTCTCAGTCAAGCATCAGAGAGAGACTCCAGACTTTGATGCCATCGTATTCCTACTGATGTCTGCAGCTGATTTCAACACGGTGGGGGGACGGCGCCCACAACACCCAAAATACCTTGTTAAAGTACAGATAACATGCGAACACCTTGCTGGTGTCTGAGGATTCACCTCCATCCTGACGCTATCTACCCAGAGAGAGCATCACCTTTCACAGGAGGGGGGCTCAGTCCTACAGGGCTGCACCCCGACAAGATGCCACCAGCAAGTCCAGCTTGTCACTGGTGCGCCCGACAGACTGGCTATAAATCGGAGGTTCCCATGACCCCTCCTAGAGCTTGATGAATTTGTTAGAGCAGCTCAGAACTCGGGGAAACATTTACTTACTAGATCACTGGTTTAGTGTAAAAGGCTGGAGCTCAGGAGCTGCCAGATTGAAGAGAGGCATGGTGCAAGGGCTGGCGAGCGCCACACCCACAGTGTCCTGAGTGTGCCATTCTGCGCAAACCTCCACGTGCCCACTGACCCAGAAGCCCTCTGAACCCTGCCCTTTCCGTTGTTTACGGAGGCTGCGTTACATGGACACACTTGATCAGATCACTGATGGTTGGCAAATGAACTCAATCTCCAGCCCCTCTCTCTTCCCCATGGGTTGGTCGTAGGGCAAGACTGAAGGCTGCAACCCTCTGATCACATGAATGGCTTCAGGCGCACCGAGTCCCCATCGTTTCCAAAAGACACCTCATTAGTCCAACAAAGGACAGATTTACCACACTCTCAACACTTGGGGAAATTTCAAGGGTTTGGAGAGCTGTGAGCTGGAAACCTTGAAGGAAGACCAAATATAAATGAGAAATTGATTTTGGTCATCTGCATGACCACATATACATTTTCCTCATAAATCATAATACTGTGGTACCTGAATTCAGACACATGATGCAAGGTTCCTGGAGGGTTTAGGGACCCTATCATCTTTCCTTGCCCAATGAATCCAGAGGATGTTTAGTTCTCAAGCTCAGACCCCTCTGGGGAAGTACAAACCTTGAAAGTTGCCAGGCTCCACTCCCTGAAGACTTTAATTCCTGGTGTGCCAGTGGAGTTCTGCATTATGCATTAAAAAAGAAATCACTCCACAATAGAGCAGCAAGTTACACAGCGAGGAAGTGACCAGAGAAGTCCAGAAGATGGGACTTCATGTACAACGAATAGTCCAGTCCTTTAACGAGTCAGTATTATGCAAAGAAAGAAAGGGAGGGATGTTCTGAATCACAAAAGACGTAAGTGATGGGCCCGTGGGACCCGTGGTGTGGTCCTAGAGTGGATCTCCATTTAGAGAAAACAATTAATTTTAGAGAACATTTTTGGGTCAGCTGGGGAAAATGAAAGAAAAAACATTTTATAGAAAAATGGATACTGTTAACTGAGAAAAGCAGGCTTAAAAATAACATGTATGGTACTATCCCATTTTGGTAAAACACAGGTATCCATTAGCCTAGAGAAGGAAGTCCTACGCAGAGATGCTGAGATTGACAACACTGGATGCGATGCCCATGGTGTTTTTATGTTATCCTTTTTGCTTATCTGACTTTTCTAAACTTCTAGAGGAGAGGGAAGAGGGAAGAGAGAAGAGGGAAGAGGGAACGAATCTTAAGCAGGTTCCATGCTTAGCACAGAGCCCGATACAAGCCTCAATCCCACGACCCTGGATCATGACCTGAGCCAAAATCAAGAGGCAGAGTCTGACTTGGGGCGCCTGGGTGGCTTAGTCGGTTAAGCGTCCGACTTTCGCTTAGGTCATGATCTCGCGGTTCGTGGGTTCGAGCCCCGCGTCGGGCTCTGTGCTGACTGCCAGCTCAGAGCCTGGAGCCTGTTTCAGAGTTGTGTCTCCCTCTCTCTCTGACCCACCCCTGTTCACGCTGTCTATCTCTCTCTCTCCTAGAAATAAATAAAAATTAAAAAAAAAAAAAAAGAGTCAGAGTCTGACTCAACTGACAGAGTCGCCCGGGTGCCCCTGAGCAGCACTTTCTTTCCTGAGCATCAGAGCCACCCGGGGAACCTGTTAAGGGTAGGAGTTCTCAGGCCTCTGACTCACAGGATGCGACTGGTTTTGGGTGGGGACTGGGATGCAGATTTGCACAAATGCCCAGGCATTCTTACTGTCCGCCAAGGACGAAAACTGCTGCTTATGGACAACTTATTAAAATGCAGATTCTGATGCAGTAGGTGTGTGGCAGAGCCCAGATGCTGCATTTTAAAAAAATTTAGTTATTTGAGAGAAAGAGAACACGAGCTGGGGAGGGGCAGAGAGAGAGGGAGAAAGGTAGAATCCAAAGCAGGCTCTGCGCTGACAGCGCAACACGGGGCTCGAACTCAAGAACCATGAGATCATGACCTGAGCCAAGAGTCAGATGCTTAACTGCCTGAACCCTCCAGATGCCCCCCCACCCCGATTCTGCATTTCTAACAACTCCTAGGGGGATTCTGAGGCTGCTGTAACCAGACCGTCTAGGGAGTACGGCTGGAGAGGATGGTGAGAACCAGAAGAAAAGTTTTGGCTCGCCATGCAAACTCTCCTTGTGCGGTGAAAGATGGCCGTCTGATGGAGGCTGGAACAGAGACACCAATGCAACGCCTACGCTGACCACGCAGGGAGAATGAATAGGCGACACAGGCAGAGTGCCAGTCAGTGGCGGGGACTGTGGCCGCCCTCCGCCATGCACGTAGCTGCTGCTCAGCTCCAGCCCAGCAGCGTCAAACCCTTGCCAGCAACCTCAAATCTTCCCATTTTTTTGAATGTTTATTTGTTTTTGAGACAGAGAGAGACAGCATGAACAGGGGAGGGGCAGAGGGAGAGGGAGACACAGAATCCGAAGCAGCTCCAGACTCTGATCTGTCAGCACAGAGCCCGATGCGGGGCTCGAACCCACGAACCGTGAGATCATGACCTGAGCCGAAGTCGGACGCTCAACCGATGGAGCCATCCGGGTGGTTCCGAATCTTCCCATTTTTCAGAAGAAGCCAGAAATCTGATTCTGAAATGAAATCTATTTTCAAAACACTGCAGAGACCAAACAAAACACATCTGCCGGCTAAATCCAGCTTGGGGCCGTCAGTGCTGGGTCACTGGTGGCACTCAGAGTAGGGAGCAAATGCCCCGTCCTGATAACTAAATGCCAGGAATCTACCAGATGAAGGTAAACCAATTAATTATTCTTGTGGACTCGGAAGGCAAAAATCTAACCCTGGCAGAAATTCCTGAATACTCAACTCCTGCGTGTTAAAACGAGCACAGTGAACATGAACTCCAGGTAGCATTTTGACGTGGCTGCATGACCCTATCCCGAGGCAGATGAAGGGACTGGAAAGCTATGTAGGGATGGGGGCTGTTGGAGGGGCCCGTGGGCATCCTAAGATGGGCATAGTAAGAAAGCCCTCTCCCTGGGCCCCACTGTCCACTCAGCCATTCTTAACCATGCCCCAAACTCGCCAGGAGCTAAAGGTCTTGAGATTTGCAAGAAAAACGTATCAAAGCACCGCGAGAAAGCTAATTCTGCAGCCCTTAATGAATCCCATTTACATTTTTTCAGCTCTTTGATTTCTGAGCACTATTTAAGGGGGAGGTTTGTTCAGTTCATTTACTTTGGATTTTAACTGTCCAGGGTGACAATCCTCAGCAGTATAATTTCCCTCCTGTGCCCAAATCAATAAAATGCACCCAAGAGCTAATATCCATTTTGAGCTCCACTGAGGCCCAATACCTTCTGGAATCACAGTGACTTGGAAAATAGTAAACAACCAGAAGTGAGCCGAGACCTGCTGCAGGCATTTGGTTCTCAGTGGAGAATAAGAACCTTCCAGTCCACATCACATGATTTCTTCCCGCAGAAGATACAACCCTCGAGTTGAGGAATTATAGACTTAAAGGAACTGGTTACAGAATTTTAAGGTGGGCAAAGCAACGACGCTATACCTCCTCCCCCTCCCGCATGACCTATTTGGGTAAGGTCCTGGGGCAAACGCTGTAGGTTAGTTGACTTAACATCCACTTCAGACCACTGTTCCTCCTTCATTGTCTCTGTGATAGAGTCTAAGAAAGCAAGCATTTAATTTTCCCATCCTCTCTCGTCCATGAGGGGTGGGTATATGACATAGTTCTGGGCGATGAAATTAAGGGGAGAAGTCTATTATCGCAGTGGAAAGGGTGATGTTTCAGGGAATAACAAGGCGGTGTAATAACAAGGCGGGAAAGACACCACCTCTTGAATGCAGATGTGAAGGCTGGAGCTGAGGCAGCCATCTTGCAATCATGAGGGAAAGAATTCAGAGAATTATAATGAGGCCAACCCTGACAGCACTGTGAGGCTCAAAAGCAGCCACTAAATAACCCCAAATTGGTGAAGCCATAGTGGGTCAGATTTCCTATTACATACGGCCAACATAATCCTAAAATGCATACTTCATCATAAAATTAGATAAAGATACAAAATCTTACCTGAAGAGTCTATAGAAATTAAGGTGCCATATTTCACTGCAGCTTAAATTGGCTTCTATAATCCTAAGTAGAGGGCTTGGCTGGTGACATTACTAAAGTAGGGTAGGTGGAGCTAAAAATCCTACTTATTACTACCTAACCCTTCTTTTATACATGAGCTTTAGCTTCATATTAGGAGTGTACACAAGAAACATAGTTTCTTCCATTTAAGAGAGCAGCCCCACCTTGAGCCATGGGAAGAAAGCGGGGTTAGTGCCCAGGTGCCTCTAATAATATCTCTGCCACTAAAGTTCCATTATTAATCAGAATCTGATTCTCTGTGGCCCGTGGCCCAGTGCTGGTCACCTGGACGGTTCTGATGCTGAGTGTGGCCACACATTCTTTCTCCACATGGAGAATGGCTGATTAATTGTTGTCAGAGAAAATGATCCCATGGGATTCTAAATCCAGCTTCACTTCCGACACATAGTGAGTGGCACCTGTTTATTGAACGTGTTACATGTTTCAATTTTCAGACTCCAGAATCTAAAGGGATTGTCCCAGCACCCACATCTAGAGATAGAGATGCCTGCCACCCAAGTTCACGCTCTCTACTATTAAGATCAGCTGCGTCCTCGTAACTCCCCAAAGGAGCTTCCGACGGGTCCCAGGTTAGGAAGAAGTCAGTTCTCTCCTCAGTCCAAATGGAGGCTAGTGAGACATGAGGGAAATGCGTTCACCAAATAGTCCACATGATTTCCTGCATGTCAGCCTCCCTCGCAGTTACCGTGGGGGCCAGATGACTAGTGCTGACCGTTGGATTGAGGACAGAAGTAGTTTCTTTCCTGGGCTGAGGGAGGGTAGAGCCAAACATCATCATCCCCCATTTTCCTCTGATGTAAAAACCACATGTTCTAGTTATAGTAGCTACACGGTGAAGGTGGGCAGCCCTGATTGTATCTCAAATTTCTTTGCATTGTTAGGGCGCTCAGGGGTGGGATTTATTTATTATTGTGGCACGGCAGAACTTACGCTGGCTGCAAGGGGATCAGGCCACCTTGCTTAGAGTCATTTTGCAAAGAAGGGAACTGTAATGGGGAAGCTATTATAATAGAGGTTCATTTATCACCAGGGTTATTCTGTATCCAAATCATGGGATGCCTTATTTGCCTAATGAGGCAGACAGTTTCTTAGAATTAACATGAAGATGTTACTTGCATTACAAAATTTGGCACTACTTAATGGAAATGATGATATTCTCTAATTTCAACTAATACTTCCAGCTGCTGCCTCTCAAGAATTTTGTACTCTGGTCCCACATATTTATGGGACGAAATGTTTGCAAAATATATTTAGAAGCATCTGCATGCTAACGGACCCAATTTCATGACCCATTACACTTTCCATGCAAACGTAGACACTGGGGCTGCCCGAGCTGGGAGTTGGCTGAGCCGCGCCAACTGTCTGGTTTTGACAGTGGACCAGGAGAGTCTCTTCGCAATAAAAACATACATTGGCCACTCAGATCCTTACTGAGCATATACTACGTGCCATATGCTTTCCTAGAGGTTGGAGGTACAGCGGTAAATAAGACAGAGTTCCCGTCTCATGAGATTCGCATCTGACAGATGGAAATGAACTTTGGAACTGACAGAGGAGTTCCCCTGAGGGTATTTAGAGAACCTAAAAGCCAAGTGTGTGTCTGAAGAGAGAAAAGCGAACGACTGTAACCCACACTTTCATCCACACTCACACACCAGGTCATCCCACTGCATGGCCTTGCTCACCAATCCAGCCCTCCCTCTGCTGCTCGCTCGGCTCCACTCCTGCGGCACTGACCTACGTGCCGGTCTCGGAAGCCACCACACTTCCTTTCCTCCCATGGCCCTGTCTGAGCTGTTCTCTGCCTAGAATATACGTTCCTCTTCCCCCTTGGTGTTTACCTGCCTAATGTCTCTTTGTCCCTGAAGCCGTTCGAGGCATTGACTCCTGCAGGGAGCCTGCTTGGATTGCTCCTTAACCCCCCTTGTGATCCCACATTGCTGTCTATACATTTACCTGAACAACCTACACCCTTTCCTCACTGGCTGAAAGAGTGGATGGAGGCGTGATGGGTGCAGGGGACAAAGGGAGAGGCCGGCACCTGCTGTTGCTAGAGACGTGAGTGCCGCGGGGAGTGAGGCAGACTGGGGCGAGCAGACGAGATGAGGGGCGTGGCTGGAAGACTGGTTACATTGAGTGTCGCAATGAGCCAGAGAGAAACTTTAGTGGGGAAAATGTCCCGTTTCTCACTGTTGCAGAAGGTATTTACGAGCCCAGACACGTGGGGCAGCTAGGAAAAGCCCTGAGACATGGGAACGGAACTGAAGAGATTGGTCTGAAGTTGTGTTTTAAAATGTGGTATGTGGGGCGCCTGGGTGGCTTAGTCGGTTAAGCGTCTGATTTTCGCTTGGGTCATGATCTCGTGGTGTGTGGGTTCGAGCCCGGCGTTGGGCTCTGTGCTGACTGCCAGCTCAGAGCCTGGAGCCTGTTTCAGAGTCTGTATCTCCCTCTCTCTCTGACCCTCCCCTGTTCATGCTGTCTCTCTCTCTCCTAGAAATAAATAAAAATATTAAAAAAAAAATAAAATGTGGTATGTGCGTGAGCCTGGGTGGCTCAGTCGGTTGAGTGGCCGACTTCGGCTCAGGTCATGACCTCACAGCTTGAAGACTCGTGGGTTTGAGCCCCGTGTTGGGCTCTGTGCTGACAGCTCGGAGCCTGGAGCCTGCTTCGGATTCTGTGTCTCCCTGTCTCTGCCCCTCCCCTGCTTGTGCGCGCTCTCTCTCTCAAAAAATAAAACATCAAATAAAATTTAAATGTGGAATATGCATAAAAACACAGGCATAATAGTCACAGGTTCATGTATAAATGCATGCATGTATGTATGAATACCTATACCATTTTCACATGGTAGTTTATTGCCTTCCTTATTTTTTGCATTTCCAATTCTTATATCTATGTCTGTATCCTCATCTCTGTCTGCTGAGGGCTTAGAAGCAATGACACCTGAACCATGATAATAAACTCATGACCCAGTCCTTTATCTCTATATATGACCTTCCACTAGAAGAACCGAGTGGTTTCAATCCAGGGTTGGTGCCGGGCAAGTACAATATGATCCTAGAATATCTTATTTCCCAAGAAAGTAAGAAAATGATCAAAAAATGATGAGGCTCTATCGAAAGCCTCAGTATTTGGCTTCCAAATATGGCATAATTTAAGCACAGTATTAAAAATAAAGACAGCAACAGAGAACAAACCCAATGAATAAAATCAAAATCCCATGAATTCATACTGATATTTTAAAAATGGTTAATTACGCACTGGAGAAGGATATCCACATTACATGTATTCTTTTTCTTCTCCCTTAATTAAGAAAAACCCCAGAAAACACAAAACCACCCCCAAATCTTGGGTAGTGCCCACTAATGAAGCATTAATTCCCCGTCCACGTGGTCATGTGATTAAGTGTGGCTAATGTGATGTCAGCACAGGAGTCTCTTGGGAAGACAAGGGGCTGAGGGCCCACGGTGTGGATGTAAGTGCTGGAGTCCCATCTTCCATCCTAAACCATGAAGTGGCCTCATGGGTGGAAGCCATGCGTTCAGGGGACAGAACCTGGCTCTAAATGGCATCTTGCGGCTGCCTTGTACGGTCTCTGCAGGTCTTTTATGTGAGAAATATAAACCCACATTATTTCAGTTGGCTTTCTGCTACACGCAGTTAAACTTAATTCTAAATGATGTAGGAGAGTTTCAACTGTATCTTTCTTGTGTTTCATCTTCAAAAAAATAGGTCAAGGGGGGAAAAAATAGAAAGAATGGACTGATGGTCAGTAACCAACGAGGGCTAACTTCCTTTTCCAGTTCCTTATTTTGAGAATCTTAAACACGGAAAAGTAAAAAGAAACAAAACGAAACACCCAACACCATAAAAACTGTACACCTGCCATATGGAACTGCCAACTGTTAGCATTTTCTCATATTTGCTTTGTCTTTATTTTATTTAAAGAAATAAAACGTTACAGATGTAGCTTACAGCCTCTGATCCGTCATGTCCAGCTCGATCCCCACCAGCCTCCTCACTGCCACCAACCACTGTATTAGATCACGTTAAGCCGGCCAGGCTCGCTCATCTCAGGTCATCCTGGGCATATTTTTGTTTCCATAAGTAATATGTTATATTATATGTATGTTTTTAATGAAATGCTTATAAATTGCATCATGTGGAATATGTACGCAAGCCGTTGGTCTTGTTTCTGAGCCTCCCATTTCTTCATGGACTATATAGATATAAACACAAACTATTTGGTCCACTCCTTTAACATTTTGTTCTTTTAATTTTACATAGCCATTCCCCTGTTGATGTATATTTAGGAAATTTCCAATTTATTGCCTTTCTTTATTCTTTTTTTTTTTTTCAAGTTATGGTTGGTTTTCCCTTCTGTTTATTTCAACAACCTATATACTCATTAGTTTCAGAAAGAAAAGTAAAAGACCTCAGTAAGTGATTATATTTTCACATTTTCTGTGCAGCACAAATTTTTAAATGGGCAAACAATATGCTGTTATATTAGAACTTATACCCACAAGAGGGTATGTGAGGCTAATCCCTGGCAATTCTTGTGATGATTTGAAGATCCAGGGGGAAATCATGGCATATTAACCAGAAAACACACATCCTTTTTTTAAAAGTTGTTTTTGCATGACATTCTGCTCTGATATGCAACCAAAACTACTTTTTCCAGCCTTAGTGACATATAATCGACAAATAAATTGCATCTATGTAAGGTATAGCTTTTGATGTTTTACTATATGTATGCATTGTAAAGTAGCGACTACATGCATCTGATGAACATTCTATAGTGGGCGACCTCACGTGTCTCCTGGGGCACAAGCATGTTTCTTTCTTGAAGCCTGTTGTTACGAAGTTGATAAACCAGGACAATGACACAGATGTAGAGTAACTGTTTCAGGAAGTCATGCGAAAACACCCCCCATGACCCTCATACGTGATGGATACAATGGGAAAAATGTGGGCGAGGGGATTATACCTATAGGTGAATTTGTAACTGTACAGTCAACTTCACGAAAACAGTGTCCATTAATTTCTAGGCAAGGATCTCTTGAGCTGTGGTATAGATCTAGGGCTTTATTCCGTTCGACAACCTCACCGTCCATCTACCCATCTGTCTAACCAGCCAGTGTTTTCCAGTGACACTGTACCAGGCACCATAGTGGACACTGGACTTGGCAGAGTCAATGGCATGTGGCACAGCTCTTGACACGTGCTTGGTATCTAATTAATATTTGTCATTTGATCAGAACCCTTCAAAAATCATATATGGTTGCTATGACTTTGATGAAGATTCAGAATACATGCTTGTGAGATTTTATGATTTTTTAATTGATTTTGAATTTTTTTCATTTTCTTTTATTTTTTATTTTTTTGAGAGAGAGAACGAGACAGCTCCTGAGTGGGGAAGAAAGACAGAGAGAGAAAGAGAGAATCTCAAACAGGCTCCATGGTCAGCACAGAGTCTGATGAAAGGCTGGATGCCATGACCCTGGGATCATGACCTGAGCCAAAATCAAGATTCAGATGCTCAAACAACTAATCCACCCAGTGCCCCGATTTTATGATTTTTTAAGAAAGGGATATGAATACATGGCAGTAAGCCAGATTAAAGAGAGATAACATTACATTCTTTCTAAGGCATGAAGCTAATTAAATAAAACTTATTATGGGTGAATGTGACATCGGGAATAAGCATATGTGTATACACATACAAATATATACACAAACATATGTATGTACTAGTTATAAGTAGAGCGATCTATCTTGGCTATACTGACATAAAATACATACTGAAATTTCTGGTTGAGCACAACTTCAGTATAAGCCAATGAATGGTATCAACTCAAAAGACACCAGTCGAATCCTAGACTAAACTGGGGTGTTTGTACCAACATTTGGGTAATGATAATGACACATGTAATTAGTTTACTAAAAATCAAAGGCAGTGTCAATAGCATTCTTATAACAAACTGTGGCTGTCTCAGTTTAAAGAGGAAGTAACTAAGGCTCAGAGAGGCTCAGTAACCTGCCTAAAACCAGACAAGTAATAAGAGGTGAAGCAGAGATTCAAATCCAGCCATATTTGGCTCAGAGTCTTAACCACTCCACTCTGCTGCATAACCTCCTTGTCCATGTAGATCCTGCCTGAAGATGTGGCCAGTCCACCTCAATGGGCTCCATTTTGGAGGGATGGGAAAAAAACTACAGTCACACAGGTTGTTGTTACTCACCACACAATAATGTCCCTATGTGAGCCAATATGGCCACAAACCACAAACTCATGGCCACAGTGCGGGTCTTTCTCAATATACCTCTCCAAGAAACTGCTCTCTACTTAAGAGGAAGCCACCCATAGGCTACAAAGTTCAAGTCTCTCTTTTTTTTAAATATTTTTAAAAATGTTTTTATTTCTGAGAGAGAGACAGCGTGAGCAGGAGAGGGTCAGAGAGAGAGGGAGACACAGAATCTGAAACAGGCTCCAGGCTCTGAGCTACCTGTCAGCACAGAGCCCGATGTGGGACTCGAACCCATAACCGTGAGATCATGACCTGAGCCGAAGTTGGATGCTTAACCGACTGAGCCACCCAGGCGCCCCTACAAAGTTCAAGTCTCTTCTACTCCCGGTTCGAGTACATTTCCAGGCAAGGCAAAGAGATTCTCAGTCTGTATCTGTCATTGATAGTGGTGTCTATATCTCACGGTTGTTTCAAGGATTAGGGCAAATACAAGCGAAGCCAACCACAATGCCCAATACATAGTAGGGGCTCAATAAATGGTAGTGATGATGGTGAGACTGTTGTTCCTGCCTCTGTTGTGGCTGGGAGGCATGCTTCCTGGAGGCTCTTGCACATGGTTGTGGGGCCCAAAGGGTCCTCATGAGGAGCCTACCCACTTACTTCCTGGAGGAAGAGATAGATTTTCTTTACACCAACTCATGTGCACCTCATTAAACCAGGACCTCAATGATCTGTGTCTACCCAGAGGGATACTTCTTTGTAATTCATCCGCCCAGAGGGGACACCTTTGTCTAATATTTACAAAGTGCCTCATTGCTCAGCTGTGTGCTGGGGTCTTCCCACCAGAAAACTGGACATCAGAACCAAGACCAAATCTCACCTGTCTTATCTTTCTTTGACCTTTCTAAGACCTCTTCTCCTGACCCCCCCTCCCCCCAAAGTTTCTGGCTACAATCTTCAAGAAGTAACATAAATGTGAGGGTCATAATCAAGTGGAAGACATAAGACCCACTGGCTGGAGCCTTAGAAAACTTCTCCCGCTGCTTTGATCCACTAACTTCTGTTTTCCTTTTGCATTTGTGGCCTGTGATTACATATTAGAGGATGTGTCACCTCCAGTGGTCATGTTAAAGGACTTGAATGAAATACAGCTACAGGAAGACTGACAGTCCCCTTGACTTACAGTAAAGCTCGCCAAAGAGCTTGACAGCCCATCAAATAGAGAATCCCAGGAGGAAGACAGGCTGCGGCCCACGACTGTAACTTACACCCACAGAAAGAGACAGGCTTTCGGACTCAGGAAGAGAGTGGGGAGTGGACCAGTCTTCTTAGGGACACAAGGTTGGGGGGTTGCTAGATGTGTGCTCTAACCTTTTGTCTTGACATCAGCTGACATTTACTGAAGTCCTTACATCCCTCTTGCTTGTAAAGTTTAATTCCATTCCTGTTATGGTGATTTGGTGTTGCAGAAAAAATATCCCTCCTCCCCCCATATTTAATGACTTAAAACAACCATTTTATTTTGCTTATGATTTTGTGGGTCAGGATTCAGGAAGAGCTCAGCCGGGTGGTTCATCTCAGGTCCACGTGGGGTCACCTGGGGGTGGAGAATCTCTTCTGTGATGGCTCCTATAGTCACATGGCTGTCAGCTTGCTCTCTTTGGCCTTTCTCTCCAAATAATTTCTCAGCCCCAAGGCCTCTTCACATGGCCTGAGCTTCTCCAAGGACAGCTTCCAGATGGACTTCTTACGTGGTGCTGTCTTCCATCAGAGCCAGTGGTACAGGAGATGGTAGGTGAGATCTGCCCATTTCTTCAGGCCTGGGCTTAGCAACTACAAAGGGCCACTTTTACCATATTCTGTCTGTGAAGGCAGCCACAGAGCTCATCTATATTCCAAGGGAGGGGATGTCGACCCTCAAAGAATTTGTGGCCCTTGACAGTCCACTAGATGCTCCAAAGTCCCTCTCTTCTACCTCCCAAATGTCTCCAAAACATGCCCCATGCTCACCATCTCCACCATGACCACCTTTGACCACGCTCTTGTTGACACTGTGGCTGCCCATCCAGTGTCTATCTCCCCCTCTCCCACCCCTTCCCCACCCCTGCAGCGAGAAAAATTCCTTTGCAGTGCAAATATGTCCGCATCGTGTTTCCAGTGCGAATATGTCCGTGTCGTGTTTCCACTTGAAACTCACCAAGAGCTTCCGTCTAGACTTCTTCGTGCAGGAAGCAGCTCTCTCTCCACGCCCTGCCTCTGCTCCCTTGCTCTTGGGAACAACGTTCTCAGCCTCCTTTGGTTACCACCCTTCTTTTCTCTCTTAGTCCTTGCAGTTCAGAGGGGCCTGGCATCGCCTTCCTTCCAGGCTCGACTCCAGGAGTGAGCATATGACTCAGATCTGGCCGCTCAGCGTCTTCCACACCAGTGCACACATGATCATCTCAGAGATGGGCACACAACTAAACGGGGCCATTATATGTAAATAATCCTTTTATAAAGTCTGAGGGGTGGCTAGAGTTGCTAAGGTAGGGGGCAAAATGCCCAGGGACCACTGTTGTTCGCTACCACCTTGGGAAAGTCAACATTGAGGAGAGCAGAGCCAAGGAATAGTGTGAGAAACATCCCTGATGACATAAATATACCACCTAGATATAGCCAGTCCTGAAGTCCCTCTTGGCCTTTTAAGTGAATGAACCGATACAATTCTTCTTTTGCTTAAACTTGTCTGGGTTTTTGTCTCTAGGAGCCAACAGAGTCCTAACATGCTTCTTTCTCATCCTGCCTCTTCATCATCTGGATCATGTTGGCTTCTCTAGACCTTCTCTGGCACCTGGCTTCCCCATAGCTTATGCCCAAGTCGTATCCTCTTTACCTGTGTTCCCAGATCATGCCTTACTTTTTCACATCTTTGTGTATATGTTCTTTCTGACTGGAACAAGCTTCGCAGTGGCAGCCACAGAAGTTTCCTGCTCATTTCTCAAGGCTCAGCTGACCTATCACCTTCTATCTGGGAGGTTTCCAGATCTTTTGTCTGCCTCACACCCCCATCCCCCAGCTTGCTTTGCCCTCAATGTTCTCCTGGGCTATTTTATTCCTCTCTCTTCCAGCATCTAGTAGATTTTCTTTCTTTCCTTCATTTTACCCTGAGCTCCATTAAGGGTCTGACTTGGTCATGTTCATCTTTGAGTTCCGAGAGCCCCCAGCCCGCTACCTCACACACAGCAGAAATTCACCAGAGATCTGCAGAATGACTAAAACTTCTAATGCACAAATACTTGGTTCCAAAGCTACCCTGGTCTTGTGTCATCGCACACACCAGACCCTCCTTGCAAAGAATTATGCAGACGACCACAGACCACGTGCTCAGTCCCTTATCTGCAGTAACCCAAGGGGGTCCCAGCACTTCTTTAAAAATTAATTTGTTTCTTAATTAAGAAACATGCTTATTTCTAATTAACCAACCTTCAGTGTAATGTAAACAGATTGTAAGTAACTAAACAGCTTCGTCTAGCTTGTTGCGTGTCTGAGAACAGTACGGTGAAACCATTTTTAGCACATCAGCTGGGAGGCTGGGGAATATGTGGAATCTCTGACTTGCAGAGACAGAATTAAAAGAACTTAAAGAGAGGGAATTTGTCAGCTCTTAATCCCTACCCAGCAAATTAAATCGCTGCTACACGATATCATGACACCATTTCTAGATTTTTTTTGAGATGCAAAATTCCCCCAGTTATTAAAGAGGTGACTCAAACTCTTTGTGGCTCCAATCTGTGTACATTATGGCTATAGCTATACATGCTGCCCACATGGCGATGTGGCAGAAAGTAGTTATTCTGAACAGGACCCAGCTGGTTTGCTGCGGACTCTCATGGATGCGGTGTATTCACAGTAGGGTAGGCTGGGGTTTGAGAGGAGGTAGGAGGTAAGATATATGCATTTTTAATGAGAGACCTGTCATTCTTTTGACACCATCAGCATGTAGGAAAGCATCCGGAGACAGACTAATGGTTTCGTAATAACAAATGCTAATGGAAGAGCACACAGCCCAAGCCGTATTCATTAAACTACTTCTACCTTGAAACAATTCACTGACCTGGACCTGCTCATATCCGGAAGGGGGTATGGATTCCAACTCAGATGCTCTTTACACCAAAACACACAGCTCAGGAAACTGCTAGTTGGGGACTGTTTTCTACCTACACGTTACAGCAGGTAGTTAAATACTAGTGAACGCAGCAGCACATGTACCGATAGGGGACTTTTTCAGAAGGGAAAACATGGTCTCTGAGAGGGCCTGAATAAAAATGAAACAACAGCCTCTACTTTGCCAAAAGCAAGTATCTCTGGGTTTAGAGACCGATGGAAATGCTAGGAATCTTCTCAATGGTTATGTAGTTGTTCATTCACAGTGATCACGTGGATGCAGAGAAATTTCTCCACCTTGAGAAAAATGTAATTATATTTAAATACATTAGTAGCACACTGTTGATTCTGCCCAAGTTCCAGAATTTTCAGGCTAAGGAGCTAAGGTTTTTTTTCTCCCCTATTCAAAACATGTGAGTCTGTCTTTGCATTCGGGAATGGCAGCAAGAATGTGTCAGAAGGTTTCCAACATGTACGGATGGAATATCTTCAGGCTGACCTGTCAGCATGCCCACCGCACGCTGTCCCACCCCCTCCAGGTCATTTCAGGCGGGGCTGAATGGATGGCACACGCCCTCTGGCCTCCTGTTGGGCTTGGAGATAAGAAGGGGTGGCAGTTGGGTGAGGTCAGGGTGTTTATTCTCCTGCATCTCCCTTTTTGGGTCGCCCTGGGCTAACCATGCCCCTACTCTGGGTCTCTGTTCCTCCCAAAGTGTCCCTCTCTACACGGCTCTCCTTCCAGGGCTGAATGTCCCTTTATTCCCTAGAGCTCAGGATGATAACAGATCTGTTGTCACTGGCTCAAGTTACACCCCCATCCCTCGAGATTTACCTTTAAAATAGCCCCCGCCCACAACTGTCCTCATTTGAGTGTACCCTCTGTTTCTTATTGAGATGTTGTTACACATAGCAAGCATTGTCAATATCATTTTTCAAGTGTTTGCTCAATGTCATAGAAATCTCCAAATGCTCCCCAGCTCTGATCCTGGAAAAGTTGTCCACAGCAGCATTAAAATTGGTGACGTAAATGATCGGGTCTATTGCTACAACCAACTATTTAGGAAAAATGACTAATGTTTTATTTCTACAGCATTTCTGTTGATCTTTTATAAAGGTTCCATTTGACGTTGCACAATGTCCACTGCTCGGCTTCCCTGGGTGATATTAATAGAAAATGAGGACTCGCTCTATGTGTTGTGCTAAACTGAGCACGGTTTAATTCCACTCCTCGTTTGCAGTCTGTGTGATTCTCCCCAGAAAGCAGAGGTGAGTTACATCTTCCCGGATCTTCCATGTCTTGAGCAGACCTGATGCATGATGGATTCTGCATAAATATTTCTCACAGCGGCTTTGGGGGAAGGATGGCGTGGGGTGGAAAATGCTCTCCTGCCAAGTAACCTGGCCTGTGGATTCCAGCCTTCATGATCTGAGCCAGAACACAGTGGGTGTGAGAACCACTCAGAACCACACTGCCTGGGGCTTCAGTCTCTGCCCCACCTTTTACTAGTCGAGTGGTCTTGGGTAAAATGCCTTACCTCCCTGAGCCTCCGTGTTCTCATCTATAAAGTGGGGAGGCAGTGGGTTGATGAGGCTGTTGCAAAGGGTGAAAGTGAAAACCTTAGCACACTGTTGGCCCACAGTGAGCATTCAGTGTATGCTCTGCTTGCCGAAGCTTCAACTGAGCAAACATGTCCTGAACACCCACTCAGGTGGACCGTCCCATCTACCCAAGGTCATTCCTGTGCATTCACAGCAATGCTTCAGGTAAACCTGGGAGATGACTAGGTAGCATTTATTGAACCCATTAGCTCTGATCTTCAGAGCCTTCCTACGGGGTGGGTCTCCCCAGGTCACCCTGAGGAGAGTCCATTTGGAGGTCACAAAGGTTTCCCATATTCTAGTCATTCAGGGACTACTTTATCATGTGTGTACCATCGGTACCCCATTTGTTTATTTTTCAATATGCTTTATCTTTAAAATTCAACGGAGTTCTAAGAAACATTATGAATAAAATCATGGGAATGATATACTAGGTATTGTTCAGTTATGCATCAAAATAAAAAGCTATTGAAATAATAAAAGTTCATCACGTTGCCACCTAAAATGATCTTTTATACTGGCAGAGGTATACATTGCGTTCATCAGGAAACCGCGTGTGTTCAGAAAGTACTTCTGTGACAGGGAGGAGAAAAGAGTCTGTAAGAGCACGTAAGGAAAGCAAAGTGGGAGGGGGTGAGTTCTCTCTTGTGAGGATTGGGAGACCTGGCTACATCTGTCCCCCGAAAGGACACAGGTGATGGAAAACATGAGAAAGAACAAGGAGGAGAATGTGGTTACCAAAGAGCAAGGCCATGGAGGGTCACCAGAATACAGAACTCAAAATAGAGGGATTAAAAAAAGGAAGAGGCGACTTCCTTCCTGAGAGATCTGAGAGGCCAGAGATACTGGACTTTAGGGAAACAGAGGCAGAAGAAATGCAAGCCTGTGGGCATCACCCCAGATGGGCACGACTGTGTTCTCAAAGTAGGGAGTGGGGCCAGCAGCAGAGCCGGGCAGAGAGACAGACCAACCAGGCGGCTGCGTGCGTGCAGTCACTTCACTTAGACTTTGGCTTCACATTAGGTGACACACATGTGTGGCAGGCTCACTGCTTCTGGAGGAAGGACACTGGTGTCAGTCAAGGGAAGTGCCCACAGACAAGTGGTCTGTGGATGGATGGGACAGGTATCAAGACTAGAAGTTACTTGGGAAGGGACGAGTCTGGTCTGGGCCTAAATGCCATATTTTAGCATCAAGAATGATGGAAGAAGGCACTCTTGGTGGGGAGTTACAGTGCCATTAGGAAATGAGCCCATTTTCCAATGTTTTTTTTAAAGAGTTGATCATAATCGTTTTTTAATGTTTATTTATTTTTGAGAGCGATGGAGAGGCAGTGAGAGAGGGAGACATAAGAGAGAGGGAAACGCAGAATCAGAGGCAGGCTCCAGGCTCTGAGCCGCCAGCACAGAGTCTGATGCGGGGCTTGAACTCACAAACCGTGAGATCATGACCTGAGCCGAAGTCGCATGCATAACCCATTGAACCACCAAGGCGCCCCCATTTTCCAATGCTTAAGAAAACAATGGTGAAAAATCCAATGATGACTCAGAAATGCAAGATGCTCCTAGAATGAAAGACATATCCTAAGCTGTGACTTTTAACAAGTGGTCATATTATTTCCCTAACTAATATGCAGGAACGATGAAATCGAATGGGGATTTGGGGCAATGCTGCATGAGTATGTGATGTGTCAGTTTAATATACGTCTTATATACATACACGTACTTGCAGAATTATGAAGGCATAGGAAACAGGGGGTGAGCACTGGACTCATGCACCATTAGAACTGCGTTAGGACATTACTCATTTAACCTACAAAACAAGGATAGTAGCATCTATGCTCCGAGAAGACTTTGAGCAAGGCTGCAGCATACACGATCAACATCCTTACATATGGAATCTAGAAAAGCTGAAATCAAGCAGACAGAGCGGAGAACAGTGGATACCAGGAGCTGGTGGGTGGGGGAGGGGGAGAGGTCGTGGTCTAAGGCAAAGGTACACACTTGTAGTTAGAAGGTAAGTTCTGGAGGTCTGATGACAGCCTAGCGATGACGGTCAACAGCACGGTCTTGCAGACTTCAGAGTTGCTGAGAGACTAGATCTTCATTGCTCCCACCACAGAAAAGAAAGGATAATTATGTGATAGAGGTGCCTGCTAACACTACAACGGTAATCATACTGCAGCCTAAAAATGCTCGAGTCATCACAGTGTACATCTTAAACCTATACAATGTTGTATGTTAAACTTACAGAATTACTGGCTAGTAATAACCCAACGTCCACCAACTTATGAACAGATACATAAAATACAGTAAACTAATAATGTAAAGATGTAAATACAATAATAACGCATATAATGGAATATTTGGCAATAAAGAGATATGCGGTGATAAATGCCACAACATAGCATAACCTTTAAAGCATTGTGCTAAGGGAAAGATGCCATAAAAACACACGTGGTGTAGGGTTCCATTTATGTGAACTGTCCAGAGCAGGCAAATCCACAGGACGGACAGTAGGCTGGTGGTTGTCTAGGGCTGGGAGAGTTTGGAGAGGAATGAGAAGTGAAGGGTAATGAACACAGGGTTTCTTCTGAGGGGTGATGAAAAGATTCCAAAGTTCACTGTAGTGATCACTGCACAACTTTATGGATGCAGCACAGAACACTGAAGTGCCTGTTCTAAATGGATGAGTTGTACAGCAGGTGAAGGATATTGTGATAAAGCCGTCATATATAAAAAAAGACAAGAAAAAGACTAAGGATTAAGCATTCTGTTGACCGAATGTGTGCTAAGTGTTGGCAAATGCACGTTAGGCGAAGGGACATTTGTCTGTCTTCTTGATTGTGCCCATGTGCTGAGTACTCCCCAGAGGGCCGTGCTGTTGCTGCTTCTATTCCACAATTCAGACATCCCGGGGATGCGGGAGGGGAAGAAGATCGGCTGGGAGAGGGTATGCTCCCAAACAAGGAGCTATCGGGACACACGCATTCCAAACGCACCTTGCAGGAGGGTGTGTAGGGACGCCTGGAGAAGCAGCATGATGCCGAGCCCGGTGACCGCTGGGCTACTAACCTCATTTGCCTAACTTCATTAGTGAGAGAGGCTTATCCCAATTGTGCGAATGATGTGTTTTTTCAGTGTCCTGTCATCAAATTCAGCACCTTGTGCAAGATGTCTGCTCTGGGAGGGTGAGGGGAAAGGTGGCAAGCTCAGTGTCGCTTCTGAAAGCCCAGTGGGCCCGGGGACTTGTCCATGGAGCTCCTCCATGCAGTCAGAGTGACCTCCTCAAAGGACAGTTTGCTGTGATTAGTGGTGTCAAGTGACTATCAAAGGAAATAACAATTACAGAAGCTTGGTTCAGATGTGTTCTAAACACATCCCGTGTGTTGTTTCTGATGCTGTTTTTGTTTAAGAACGATTGTCAGGAATTCTTCAGGGATGTTGCATTTGGAGTTGAACTCTGGATAGTTGTTAAAACGGTTTGCAAGCTTGTGCGTTTCTCTTTCATTCTGTCATTTGGTTGGCCATTTTCGTTTTTGTTCTTGGGAAGAGCAGCTGTGCTCAGGGCTGGCATGTAAGTGAACATAAACCAGATGCTGTGCTTTCCTCTTTCTGCTGTAACAAATTATGACCTCACAGTGACCGCAGGACTGTGGGTCCGAAGTCTGGGCACAGTGAGACTCACCGGGTCTCAGAAGGCTGAATTCAAGGTTGTAAGCAGGTATGTAGTCTCTACCATAGGCTCTAGGGAAAATCCCTTCCAAGCTTGGTCAGGGTGTCAGCAGAATGAATTTCCTTCTCATGCTTTCCATGTAGCCCCACCCCATCCTCAAGCCAATGACAGCCAGAGTCCCTCTCAGGCTTCAGAACTGTATAACCAACCATGACCTTCTCTCTCCACCTTCTATCTTCTGGTGCTTCTATTACTTGCTCTCCTGCCTGGATCTTCCACTTTAAAGGGCTCCGGTCATTATTTGGATCTAGGTGGAGAATTCAGGAGAGTCTTCCTATTTTAATGTCAGTTGATAAATAACTTTACAGTAAACCTTGGATTGCGAGGTTACTCAGTAACCTGTTCTGCAAGTGTTCCACAAAATGAGCAAACATTTCTAATATATTTAACTTGATAAATGAGTGATGTCTTGTAATATGAACAGTCTATGATGCCAAATGTCACACGATCACAACTGAGCCAATGGTTCTTGAAATTCGCTTTGAATTTGGAACAAATTACGCTTGCAAACCAAGTGTTTACTATATTTACATTGGCAGAATCTCTTGCTGTGTAAGGCAACAGAATTGCAGGAGTAGAGGATGGAGGTCATGGGGTCAAGGTCAAGATTCTGCCTACGAAATTCTGATGGTTCCTTTTGGGTGTCAATTTGACTGGGCCAGGAGGTACCCAGACATTTGGTCAAGTATTGTTCTGGGTGTGTCTGTTAGGGTATTTCTGGATGAGATTAACATTTGAATCAATGGATGGAGTAAAGGAGAATGCCCTCCCCAAAGTCTTTGGGCCTCAACCAATCACTTGAACACCTGAATAGAACAGAAAAGCTGAGCCAAAAGTAACTCCCCCTGCCTGACTACTCTGAGCTGGGACACTGTTTTTTCCCCACCTTCAAATTCAAACTGAAATATCACTCTTGTTAGATCTCGAGGCTCCTGGCTTTCGGATGGAGTTATGGCATCAGCTCTCCTGGGTCTCCAGTGTGGTGACAGCAGACCCTGGGACTTTTCAGTCGAAATAACTGTGGGGGCCAACTTCGTGTTAGCTATAGATATAGACCTATACCACTGATTCTGTACCTCCGGAGAACCCTAATACAAACGTCTACGAAACAAAGTCCAAAACTAACACCCAACTTTCACGGGTCAAGTTAACTGTAGTTCTGGCTCCATTTTTCCTCTGGCCCAGTGGTAAAAGCCATCATGGATTTAAAGTCACACTTTCTGTCTTGCATAGCAATTTTAACTTAGATGCTCTATTTTACACTGATGCATTCATGGTGTAAGGAAGATATGGAGGGGAAGTTGTGAGATCCCAGTAACGTCCCTGCCCACTATGTTCTAGGTCTTTATCTGTAAATGAGAATTCTTTTATCTGTTTTTGGGGTTAATGCAAGGCTGAAATGAGGTGATATGTATATGAAACCCTCAGCTCTGTATCCTGCATGTGATAGTTACAATGAAGCTGGGCACCTACCAGTAATAGGAGAGTGAGGCAGAGACTACCTGGGAGGTGAAAACACAGCAATGGTTCTTACCAACAGTTCCCAGTAAGAGGCGCAGGTAGAAAATCTGTCATTTTTCATGCGGACGTACTATGTCCACCTTCAGCTTTCTGGGTGCTCATTTCCTACCAAGGCCCTGGTCAAAGGGTTGATCTTCCTGAGAACAGGGGAAATCCCCAAACAAAGGAAAGTCCCAACACCCTTGGCTTATCACTTATGGAACATTTAAATTCCTTTAGCAAGGTTTTTATTCTTTGAGTACTGGTGGGCTTTGTGGAGGAGACCAGCTGAATCTGGGTGGATGCCGGCAGAAGGAGGCAGTCAAGAAGAATCCATGATGGGGTCCCTATCCCCAACTTACTCACGAGTCCCCTCCCTCCATTGCTGGTCTTGATGTTCCCAAGGTCAAAAGTCTACCTGACACTCTCCAACCTTCTTTGACATTTACTGTCTTATTCTCAGACAATCTTATATTCAACCTGGAGCTCTAACTCCTGTGAGATGGGGGACATACCTGCTCAGGTATCTCATGATGCATCAGTTCACTGGCTAAAAGCTACCTTTCCAATGTATCTACCATATCCTGGATGCCAGGCTCACAGAACAGCCTTCCCGGAACAGACTCCAGGGCCGCCACTTCTTGGAGACTGACAAGGCCATTTGCATCTTCAAGTCTCTGAGAACTTGCAGTCAAGAAACCAGCTTGATTTTGTTCCTTTCCTTTATTTAGCCACGAAACCCTTTCAGTGATGCCTGCCCCCCCAACTCTCAAACTTATAATAAAATCATGGAAAATACCGGTTTCTCCTGCATTTTAACCTTTTAAAAGTTGGGTGAATCTCTTACCCTTTGGGGACTATGTGGGGATGAGTCACGGTTAATCCCAGATCTATTCCCAATTCTCACCTCCCTAGCCCACCATGTTCATGAACACACATGTGTGCACACATGTGTATACATGTGCACATACACATAGGGAAATACTGGTTTATACACGGCTTTTCTTGCAGCCAGCAGTGATCATAGGTTTACCAGGGTTCTGCTCTGGGGGGTTGTTAAGAAAATATATTGTGGTAAAGACTTTACATCCCTAATGAAAAGGGATAGACAGGTCTCCTGCCCCCTCTTTCTTCCTCTAGATACAGCTGTGATTTTAGAGTGCTGACAAGTCTCATAGCCACAAGAGAAAGGCCAAAGATGCACACAGATGCTGATTGTCAGATCAGTGAAGCAAAAGAAGCAGCCCCCTACTTCTCAGTGTCTGGAAATATGAGAAAAATCAACCTGAGATGTTTAAGCCACATTGCTATTTTGTTACCTGCAGCAGAAAGCATTCTTCGTTGATACACTGAGATGAATTTAATCCTTAGATCCCTGGTTACAGTTTTTCTAATTCTAGACATTCTTCTTTCAGGTGGGGTGCTTGCCCTTTTGTAATAGAACTTGACCTTACCCCTTAACTTGTAATTAGGACCAGGCACAGCCGGGCTGTCTCATGCTATAAGGCATCATCCCCACGGACAGCCTTGACCTAGACTTGCTCCTCAGACTGAAAACTCTCATGCTGAAGCCACACTGCACATTTTATTGCTTGCCTGTTATATCTCCCATAAGCAATAAAATAAACATTTCGAATTTAGATGCAAAGCCTTGGCTAGGAAAGAGGCCTGGATGCTTATATCAGAGGCCACTGAGTCGGGGTAAATAAGTCTCTCTGTGGAGGATGAGCAGGAAAACTAAGAAGTAATTAACCTATACCAAGACAAAGGAAATGCAGCCTCTTTAGAGGAAGATGAGCTTTGAGGACAGACAGATCCAGACTCCCAGTTTCTCCTCTGATTATCTGTTGTCAACCTCTCTGAGCTTATGCTTCCTCATCTGAAACCCGTAGATGGTGAATATCAGCATCACTGGGAGGAAGAAATAGGAAGATGCATCTGGAAGGACTTATTCGGATGTCTGTCACCTACGAGGCAAGCTGGGATGGCTCACTGGAGGAGCAGAGACGGCTGCTTGAAGTGACGCCTAACAGCCCAGGTCAAGGGTAAAGATCAAGGATGACTAAGTGTCTTTGACTTCCAAACCTTGCTGAAATAAGTCAGAAAGACCCTACGATGGTTATTTTCGAGGGCTGTCTTTCATTATAGCTCATACACCAAACAGTGATGCTGCCATAATGGAAATATACTCAGGCTGACGAAAGTAAAGGACTCAGATATACTTTATGAATGTGGATACCCGTGAAAATTTATGAGGGAGTATCTAACTTGAACCTTTGACAGGTTTCCAGAAACTTGACAAAATAGTGCAAATTGGATTTTTTCCCCCCAAAAGACATTTTTGGGATACCTGGTCAGCAAACTCCTTAGAAAACACCTTACATAATTCTTTTACTTGATCAGTTGGAACCTTTATGGAGATTCCTTAGAGTGACAAACACTCCAATGGATGAGAAGGAGGTGTGCTGTAAGACAACTCACTCAACACAGAGAGGGTCCATTTCTTGAGGGGGCCACCATATAATGGGCCTCGCTGCCAAGAACTTCCATATATTATCTCATTTAATTCTTGTAAGTAGAGCTCAGGTATACTTTATGTAAGGGCCACATTCTTGACTATCTCAAATAATTGAAAATGTGCATAATCCAAGAGTACTCGACAAAGAATGGGCTCTGTCTTCATCTTTCCCAGCTAAAGCAGCACCAAGGGTGGTAAAAGCAGATTTAAGAATTGAGTCCTGTCTCTGGCAACAAAAAGGAACGAAGTACTGATACGTGCTACATTTAACCCAGCATCGTTGGAAACATGGCACCCTGGGAAGGAAACCAGAAGCAACATACCACCTACTGTGTGATCCCATTTATATGAAATGCCCAGAATGGGTGAATCAGTAAGGCCAACAAGTAGATCTGTGGTCTCCTGGGGTGGGGAGTTTGGGGAGGAAATGGGGTATAATTTCTGATAAATACAGGGCTTCCTTTGGGGAGCATAGAAATGTTTCTAGACGTGTGTCCAAATGAGAGTTTAAAAATATTTCCATAGTGCATCATTTCAAATTTGCCTAATTCAATCTCCTATGAAATGCTATCACCAATGCAAAATGAGGAAAGAGATGCTCAAATTTGCACAGCTGATAAGAGGAAGGGACAGGATTGGGAGCTCAGCTTTCCTGGTTGGCAGACTTCTTCCTTCCCTTGCAAGATGCTAGGTAGCGGCACTACGCCCTACCATTTGGGGGGGTGGGGAAGTGTTTGGCTGCTGCTAATGTTTACGGCACACGTAGTGTTTATTTTATTTGGTGTGGCACTCCAGGCCTGATATCTGCTACCCTTTGAGGATCCCCTTTTGCAGAGGAGTTATCCAAAGCTCAGAGATGTAATTGGCAGTGGAAACATAACTGAAAATCAGACCTTTTGGACACGGAAGCCAGTGGTCTCGACCCCTGTGCTGCACTCCTGTTAGAACATATTGATCTTCCTGATGAAGTGACAGGCACATCCTCACGATGCATTGCTGGTTGACTCACTGACAAGCCCCCAAATTAATATTCTGTGAAAACCTGCTAGAGCCCT
The DNA here is from genome assembly GCA_017311185.1 of Proteles cristata cristata. Classification (NCBI taxonomy): domain Eukaryota; kingdom Metazoa; phylum Chordata; class Mammalia; order Carnivora; family Hyaenidae; genus Proteles; species Proteles cristata. The sequence continues at coordinate 802,026 of JAESUZ010004721.1, forward strand.
TGTAACATTCCCTGTACCTTTCCCTTTCCTCCCTCGTCCCTGAGATGTGGACACTGATGTAAATGGCAGCCACGTGGCGTACATTACTGGAGCATTTTCGGACAATCGGGGCTGGACTCTGCTCTGAAATGCCTGCGAGAAGAGACAATGAAATCCGCTATGCTGAGGAAGTCTCCATCATGGGGCACTGGGTGTGTTTTTAATCTAATAAGAAATACCTAATGGCAGAGACCTCAGAACGCTTTCTGGAAAGAACTCGAAGATAATGGAGGAGACAAAGACTACTTTTGTTCCAATAAAGGCTCAATTTTCTGATTACCATACAGAGAGGTAGGTGGCATGAAACACAGAGAGAAGACTAATCGTGTTTGAGTGTCTTCGGCAGAACAGAACAGCAGTTGCCAAGCAGGACTTGGAGTCAAGTTGTCTCGAATTCTTACTGGCCGAGTGACACCAGATACGTCAGCTGGTATTAGATTTGGTGCCGGGCACAGAGGAGCCAACGTAACAGTGAGCTCAGTGAGACAGAAGCTCATGACTGTCTCATGTAAAATAATTCCGGAGAGGGGCAGTCCAGGGCTGGTGTCACATTCGCGGACAACAGAATCCTTTCTGTCTCCCACCACGTTCTTAGGACATGGTTTCCATCCTCCAAGCCACCTTATGAAGCACAGCGCCTGCCTGAGGTCTAGCCACCGTGGCCTCCTTCCAGCCAGGACAAAAGGGCAATCATCCCAGCTCCTGTGGCTCCCAACCCACCCCGGGCACGTAACAAAATGCCATGCTTGTAGCTCGCTAGCCGGTACTCCATCACACGGCCACACCTAGCCCCAGTATGGTTTCCGTGTGGGCACGCTGCTGCTGTCGTACGTTGGGGTCCATTACTAGTGGAGAGAAGAATGGGTTTTGAGGGAGGGGTCTCCACTCTCCCAGAAAAATTGTTTCCCAGACTCTCTAAGCTTCAGTGTCCTCCCTGGAAACATGGAGATGATCACATGTCCGCTGACAGGACCCTGTGGTGAGTCAGGGAGACAACACACAGGAATCCCTTGGCAGAGGGCCTCGCCCCAGCTCCCACTCAGCAGTGCTCGCCTCTACATGCTACCGGACCAGCCCTGGAGGAGCAGGCTCCGGCCTGAGCTCACAGTGAGCCTCACCACAACTTGCCAATGTCCGTGCTCCTCCAGACTCTGGATGTGCAATTCACAACCAGAACTCTTCACTGTCTCCTCTAGGGCAGGTTTCCTTCACCTTGGCGGTACTGACATCTTGAGCCAAAGAATCCATCATTGTGGGGGCTTGTCCCGTGCGTTATGCTCAGCAGCATCCCTGGCCTCTACCCACTAGAGGCCAGCGGCACTCTCCCCTCCTCCAGTACGACGACCCAAAGTGTCAGGGGCTGGGAAGAAGGCAAGTCATCTGCAGGTGGGTCACTGCTCTGTGGTGTCTGAATCCACACGACCTGTTTCTTTGACAGCAACAGCCTAGGTCTCTTGGATGATCTGTTTTAAGTGCATGGGTCAACATTTCAAGTTAAAACATGTCAAATGCACTTTCCCAAACTAGTGGAAATCCAGCCAGCCATTCTTGAATGAGGCATCACACACAGGAAGCACCTAGTTAATTTAATTTCCTGTATCTAAGCTACTGTGTAAGTCCTCGCCTCTAACCCTGGATGAGGACCTCGGGGTGAGCTGACAGCGCAGAAGCTCCATAGCAGGAAGAGGGGGTGAGCTCGCAGAAGTGGGAAGAAAAGCAGAGGGGCAGATGGCGAGCAGCTCACTGAGTCTGGCTTTGATGGCCCAGGGAACAGGCCCTCCGTCAGTCTGAAAAGAGACCTTTCTCAAAGACATAGAGACCAACCACACACACGCGAGCCCCTGCCCTCTCCTCCCCACCAAGACGGTCTCTGGGTTAGCAGCCCCTTCCGACCACAAACACAGAATACAAACTGTGACGCACTGAACCCAAGCAGAAATCCGGAACAAGAAGAAAACATTGAAAATCCCCCGAACCAAACTTGTGAGCCATCTTTGAAAAGAGCCAGTCTTCTGAATAATAAAATAGATTTGGGTACCATGCTTGGCTTGGGGGAAAAAAATGCAGCCATAATTACAGCGAGAAAGCTGTGAGTCTATTAAAATTTTTTTCTTTGATACTGGGAAACTCAATTCATGACCTATATTTTATAAAACATATACTTGAAAGGGATTTTATATGCCCTCTTCCCATATGAGCTCGGAATACTGAATCTATTCCATTTACTCATGAAGGGAGGTGGTTCTAAACATAAATGACTCAGGGCTGCTCTTAGCGTTCTGTACGTGTCTGAAGGCAAAGGGATTCACAGGTATTTGTATAGACGGATGGAAGGGGCACTCTGCCCTCTGCCCTTAGAAGGGACGGTGTTCTTAGCACAAGGGAGCTGCAGTAAAAGCTGGCTTATCAAGCTCTCTGCTGATTAAAAATCTCTTCTAACGACGTCCGTAGACTGTCTTGACTGACTTTTGGATCTTCAAGAGTGCTCCCCGAGCCTCCCCGAAACTACCACTAGGGGGAGGATCTGGCTCTGTTTGAAGAGACCTCCGCCAGTACCTAAGGGTTGCTCGAGTTACCTGACCAGCGAGGCTCTAGTAAAATGACATTCCTCCTTCCCTCTCTCTCCTTCGTCTGCACACACACCTCTACACACATGTGAACACTCGCGCACACAGATATATACACACATTTGCTCACATATGCATGTAAGGAAATATTCTGTAGACTCAGGGCAGCAGATTTGAAATGATAACATTTTCATGGATGACGTAGTTAAAGGACAGTGGGTGTTGCAGACGGAGAGGAGATGAAAGGGCACAGGAGTCAGTCTGAATTGGAACTCCGGCTTCATCACCCACTGGCTGTGTGACTCTGGGGAAGGAACCTAACCTCCCTGAGCTTCTGTGTCTTCAACTGGAAAAGAATGGGAAGGATTTCACTGAGACACAGGCACAGAACCTAGACCAATATCCAGTGCTAGAAAAATTACACGGGTGGCTTCCGCTGTTTCATTACCCAGGGCAGGCACTCTCTCCCTCCCTCACTCCTGGTGAGATGCTCCCAGGGCCTGCTGCCTTTCCCCTGTGCAGGATTCTGCAGACTCTACGGAGTCAGGGTCTGTGTCTATTTCATACGCTTCCTGACCTCATCCTTCCTGAGCAGCAGCATACTCTCTTACCTAATAGGCACTCCAGAGAGATTTGTTGAAGTAGTGAAGAAATTGCCAATACAGACGTTTATTTAAAAATCAAATGAAAAGGGAAGTTTGTAGTGACTCATGCGTTCTGCCATTTGGGGCTATTTGTTCATTGCATGAAATGTGCTGAGTGGCTACCGTGTGCCTGGAACTCTGCTAAGTGAGGAAGAAGGAGAATGAGAAGATAATCTGGTGCCCCTGGTCTTTGGCTTATGCCTTAGAAAGAACATTGAAGGTAAAATCTAGTTTGTACTTTCAGAAAATTTATAAACCTATTAAGGTTTATAGTATAACCGTAATTCTTCAATGCATAGATGGCATCAGTTATAGTAATCCAGTACCATAAAATGAGTCAATATTTAGCATTTCCCCATCCATCAGGAAATCTCACTGTGACCTCTCCACCTCCACGATTCTCACCCTGTCCAGACCACTGTGCCCTCAAGCCTGGAATGCTGAAGTAGTTCTGGTTGGCAGCTTTTTCTACATGGACTAGCTCAAATCCTCTTGTAGCAGTAAAATTGTATTTTACCACTCTCCTCCTTAAACCAAACAAGGGCTTCCTACTAAATTTAAAATATACTCAAAACTTACGGAGCTCTAATCCAGGGTTCTACAAACCTTTTCTGTAAAGGGCAAAATAAAAAAAAAAATATTTTACACATATACGTATGTGTGTATATATATGTATGTATATGTATATATTTAACAATATTTATATATACACATATGTATAGATTTTAAAATATTTAAAAATATTTTATTTTTTAAATGATTTTTTGAGGTGGGGAGGAGGGCAGAGAGAAGAGGACAGAGGATCTGAAGCTGGCTGAGGCCAACGCGGGGCTCAAACTCACGAACCATGAGATTATGACCTGAGCCAAAGTCGGATACTTAACCAACTGAGCCACCCAGGGCCCCTCAAAATATTTTAAATATGTTTCATTTTTTAAAAAAATACCTGGGGTGCCTGGGTGGCTTAGTCCATTAACTCTTGATCTCAGCTCAAGTCATGGTCTCAGCAGTTTATGGGATCGAGCCTGCTTCAGATTCTCTCTCTCTCTCTCTGCCCCTCACCAGCTGGCATGCTCCCTTTCTCAAAATAAATAAACTTAAAATATATTTAAAAAATATATATATTTGACTTTGTGGGACATACCATCTGTGTCCAACTATTCAAGTCTAGCAGCTCAGGAAACAGCCATAGTCGAAGGCTTAAATGAATGGGCACGGTTGTGTTCCAATAAATTTTTGTTAGAAAACAAAATGAAACAGGCAGTGGGATGGCTTTGGCTGGCTCATAGTCCAAGGTCAGAGACTTCTGTTCTGACCTCATACTTCCCTATTTCCTCAAACTTAACTGCCACTCTTCCTCTGACAGTCTTCCACCATGCTGGCCTCTTCTCTGTTCCTCCATCTGTCCTCCTGCCCCAGACCTTTGTACTTTCTGATCCCTCTGCCTGGGACACGCCGGCACAATACCTTTAACTGGTGGGCTCCTTTATTTTCAGTGGTCTCCGCTTAAATGTCATATCCAGAGGGAGTTCTTTCTTGACCTCACCTTCATCCTATCACCTCATCTTGTCTTTTTTTTTTTTAAATACAAATTAAATGATCTTTACTTGTTATTCTTCTGTTCCCAGTAAAATGCAAATGTCTCAAGAGTCAGTCCTGAATAGCCTTGGCCACTACTGTGTCTCTAGCACCTAGAGCCCTGTCTGATTCATGGAAGCTGCCCAATAAGTATTTGTTGAATGGTTTAGTTCAACAAAATGGCCAGTAGGAATGCATCTGAAGGAAGAGCTGCTCTGAGGTTCTAACTGTTTAATGCTCTTGTGGATGTGTTCCCTGGCTTTACTCATCTGTAGCACTAAAAATACCTGGGCTATTCTGAGTGAATCCTACGGTATGAGGGATGGATTTCAAGGCTGTGGTGTCTACCATGCTCTGCACCATAACAACTCAAAGACGCTCTCAGTTTTAATTTGCAAGTTGCTCAACTCTTAGCCGATTTCCATTTTGGCTAAAAACTCCAGTCAGATTTATTCTTTCAAAAGGTTGTGGAATGATCCCTAAGTTTCTGAAGCTGTGGAGGCTTCTTTCTCCCTCCACTTCAAAGTATTCTTTCATTTTAATTATTTTCTTTTGCATTAATTGATATCATAGGTCTCTCCCAAACGTAGAGGGTGGTGAGGACTCACAGCTCAAGTCTGAAGTGTATTCAACAAGTTAGTGGGCACGACTAGCACGTGTTTATATTTATGAGGAAAAGAGCTCCATGGCCATGGAAGCCGGACCTCTCCAGCTCACCAGGTTATCCTCGGTGTCTAGAGTGTGCAGATCTGACATGAAGGAGGTGGAGGATGGGGGGCTGGCAGTGGGAAGACAGACACCCAAGGCTGGCCAGGAACAAAGCCTTCCTTACTAGAGGGAATTGTGATTCAAGAAAACGATGTGAGGTCTGCCTCTTGAACTGGTCTCCAACTCCAGGGGCTCATACAGGAATTTAGGTGGGGAGAGGGCTCCGAATAAACATGAAAAGAGCATTTTGCAAAGTTGTTCTCATTAAAGAGGAGACACACGGTTTTAGTCGTTGGGTATCCTTGCAACAGAATGAAGGGGTCCGGGCATTCTCCTGGGTCTTGAACAGGCTTATGGTATCCTCAAGACTCCAGTGGATCAGCAGCACTGGGTCTAGTATGTGCAGGGGTGTCTATCAGAGAGGGGCCGGGGTATACAGGAGGGAAAACTTAGTGGCTGTGACGAGGTTGTTGATGGGCTTAAGTTGGAGCCCCTGGAAGTTATCACCAGGACTCCCCAGACATGGTTAGGAGCAACCTGGCAGGGTTCAGTTTCTTGAGTAGCTAGCAAGGTTCAGGTAACTCAACTCTTTTGATACAGTTTATTTCTGGAAGTTTCCCTTTGGGAAGAGGTCTCCAATTGGATTATAGAACTCATAAATTTTGTTTTACAGTCAACTGCACGGGAGCGATATGTACCGCAACCTCAGTGCTGCCTGATGCCATCTGAATGACATTGCAGCACATTAATGACATCTTTCCCCAGGCACCCCCCCCCCTCAGCTAATATGCCAATGACAGCTCAGGAGAGAGAACAGGATCCATAATTTTAGTCCTCTTCCTCAATCACAGAATCTAGGAAGGGTTCTAGAGCAGGGTGGTTCACGACCTACTGACAGAGCTAGTGCAGTGACCACAAAAGCTTGGAGACACTGGGTATAATCCAGAAAAGCAAATAAACAAAAATATCCACGAGCATGTTCAAATGTGAAAGACCATCGCCGTACCCTCTTGCATGAGCTTGGCCAAGACACAGATATGATCCTCTGATTAGAGGCACCACCCTGACATACACCCAAATGTCATGAGCACATCCTCTATGCTGTCAATCTCACTTCGATAGATTTATCCTGAAGAAGTGTCACGTGCATAGGAAGAGACATGTTCTCTCCCGTAGATCTGATTATAAGCATGAAGAGTGGAGAAACTTAAATTAATAGAGGATAGCTAATTAGATGATGGCAGATCCAGACACTAGCTGCTTAAAACAACGATGCGGCGGATATTTATTGATTTACAAGCCTATAGGACTCTGTGGAGTGAAGGGAGCGACAGCGGGATACTGAGAGGAACGTCCGGCTCCACTTCTACAAATCATGTGGAGCATCCCTGTGTGTAGATATGCCCAGACAGAGCCCCGGAACTACGCTCACCAACATGAAGACTGTGCTGTTTTCTGGACAGTGAGATTTGAGGGTGACTGGACTTCTTTTACTTAAAAAAAATGCTGAACAAAAGCTGAATTGCTTTTTCTTTTCAAGAAACCCATCTCCTTAAAGAAACCAGCAAAAACTCCAAATAGTCACGTGTCCAATACTCCAGAGCCCATAGGATTGACTGGGATAGTTGAGGCTGAGTCAACCAGCCAAGGGAAAATCCAAAAATACCAGCGAAAGACAACGGAAGAGTTTGGTGGACAGAGAAGCCGCACTGCGGTCACCGCAGCACGTGAACAGAGGGCCGCGAGGGGCTTTACCACCAGGTTATACCGACGACCTGAGGGTTCGCACTGAGCCAGGTCTCAGGTACCCACGATCGGCTATCAAAACCACCCGGAGGTAGCCCAAGCTGTTTGTGAATAACTGCCGATCAAAGCAGAGCTCCCAGGACAGACATTTGCGCCAAAGGCCATCAATGGGCTGTTTTTCCTCGTGTCTGTCATGGTTGGAGTAAAAAAACTTTTTTTGTAGTTTGACAGAAAGGGAATGTGTGAGAGAGAATGGGGGAGGGGCAGAGGGCAAGAAAGAGAAAGAGAATCCCAAGCAGGCTCCGCACTGTCAGCGCACAGCCCATGCTGAGTTCGATCCCATCAACCATGAGATCATGACTTGAGCCAAAAGCAAGAGTTGGTTGGACGCTTAATCGACTGAGCCACCCAGGTGCCCCTGGATTTTTTTTTTTTTTTTAAAGAAAAGTAACTAAGGGGCACCTGGGAGCTCGGTCAGTTAACTGTCCAACTTCAGCTCGGGTCATGATCTTGTGGTTTGTGGGTTTGAGCCCTACATCGGGCTCTGTGCCGAGGGCTCAGATCCTGGAGCGGCTTCAGATTCTGTGTCTCCCTCTCTCTCTGCCCCTCCCCTGCTCACACTCTGTCTCTCTCTTGAAAATAAACAAACATTAAACAAAATTTAAGTACAAGTAACTGGGCCTCCAATAATAGAAGCTCAGGTGGATCCCAGAGGAGAAATAAAAGACAAAGCCCCTCCAGGGAGGCTGGCCTGCCTGCGCCCTGTGGAATGAGCGTCCTGCGTGGCTGTAACCACAGAGCTTCCCACATGTCACTTCTCACTTGTGCCCTGACCCCCTGCCTGGCTGTGCGAACCTGGAAGGAATGAGGAGCCTCTGACAGGTCTGTGGCTGTGCCCTCAGAGCTCACAATGGTGCTGGCACACAGTAGGTGCTCAGGAACAATGCCGGATGGAGAGAAAACGGGACTTATCTACTCATCACTACCCCTCTTCAACTGCCGGAGGACACTTCTCAGCCTGGCTAGGTCTCAGAAGTCAGAGCATGCTCCTCCAGGTCCTGACCCCTATTTACATCACATTTGTCCTCCTTGGTCATGTCTTTTAGGGACTAAGTGAATTCTTCCCATCCCCTCCCTCCCCTGACCTCCCTCAAAGCCATTCCGTCTGTCAGGGGGTGGGTGTCATTCTCCAAGCTGACCCTGGGTGGCACTCAGAGTGGCCGAAAGCACGGAGGGAAGGACAGAGCTGAGGCCAGCCCGACAGCCAGCTCCCGTATCTTGTCGGAAGGCTGCCCCCGAGCTGCTGGACCCCGGCTTGCCCATGTTCACCAGTGGCCAACGGGGCCTGGGAATCAAAGCCCCTCTGGGGATAGCTCGTGACCAGTATCTGATGGGCGTGTGGGGATGATATTCCTGGGCCCCTGGGCGGGGATGACTCTAATGTGTGCGTTTTATGCATTTCGCAGTCCCCCTCTCCCCCAACCTAAAGGCTCTAGCTTACAATTGCCCACCCTGGTAGCTGGCTTCAGGGGGCACCTTGAACTGGCCAACTTCCCACACCTGGAGCACCCCTCGCCTGCTGTTCTGCACCTCAGGGAAACCCCAAGCCCTCAATCCTCATCTCGGGCTCTCGTGGTCGGCCCTTCTCAAAGGCACCCAGAACACCCTGGTGGATGGACACTGGGGAGGTGGTGGCAGTAGGCACTGGGGGCCCTGGCCCGTGTGCCCTGGAGGAGCTTCAGGGGTGCCAGCCCTCTTTCCCCACCCACGAGGTCTTGGCAGGTCTCGGGCATTCAGAAAACCAGGCTCACAACTGAGCTCTGGCCCCACAGAGCAGTAGGGGTGGGGCTTGGGTCCCATAAATCAATGCCTCATGGCTCCATGAAAGGAATAGCTCATAATTTGTGAAGTTCAAAGACCATTATTTTCTGTTGATCTTCCCTCACCCAGTACTGATTCCCCAAAACAATACCCTGGAGTTTAGTGCTGAGCAGCCGGCAATGGTCTCCTGTCTGCACACACAGATAAATATGGGTGACCTTCCTCCATGACAGATTGGTGCTGGTGGCATATCCAGGCTTGCTGGCACATGAAAATGATGCTTGGCTTGTTGGGAGATGAATGTTCCTTCACACAAACTGCATGTCTCTTTGCCTTACCTTCCCTAAAGGGTACGCTGCAGGAATAATAAGAATAATAGCAGCATTAATGATGCTCCAGCATCTCTTGACCATTTGTTATGTTGTAAGTGCTGAGCAAAGCACCAGGGCTCACTGAATCCTTGCATACACTTCTCTAGGGTAGGTACTATCTATTATGCACCCACCCCATCTACAGACAAGGTGACTGAGGCTTCTAGAAGGTTCCATAAGCTGCTCAAGGTCTCATATAGACAAGGAGCTAGAAGGAACATCACACGAGCTCCGGGCCACAGGGCTATGCTCAGGACCAGTGACCTAATTTTGAGGTGGTGGCGGGGGGCGGGGAAGGGGGGAGTTGGTGCAAAAGGAAAATGCAAAAGGGACTCTTGTCCAAAACCTACTAACTTAAAGGGGTGACAGCAGAGCCTTCTGAGCCTGGGGCCCTGAGGGCCATATAGGTCACACCTCATGAAGCTGGCCCTGATGACTTGAATTCAGAAGAAAGCAATGTGAGTGACAACATGGCCGCGTGTGGCACTGTTTAACCCTAGAGGCTGAGCAACAGCCCACATTATGCCAAAAGTGATTCCATGAGCTCCATGCTTGGTCAGGAGACTGGTTACTTTCCATCGGGAGCTTAATTAGCTCCTCTGACAGAGCAAATACCCCTCTCCCCTGCCCCCGCTGGGACTGCAAAGAGTCCACGGTGAAGAATGTGAGGGAAGGGGGTCACGTCCAAGTCATACATGGAAAAGAGCCTGTGTTTCAAGCCAGAGACACAGACCCAGATTCCGGCTCACCCACCTACAGCCATCTGACTTTGGCCAAGTTTCTGGACCTCTCTGGGGTTCATTTTTTTCATACATATGATGGGGAGAGTGGTATCCATCCCTCAGGGTAGAAAATGCTGTAGCGGAGGAACTGATACTATGTCATAAAGGTGCACAGTAAGAGCTCAAGTCAATGCTACGACAGTTTGATGACCATTCCATCCATGAAGTTTGTGAGACACTTGAAAGAGTACATGGTTTGAAGGTCGGAGATACAGACTGAACCCAGAACACTGGCCCCCAACTATTAGTTATGTGAACGGGGCAAAGTCACTAAACTCATTCCAGGGTCGGCACCCCTTTCTGTACAATCCATATGCCACGGCGACTACAACACACGGGACCCCACCAAGCACGAAGGGGCAGGGCATTACTGAAATAGGAGAGGCCGCCATTTCGACAGCCTGTCAGGTTCATTGTTAGAACCTGTAAGTGGTTCAGGCTTTAGGGGTCATCTTACACGTTCTTGACCCCAAATTTGACGGACTCTGTTTCACCTCCTGCTTTCTGGTCAAACCCAGGAGGGGGCTGAAAAGGAAAAACAATGATTCAGACCAAACTCTACATAGCTGGGAGATGCCACGCAGATGTCCGAATCTTTATGTGTTTTTATTGGAAAATACCAATCAGAAGTAGAGGTTGGAAGTGCTTTATGTTTTGCTTGGAGAGCCGTCTGTCCTAACCAAATTGCCTTGTGCTTTAAGAAATCCAGTGTACATAAAAGATTCCATTTTTCTCTGAAAATATGACATGTATATAAAGCAATAAAATTTGAAATTCTTTCTGAAACCTTAAGGAAGGGAACAGCGGGGGGAAAATTGGACGGCGTCTAATCATATACACACATAATATACAAAGACATGCACCCGCTCACAGCTGCCTCCGACACAAACGCGGTCATTTACATTTAGAACACTTTCTGGGGTTGGCTCGAATTCCAGTCACTCACAGACGGAATCTGGGAATCATTTTCCTGCTCCACTCAAACTCTACCCTCTTTAATAGTTTTCTCCCTATCAGTTCCCTTAACTTGTCCTGCATACCAGCTGGTTTAAGATGAGATCTGTGAACATCAAGCCCAATTCCAGGCTCTCTCTCACCAGAGGCCACTCTTCCGTTAAAAGTAGGTTACGAGAGGGGTCTGAGAGGCTCGGCTGGTTAAGTGTTAGACTCTCGATTTCAGTTTTGGTCATGATCTCACGGTTTGGGGGGTCGAGCCCTGCGTCGGGCTCTGCATGGATAGTGCATAGCCTGCTTGGGATTCTCTTTCCCCCTCTCTCTCTCTGCTTCTCCTCTGCTCACTCTTTCTCTCAAAACTCAACAAATAAAAAAAAAGTAGTCTACGTGGAGGCGAGGTGCTATGGGAAAGGTGTGCCTGAAAGTGATCTGACCCACCTGCACCAAGCCTCCAGGCTGGATATTACCTTCTGCCTCACGAGCTCCCCCAAACACCCTCTAGCTCCTTTTTATAGATGCATTCAAATCCCACAAGAGAGCTCTGCTCCTGCCCCTGGGGAGCAGATGAAGTGCATGGAGACCAGCTCCTCAGAGCTGAAGGGAGGCTTAGGCGCCTTGCATACAATGACTCACGGGGTGGTCTAGGCAGCTTACCATGACAACGCTCCAGCCGGGTTACTGATACATCCCATCAATTCAGTGAAGGGGGGAAACAGAATGAGCCAAAGCAGTGCTGGGGCTTCCGTGTCCCCTCTGCCCTGCTCAAGGACTGGTTTGTTCGGGCATCATCTAGACACGGCCACAGCCATCCCCTTCGTGCGGTGCATATTCACTTCCATGTATTTTAAAGCTTACAGTCAAAGTCTAGTCTCATAACACGGGTTTTTCTACTTTGCTCTCCACTTTCTCAAGGATCATACTCAGCAGCGATTTCTGTGGCTGGTCACAGAATGCATTTATTGGGATCTCTTGCACCAAGAAAACAGAGCTCTAAATTCTAAAACCTTCCCTGATAGAGAGGGTAAGTGTGGAAAAAAAGATAACGGGAGCTCTGTAGTAACCCTGTGATTTCTAGAACAGTAGGTGCAAGTATTTCCAGAGAGGAATAAAAGGTCTGGTCTTTGGTCCTTTGATTGAAGACAAAAGGTTTCTCCGTGCACCTTGTGTAAGGAAAGGGAGGGGGAAAAAAGTCTTACCGGTTTTTCTCCAAAATGGTTCTTATTGAAAGACAGTTACGAAAAGGAGCATCTGAGGTGCCTGGAGTGGGGACCTTCATTTACTTCAAAGCCCTGATGGGGCGCCTGGGGGGCTCAGTCGGTTAAGCCGATCTGGGCTTGGGTCATAATCTCACGGTTCGTGGGTTCGAGCCCTGCGTCGGGCTCTGTGCTGACAGCTCACAGCCTAAAGCCTGCTTTGGATGCTGTGTCTCCCTCTCTCTCTGACCCTCCCCTGCTCATGTTGTGTCTCTCTGTCTCTCTCTCTCTCTCAGAAATAAAAACATTAAAAAAAAAAAAAAAAAAAGCCCTGCCATCCCACAAAGTCCAACCTTGGGCCTTCTCAAGGGCGAGCTAGATATATTCACACAGCGGGCGGCATCAGCCAGGCCTTACAGACTTAGATGTCGGCCATCTTTGAAAGATCGCTTTCAGAGAGAAGGAAAGATATTTTCACAGCCTGCAACACCCCAGTCATGTTCTGAGTTCCAGATTTCCAGCGCTTGCTTCCATCCAGGGAAATCACAGGCCAGTGTTGATGTACACCAAGTTGGAGCAGGAAGAAAACAGCCTCTAGAATCCCCAAAGGTCACATAGTATGCCACTTCCCAAGCCATGATGCTAATATAAGCCAATTTAACATACCTGTCGGTGATCCCTCCATGACATGGCCAACGTAGGGGCCTTCCCGAAAGGTCGGTCTGTTGTCGTTCTGATCAATCACGATGACTTCCAGGGGAACCGGTCCCTCGAGGGTTTTGCCATTGGCATCAATGGTCTCCACAAATAGCTATTGGAGCAAAGAAATTGGGGGAGAAAGAATGCGTTAATTCATTATGAAAATTGAAGTCAGGTTCTCTGGAGAAAGTAGGTTATATCAGCAATTTTATGAGCCCTTGGCAATATTCAAGCTTTGGTCTCAATGGATAGTCACTGGAACTAGAATAGAAACCAAACATTATAGCATAAACGACAAATTTCAGTTCATATTAGATTTCCCCTTGGGAAATTCACAATTAATTCATCAAATCTGCAAAAGAAGTCCAAAAACAAAAAAGAAGAGAGAGAAAACACTCACAAGCAGCCGGAGCTGAGAAAATGTGCTTACATTGTTTCTGTGTTTTTCCCCAACATCGTTATGCTTAAAAGGAATGTTATGCTAATAAAAATAATTGACTAAGCAGTTATGAACAGAGTACATTAAGAAATAACTCAAAGTGTTTCTGGAAATGTTTAGGAGAAATTCGGGTCAGTGAATGTTGAGAGAGGGCCTTCCCGAGGCAAGGAAGGCATGTGCATGGGTCCCGCATGAGACCCTAGGTCCGCTGTCCCCCCGGCCCCTGTAATCGAGGGTGGATTTCAGTCCCGCGGAACGCTTCCATATAGAAGTACCTTCAGATCGCAAGGAGGAAGGAAATAATAGCTTACAAAACCCCGGTTTATTGTTGATCTTGGAAGCAAGGAGATATGTCAGAGCATCTCCAGTGAGTCACAGTGACCCTATGTTCTCAATTTCTGTGCCTGGTTCCGCCTTGGTCTTACTCGGCGACAAAACGAACCTCTCCTTGGAGGTCAGTGCTGGCCCCTTCACTGAAGGCGGCGGAGGATTTCCCTGCAGGTGCAAACCGTGGAGAAAGCGCTTCTGCAGGTGGAACTAGCCCTACTTTTTTGCGAGCTACGTGGCCTTGAGCCACACGCTTACTCTCTCATCTTCTCACCTGTGAAAGGAGGTTAATAAAACCACCCATGATTAGGAACAAGAGTCAACATTATGCAGCGCTTTACTGGGCTTCCTACTCTATAAACTCACTCGGTCTTCACAGTCACCCTGTGAATCTTTTGCAAGCAAGGAATGGAAGCAAATGAGAGGTTAAGTGGTAGAATCTGGATTTGACCTCATGAAGTCAGTCTCCAGCGTTTATAGTTTCAAGCACTATACACAGTGTTTTTATTTTATTTTTAATTTTTTTTAATGTTTTATTTATTTTTAGGAGAGAGAGACAGCATGAGCAGGGGAGGGTCAGAGAGAGAGGGAGTCACAGACTGAAACAGGCTCCAGGCTCTGAGCTGGCAGTCAGCACAGGGCCCGACGCGGGGCTCGAACCCACGAACCGCGAGATCATGACCTAAGCGAAAGTCGGACGCTTAACCAACTAAGCCACCCAGGCGCCCCTACACAGTGTTTTTAAAAGCACTTACTCTGATGCTCTCCCAGGATACACCCCAAGCTTAGCTGCTGCCAGTGTTGCTACCGGTACTGTTACCAGCACTATTGTTAAAACAAGCCCCAATTAGGAAAATAAAAGAGAAACACTTTTGTTGCAAATCAGCAAGGTTGTACCCCACCGGGTGGTGCTGCAGACGGTGGTCATCCTTCCAGAAAGAAGCATGGAAAAATGCCACAAAAGCTATGAAGGGCTCACAGACTTTGCTCCGTCTGGACACCACTTCTGGGTGGGTTTGAGTTAGGCGGCACTTATGTGGAGGAAAACATTCGCTGTAGTGTTATTTCATTATTAGGACAATGACTCACCACTGGCTTCCGCTAAATGCCCAGGGAGGGGAGAACTGGTTGAATGAATGTTTTTACAACATAATAGAATACAGCCATTAGACACAATCGTGATTTAATCTTGCTGATCTCCTTAGAATGCTGTGCGTGAACACGCAAAACAGCACGGAATCATGAGTGTGTAACGTACGTCTGTGCACAGAATTTGAAGGTGGTTAGCAAAAACGAATCCAGGTGAGCTGGAGGTTTTTTTTTCTTTTACTTTTTTCTGTAGTATGACTTCATCCTTTCACTAGCAAATAAATGGGCAGAGGCTTTTAACAGCTGCACACAAAGGAGAGTTCACAGAGAATGAACTATACTTTTATGTTTTTTTTTTTTAAAACACACTACGAGAATTCTAAACCAAGGAAAGCAAACAAAACCTTGGGGCAATTTTGTGTAATAAGGACGGTCTGGCCTTTTGTCCTCCCAAAAGAGCCAAAGACTTGACTTTCACTCAACCAAAAAAAACCTCTGTCTAAAAACCTATTTGGGATCTGAACCCTAAGCTTCTTGTTGGTTTGTAAATTGCACCCCCTGACATGCAGGGAAGGGAGAGAGGGAAGAGAGAGGCCAAGGGCTCTCCATGGGTAAGCAGCAACGTTAACAATCAAGGAAGTTTACTTACGAGGCTTGTCTTAGGCAGCTGCAAGACACGGAACTCTCCTCACCGCCCGCCAGAATCCCGAAAAGTTTATATAGAGGCCTTAGCAGGGCTCGGTCAAGTGTATCATCCATGGGCCCAAAATGGCTGCCGCTGTGGGAACAGTGGGCAGACCCTTTCTTCCACGGACAGGGGAGGGGCGAGGAGCCTCTCTGATTGCCTGAGTCAGTCAACCTGCGGTCATGACCTCGCTCATGAACTCTCCATGACCTTCTACACTTCCCCATTGTACAAGCTTTGGGCAGTATCAGAAGCCACAAGTAGGCTAGAGGAACAGAATCCACATTTCCCCAAATGTGCAAAGTGTGGGGACTGGAGGGGTAGACTCCAGAACCATCTCAGCATAACAGAAAGAC
This sequence comes from Proteles cristata cristata, assembly GCA_017311185.1. Taxonomy (NCBI): domain Eukaryota; kingdom Metazoa; phylum Chordata; class Mammalia; order Carnivora; family Hyaenidae; genus Proteles; species Proteles cristata. Next base: position 818,024 of record JAESUZ010004721.1, read on the forward strand.
GGACAGAAACTAAGGAGATATAACTGATGAGGGGGAATGTGAAACGTTCAGCTGAATCTGATAAAACCAACTATGTCAGTATACAGCCTGATAGCATTTTGTGTTACCGTACTACCCAGAGTCTGACTCCTGGATTTTTTAGGGGAAAGCAATATCGTTAGAAGCTAAGAGCTCTGGAATAGCGTTTAAAAATAGCAAAGTATTCTTAAGGGGCATTTATTAATTTGAAAGTCAATTTAACAGAAAGTTCATTGAGATATGTATGACTATATGTCAGTCCCTACCCTGAGTGTTACAAATCCAGCCGTCAACAAGATATTCTACTGTGAAAGAGACAGGTAATAGGCAATGTAAAACACAAGAGTGAAATAATTTCAGTTAGAGATAAGCGACATGAAGGGATAGAACAGGTTCACATATTAAAACTACACTGTCCAGGGGCACCTGGGTGGTTCAGTCAATATCTGACTTTGGCTCAGGTCATGATCTCACAGTGCGTGAGTTCGAGCCCCATGCCAGGCTCTGTGCTGACAGCTAGCTCAGAGCCTGGAGCTGCTTCAGATTCTGTGTCTCCATCTCTCTGCCCCTACCCTGCTCATTCCCTCTCTTAAAGATAAATAAACATTAAAAAAAAATTTTTTTTAAAGTACTCTGTCCAATTTGGAAGTCACTAACCAAATATGGCTATTTAAATTTAAATTAATAAAGATAAATAAAATTTAAAAATCCAGTTCTTCCATGTGTTAGCCACATTCAGGAGCTCAATAGCAACAAGTAGCCAGTAGTGGTCACCGCCCTGGACAAGGTTTCTCCTTCTTGGGCTTTCAGACTCCGAACTGCAATCAACACCTTGGACTTTCCTGGATCTCAGGCTTTTGGACTTGGACTGAATCACACAACCAGCTTTCCTGTGTCTCCAGTTTGCAGACGGCAGATTGCAGGACTTCTCAGCCTCCTTAACAATGGGAGCCAATTGATTAAAATAAATCCCTGTATATATGTATGTATGTGTCTATCTATCTATCTATCTATCTATCTCTTGTATTTCTCTGGAGAACACTGACTAGTACAGGCTTTGAGGGTATCTTTTCAATTTTTTAAATTAATTTATGTCACCCTACAATGGACACCTCTCAGCAGTTTCTTATTCGTTTACTTTGACAAGTCTTTTTATCATCTGGCCCCAGCCCAGTTCTCCAAACTCATTTCATGCCCTAAGAAGTGCCCTCTGTCCTTATTACCAAGCTACACAAATCTTTTTTCAGTTTTCCCAACTTACTCTGCTCCTTCCGAACACAGGTACTTTCACCCGTGTTCCTCCTACCTGAAGGAGGTTAGCCCCTGGTTGCCCTTCAGATCTCAGCTCAGATTTCACTGGCACAGAAGACCCTCCGCTACCCCTCCAGACTAACAAGCCCGTCACTGGTTTACAGCCCCGTGGTATGGTATCCTTCCTTGATAGCATTTTCCATAATATAGAGTATTTATTTGTGTGACAACTCAGTTAATGTCTGCCTCTCTGACTTGTCCCACGAAGGCGGAGGTGTGATGATTAACGAGTCCCCAAGGCTGAGACCCAACGTCTGCACATAACAGCGACCTGATTTAATACTGGTGGCACAAAGCTGATTTGATACCGATGGCATGAAGAGGCGGTATCTCTTTAAGAGACTGGAGTCCAAAGTTTGGCCTCAGCTTTGGCCATCTGTCCTTTGTCTCCATCCCTGGCGCGTACGAGCTGACAGTCGGTCCGAACTCCACGGACTGTTAGTCAGTTGCCTCTTTCTGCAGTCTTAATTCATGAAATAAGAACCACGGTGGTAAATAATACCTAAGTACCTTAAGTTAGTTGCTTTCGTTTTAAAGAAGGGAACTAATACTTCTTTGGTGTCCAATACATGTCTGAGCTTTTTATGTATTGTCTCATTTGGCTCAAAACAACCTGTAAAACACCCACTGCCACAAACCTTGGAGAAATGTAAGTGCTGGTCTATAATCACAAGGTAGTTTGTGATCTGGATCCAAACTTAGGTCTGACTCTAAAATCCAGGCTTTCTTCCACGATGCCCTCGTTAGCGAAAAGCTCTTTCACGGGCTTCCTTTGTGCATTTGTTTTATTTTCTTTACTGTGTTATTTGTCTAATAGCAAATAGCTTTACGTTGATTGCTATATTTCATTGTTGTCTCATCCAAGGCAAAACTGTCCATGAATTTAGGGACATGACGAGCTTATAATTTTTTTCCTGATAAACATGAAAATACCTATTAAAACACTATAGGCTTGGGGACGCCTGGGTGGCTCAGTCGGTTGAGCGTCCGACTTTAGCTCAGGTCATGATCTCACGTGGTTCATGAGTTCGAGTCCTGCGTCGGGCTCCATGCTGACCCCTTGAATCCTGGAGCCTGCTTTGGATTCTGGGTCTCCCTCTCTTCCTGCCCTTCCCTCTGTCACACTCTGTCTCCCTCTGTCTCAAAAATAAATAAACATGGGGCGCCTGGGTGGCTTAGTCGGTTGAGCGTCCGACTTTCGCTTAGGTCATGATCTCGCGGTTCGTGGGTTCGAGCCCCGCGTCGGGCTCTGTGCTGACTGCCAGCTCAGAGCCTGGAGCCTGTTTCAGTCTGTGACTCCCTCTCTCTCTGACCCTCCCCTGCTCACGCTGTCTCTCTCTCTCTCCTAGAAATAAATAAAAAACATAAAAAATAAATAAATAAATAAATAAACATTAAAAAATAAAAAAAATAAAACACTATAGATTGGGGAACATTACATTATCAGCCTAGCTACAATATGCTCCCTTTTAGAATGTCAGATGTTCTGAAATGAAAAGAAAGAAATTTTCCGTCTTATGAATGTAGCTCTCAAATGACCAGGGTTAGTAGAGTGAGAAGGGAACATGGTACACAAATCACCCATAATCTGTTTAAAGCAAAAATACTTTATCTAAGAGTAGAGACATGAGGGTCCTGTATGAACATGAGCCAATTCGCCCACCTCAAGGGCATGGTAGATGGGCTCCAGGTTTCCATAGAAATCAAGAAGCCCACAGAGATTTTTGTGTAAGGATGCTATTGTGAGTTTATTTATAATAGATGATCTCTCAAGGTTGAGAGTGTTGGAAGATAAAAAAAATTTTTTTTAACGTTGATTTATTTTCAAGAGACACAGAGTGCCAGAGTGCAAGCAGGGGAGGGGCAGAGACAGAGCGAGACACAGAATCCAAAGCAGGCTGCAGGCTCTGAGCTGTCAGCACGGAGCCCGAAGTGGGGCTCAAACTCACGAACCATGAGATCATGACCTGAGCCGAAGTCGGATGCCTAACTGACTAAGCCACCCAGGTGCCCCTGGAAGATTTGTAAAAACCAGATTTCCTACTATGGAAATATAGTGTTTGTTGTTGTAGGAAAGAAAAAGATAAAATGAATTCCTAATCTGTGGTTAATGTGAAACTCAAATTGCCCTTATGTTTTGCATCTGAGTTCTTACATAGTTAATTAATATCATATTCATTTATTACAGGCTCCTGTCTTGGAGGCTTCTGTATTCTGCAGGGGGAATATACCCATGGCCCAGCTAGATCACAGACAACTCAAAGGCAGGAACGCTATCTTCTAGGTATTCCTTCTATATATAACGAAGTACCTTGAATCAAGAAGGCACTGATAGGGGCGCCTGGGTGGCTTAGTCGGTTGAGCGTCTGACTTTCGCTTAGGTCATGATCTCACGGTTCGTGGGTTCGAGCCCCGCGTCGGGCTCTGTGCTGACTGCCGGCTCAGAGCCTAAAGCCTGTTTCAGAGTCTGTGACTCCCTCTCTCTCTGACCCTCCCCGGCTCACGCTGTCTCTCTCTCTCTCTCTCTCCTAGAAATAAATTAAAAAAAAAAAAAACAAGAAGGCACTGATAGATATTTTTACCAAGTTTCTGTTTGTAATTTTCCTACCCTCCCCACCTACCAACATCTCACGAAGATCGTGCCAGACTTTCCCGTTGAAGATATCCTCTCTGACCACTAAAATTACAGGCAGACTTTGTATCAGAAAGCCCATCTTCCAATTTTGGGATCTGCTACCTTAGAGCATCTGTGGTCGGCAGGATAACGATCTTCCTAAAAATCTTTATTCCCACTCCCAGGAACTAGTGCACATGCTCGCTTACATGGCAAAGCAGAGTTAAGACTGGTGATCAGCTGACCTTAAAATAGTGAGATCAGCCCGGATCCTCAGGGTGGGCCCCGTACTCTGGTATAGACTTCAGAAGTGAAGGCCCATTGGCACATTGATTTTAGCTCCGTGAGGTCTGTGTTGTACTCTAAACTATGGAAGCGCATGATTAACAAATTTATGTTGTTTGGAGTCACACATTTGTGGTAATTTGTTGCAGCAGCAAATAGGAAATTAATAATGGAGTCATATAATTTATTGTTCAGACCAGAACCCTTTTTAGAATGAAAGCAGGTGTTACTGTTAACAAGTAACCCAAAACAGGTGCACCCGCAGTCTGCCCTAGGGAGAAGAGGGTAACATGACAATCCTGTGTAATTAAGTGACTTCAACTTCCCAGGTCAGTTTGCGCATGTAACAAATGGTTCTCGATTTTTTTCCGTTTTGAATAAAAAGATAAAGGAGTGTGTGGAGCACAGTTACCGGCAAATAGGAAATTCTAAACAAGGTTTGTTAGATCAGGAGACAGTTTGGTGACCTTGGCCTTCATTTGCTCCCCAGAGACCTTTAGTGAGACTTTCGAGAAGGTGTACCCTCAGTTTAATCCTCGTCAGCCATTACTCCCTTCAAATTGCTTTCCTACCTCAGTATTCCAGATTTCTCTTTGACACCAATTACTTGCATTTCAAGTTATTTTTCTTGGCTTTCTTCATTTATCTAAGTTGAATCTCATTATGGGCCAATGCCTGGAGAGTTCCCAGGGAAAAGTTATTTTTAGCCTTTTGTAACGTTCCCCGCCTTCACTTCCAGGGCTCCATGTGGCATCTTCCCCTTGACGGACCGGATGCGGGGTTTATAGCTCCCTCTAAAAATGATCAAAGGGGTAATACAAGTTTCCTACTTGCTAGATTATTAATTAAAGATTTTGATACTGTTATCAAATGTTCTTTGAAAAGCTTGTTCCACCTGGACTACAGTATTTCCTTTGTCGATCTGAAATTTCACTTTCAAAGTATGTTTTCCACTGAGTGTAATGAAAGTATATTTTTTCTTATGTATGCATGCTCACAACCATGCTGGACTTTGAGGGCATATTTCTATTTAATTTTTGAACTGATTTTAATTATGTGGAAGAAATCTATGCAGATATTCAAAATAATTTTACTTAAGCAGCTTGGGTAAAGTCCTAGTGAATATCCTCTACCCCAAGGGGGGGCACAGGTTGAACATTTTAATTGGTTCCAGTAGAATTTATATAAACCATGGGTATTGGAATTATGCCAGATCTATTAAGGATATGTACAAGGGTTAAGGGGATTTTTGTACAAAGATGAGAAATATAATACTTTTGAAAACAAAGCTGTAGGAGAAAATTACAGAGGATTTTATTTTCACTTGTTCTTCTCTCTCTCCAAAAGCAAAATTCAGAGGAAGAGAATGGATGGAATGCAGTATCCTTTTTTTTTGTTTGTTTATAGATCTAAAGTCATTTTGTTAAATTAAGTATTAAAATGTGTTTTATAAAACACGATATTCTCCAAAAATCAAGGTTGATATATAAACATTTAAAGTATAGCCTAATACATTCCAGAAGGATTAAAGTATTAGGAGGAAAAAGTCCATTGAATATTTATGTAAGAGAGTGGGGAAGGCCTTTTTAAACTGACATTAAAGATATAAGTTAAGTGAATTATTGAGAGATTAATAACTCAAAAGCAAGTTTTTTATAGGACTAAACATAAATAAAATGAATAGAAAACTGAGAAAAGTGGCTGTGTCATATAAAACAGAGGTTTACCACCTGGAATATATAAAGAGCTGGTTAAAAATCAATAAGGAAAAAACAACAATGTGTATTCATTTCAATATTGCTTAAAAATAAGAAAAATTACGTGGGGCACCTGGGTGACTCGACACAAAGTAGAACACGACATTGCAGAAACACTTCAGGGAATAAAAAATATATTAATGGTATGGTGTTCATGGTATGTAGTAAATATCTGATTGCAAAATAGTATGTGCTACATAATGTACTTTTTGAGGAACAGGCAAAGACATTACACGATTAAGATTATACTGAAATATTAGCAGTGGTTTTATTGCAGGTGATTTTTTTTTTTTACTCTGCTTCTCTACACTTTTCTAGATTTTCTATAATGGGCATGTGTTAATTTCAGAGTTAAAAAGCATCTATGAAGTTTATATTAATATTGACTACAGATTGGCTATGGTTTATCACAAACGGGGAGCTTTGGGAGTATGTTAAACTTCAGGACATCTGGCACCTCTCAGTGTTGAAGATTAATGGGAAGCACGTGAACATTAAGCATGGAAGAGATCAACTGTATTGCAGTGGAACCCGGACAGTGGCTGGCTTTTCCCTTTCTCCCAGGTCTCTGAGATTTGGATGAAAAAAGAGTCTCAATGCACTTGACAGAACTCCATAATATAGAACTTGGGCTCATCAATTTTCTTTTCTTTCTTTTTTTTTTTTTTTTCAATGTTTAGTTATTTATTTAGAGAGAGTGCATGAGAGTTGGGTAGGGACAGAGAAAGAAGGAGAGGGAGAATCTCAAGCAGGCCCTCCCATCAGCACAGATTTTGACACCTGCTCCTTGAACTGTGAGATCATGACCAGAGCCCAAATCAAGTCAGATGCAGGGCACATGGGTGGCTTAGTCGGTTGAGCATCCAGCTTTGGCTCATGTCATGATCTCCTGGTTTGTGGGTTTGAGCCCCGTGTTGGGCTCTGTGCTGACAGCTTGGGGCCTGGGGCCTGCTTCCAATTCTATGTCTACCTCTCTCTCTGCCCCTCCCGTACTCACACTCTGTCTCTCTTTCAAAAATAAATGAACATTAAAATATTAAAAATAAAAAGAGTGAGATGCTCAACTGACCGAGCCACCCAGGTGTCCCTGTTTCCTGAGCCATTACTGTTATCAGTGTCTGCTTTTTCTCTGAAGCTTCACTTCAGAGAAATCTTGAATCTTGCTGATCAATTCTCAGAACCAGGAAAGAGCTCACATTCTACGCATAGACTTCAGATTTAGAGTCCTCATTTTTAAGATGGGAGAGCGGCGCCTATCTCACGGGGTTTATGAGAGGTAAAATACATGATGTTTGTAAAGCACTTAACAAAATGGTTGCACATATCAAATGCTAAATAAATAGAGGCTTTCAGTTATCCTTAAAGTTTCTTGTGAAACAAAAAAAATTCTCTGTAACATAAGTTTCTGATTAGGGTTCATGGTCTCCAGCATCTGTAGGAACCTGAAGCTCATTTTTTTTTTATGTTTAAAATTTTTTTTTAAGTTCATTTATTTATTTTTGAGAGATAGAGAGAAGAGAGAGAGAGAGAGAGAGAGAGAGAGAGAGAGCGCAGGGGAGGGGCAGAGAAAGAGGGAGAGAGAGAATCCCAAGCAGGCTCTGCACTGTCAGCATAGAGCCTGACGTAGGGCTCAATCTCGCAAACTGTGAGATCAGGACCTGAGCCTAAAAAGCAAGAGTCAGGCACTTAACCGACTGAGTACCCAGGCATCCCTTATTTTTTAAATGTTTATTTATTTTTGAGAGAATACAAGTTGGGGAGGGGTGGGGTGTGGGGGGCAGAGGATCTGAAATGTGCTTTGTGCTAAGAGCAGAGAACCCAATGTGGGGCTTGAACTCACAAACCTTGAGATTGTGACCTGAGCCGAAGTTGTACGCTCAACTGACTGAACCACCCAGGCACCTCTGACTTTTTATTTTAAAATAATTTTTATTCACCCGAAGGTGTAAGAAATAGCACAGAGAGGTACCATGAACTCTTCAGCCAGTTTCCCTCAAAGGTAACATCTTACAAACCATAGCACAGTATTGCAGGCAGAAAGTTGGCCTCAGTACAGTCCTGGATCTTAGATTTTCTCAGTTTTATTTCTACTTGTGTGTGTGTGTACATGCACACATACCTGGGCACTTAGTTCTACACTCATATGAGTCACCACAGTCAAGAGACAGAAGAGTTCTATTTCTAGAAGTGTCTCTTGTATGGAAGAAGATACTTTAACATTTTTAATTTGCATTTCACTTCTGAGTATATATATATATATATGAGAAGGAATTGAAAACAGGGTCTTGGAGGGGCAGACGCACGCTCATGTTCACTGCAGCGTTATGCACAATAGCCAAGTGGCAGAAGCAACTCAAGTGTCCATCAGCGCAAGAACGGATAAGCAAAATGTGCTACATACATACACATGATGGAATATTATGTAGCCTTAAAAAGAAAAGGAGAGGAGCCTGGGTGGCTCAGTCAGTTAAGCATCTGACTTCGGCTCAGGTCATGATCTCACAGTTCGTGGTTTCGAGCCCCACGTCGGGCTCTGTGCTGACAGCACGCTCAGAGCCTGGAGCCTGTCTTTGGATTCTGTGATTCCCTCTCTTTGACCCTCCCCTGCTCACACTGTCTCTATCTCTCTCTCTCTCAAAATAAATTTTAAAAAAAACTTAAAAAAAAGAAAGGAAAAAGAAAAGGAATTAGGCCACATGCCCCACATGCTATGGCCTGAACCACGAAGGCATTATGCTGAGTGAAATAAGCCAGTCACAAAATGACAGCTAGTCTATGAATCCTCCTGTAGGAAGTATCTAAAGTAGTCAGATTCATAGACATAGACAAGACGGTGGTGGCTATCCGGGGTGAGGGGAGTGGGAAAAGGGAGTTGTTATTTAATTGGCATAGAGTTTCAGATTTGCAAGAAGAAAAAGTCCTGGAGATCCGTTTCACAACAATGAATATCACTATCATCACTGAACTGTACACTTAGAAGTGGTTAAGATGGAAAATTTTCATAATGTGCTTTTTTTTTCACAGTAAAAAAAAAAACCAACTAATTTGCATGGGAATCACCTGGAAACTTGAGTAAGGCAGGGTCCTGAGGTCCGACCCCAGGGATTCTGTAGGTCCTCCGCACAGGGGTCTCCGAGTTAAATCATCCCAAGTCATTGTGATGCAGCAGCCTAATGACAGCACTTTGGGAAAACCCCTTCCGGGAAGCTGTCTCTTTGTTTTATCACCAAACAAGGTGCTAAGACCCAACAGAGACTATCCCTGGTTTGGGCAGGTTGACCAGCAGCCTGTAGGTTTGACAAACTTGCCTGTTGTGCTTAAGACATGTAGGGTAATGAACTACACAAATAATCAGGACCAGCTGGCTTCCACCAGAACCAACGGGCAACCGAGCCCCCCCCTTTGCCCTTCCATGTTGTTTCCTTAAGCATCCACTGTCTTTCTTTGCAAGAGGATTGACATCACCTCCTACGCAGGTGGTGATGCAGCTACTGAGTCGAGGAAGCCTGGGGCTCACCAGCTGATGCCCAGTCCCCTCCGTCCCGTCCGGTCTGTCTGCTGGCCCTGTGAGCTGTACCTTGCCCACCCTGTGTCTGACCATCCCTCACCAGCTGTTGGTGGCTGGGGCCACCGTGGGGCTAAGCCTCCCTCAAGTCAGTACAGCAAGCACCTCTTAATTGCGTTCTCTGCCCCTAGGCTACCGCACACTCACTCCGCACCAGGCAGCGTTCCAGGTCACCTTTGAAAATGCAGATGGGAAGGGGCGCCTAGGTGGCTCAGTCAGTTAAGCATCTGGCTTCAGCTCAGATCATGATCTTGTGGTTTGTGACTCTGAGCCCCACATCGGGCTCTGTGCTGACAGCTCAGAGCCTGGAGCTGCTTCGGATTCTGTGTCTCCCTCTCTCTGCTCCTCTCCCTGCCCCGCAAAAAATAAATAAACATTAAAATTTTTTTTAAAAAGCAGATGGGACCTTTCACCATTCTGCTCCCTAGTCAGCCCACGTCACTTGTGTCCCAAGTACTCAGTGCAGCCCACGCAGCCCCGACGTGGACCATGGAGTGTCCTTGGCCACATCTTCCATCTCTCTCCCGGAATCCTTCCATCCTGGCCACACGCTCCTTACTGCTCCTCAAGCCCGCTAACTTAATTTCCATTCCATGGCCTCTGAAGACACCGCTCCCGTCACCTAGAACACACTTTCCGAGGAGATTTCGCAGACTGCCCCTCATTCCACTTACGTCTTTCCTCAAAACGGAGGCCTTCCTTACGTCCTTGATCAAGGTCGGTCACTCCTCAATCATCGCTCATCCCTCCCCTTAGCTTATTGCCACGGCTCTTGCTGTCACAGGCCTGGGATGCAGCTACTTCTTTAACACCTGCCAGAATGACAGCTCATGGAAGCCGCAGGAAATGGAAGGTGTGTGGAATGTAAGCTCCTGAGGACAGGGAGAGTTGCCTGCCTCGTTCCCACAGCACAGTGAAACACTCTCTCTCATAAAGCAGGTTTTCACTAAATGTAACAAATGAACAATGGATGAGCTAAGGGCTTGAGTTTGTAAGGAAGTCTTTCTTTTTTTCTAGAGGACAGACCAGTAGACAAGAAAGAGGTGACACCTGTCATTTGAGAATTCCCCGAGGGTGAGCCCAGCTAAGAGGCGATGTATTAAGGATTCAACGGTAGCGTTTTCTGCCTATTCCAGAGGAAGATGCCAAGTTCGGCGAACTTGCCGTAACTCTCTAATGTGTGCAAACATATTTTACGTGGGATTATTCATTGTTTGGCGATGACTGATAGAAAATGATTTTGTTCTGACACACATATTACTAATAAGCATTTTAAATGAAAGAAAATTAAGCAAGTGGAACTTAATACAATTCTAGCTCACCAAAGTGAGCCCATCTGTCCCTGCCTTTATAAATGAGGTGATGCACGCTACAGGAATTCACTCGTAGTTCTCACAAAAACCCCTCTTTACCATTCTTATGCCCTGAGATCAGCATCTCTACTCTGATTTTTTTACTTGTGCACAAAAATGCCTCAAGAAGCCAGACATGACTATGTCACGATCAGATACATTCCGTCAGATTCTTCTGGATTTCCACTCTGGTCCATTTTCTTCCCTTTTGACCAGACAGCCCCAGCTCGGTGCACAGGCTCTGTGGTTCAGGGTATCAGCAGTGCACATTACAACCAGCCTGCCTCGGGCTCTATTCCAGACCATCTAGATACCCCCGGTTCGGTGCCACCAACTTCCCCAAGTATCCTGGCCAGCCCAGAATGAAGATGTCAGTACACTCGTCACTTTGATCATGATGTCCCTTTCTGCATGTTTCTGGGCTAACTGGAGAGAACCTGGGAGTGCAGACCTACCCATCCACCCCGACCGTGCAGCAAATGGCCCGGAATGCCACCACTGGGTACAGGGCACATGCTAAGGACCCCGGATACATCCGACAGTGCCCTTCTCTGATAAGTTTTGTTAGGTTGGACCACACGAAGCTGAAAACTTGTTAAAGCTCAGAGAGAATCAAATATTGGTAATTCCAGCTCAAATCCAGCCTGCTGTCTGTTTCTGTAAATGAAATATCGGAACACGGACACCCTCATTCACTGACCTGTTGTTTGAAGTGCCTTTTCACTCGAACAGAAGAGCAGAATTGAGTAGCTGCAACACAGTCTCTATGGCTCACAAAGCCTAAAGTATTGATTATCTGGCCCTTGGGAGAAAAGTTTTTTGATGCCTATTTTAGAACATTCGTTGCAAAAGGAGGAATCTGGAAAATACCCAGGGAGAAATGAAAGTTTTGCTGTAGATTACAGACCCATCTTGACAGCTTGAAGTCTCTTTAGCTAAACTCTTTCTCTCTCTCATGGTTTTGCATTCATTCAACAAATCCATTCTATGCCCCATCATACTTTGGGTTCTGCACAAGATCCTTGATTTATAATAGTTAAAAAATACAGTTTTAGGATTTTTAAAGCTCATCTATAGATAGCATTTAGTGGGAGTAAACAAGCATCATATAAATAATAATTATTATTGTTTTTTAATTTTTTAAGGTTTATTTTTGAGAAAGAGAGAGACAGAGCACGAGTGGGGGAAGAGGGGGACAGGCAGAGAGACACAGGGAGACACAGAATCCAAAGTAGGCTCCAGGCTCTGAGCTGTCAGTACAGAGCCTGACGTAGGGCTCAAACTCACTGACTATGAGATCATGACCTGAGCCGAAGTCAGACGCTTTACCGACTGGGCCACCCTGGTGCCCAGCATCATATAAATATTTATTAAGCAAGGAAGGACATAATAAGGAGATTGCATTTAGACTATAGGCAGGGCCTGTCCAGAGAAGGCCTCTCTGATGGAAGCTAACAGGGGAAGAGAAAGCAAAGAGCCCGCTGAAAACCCTCACAGAAGCCAGAGGGAGCAAGAGAATGAGAGGTGTGGGGAGAGTGACCTGGCTCAGGACTGAAGAGACCGCAGGGGAGAGGTCAGAGGGGCTTGCAGACAAGCTTCAACCTTCTGGCCTCTTTTCTGAGAGCAACTTAACACCACTGAAACTCTCTCATGGAGCCACTTGGGAAAACAGTTTGGAGGTTCCTCAAAGACAGAAGCATAGCATTACCATATGACCCAGCAAGGCCCCTCCTAATCATACACCCTAATCAAGAGAAATGAAACGGGTCCACAAAAACATGCCCATAAATATTCACAGCAGCGTTATTCATATGAGCCCAAAGGGGGACACAGCCCAAAGGTCCCTCAACGGCAACTGGACACACACAATGGGGTATCATTCATCCAAAAGAAGGAAGGAAGGCTGGGCACCCTGCCATGACATGGACCTTGAACACGTGATAAGTGAAAAAAGCCGACACAAAAGGCTGCATGGTATATGATTCCATCTATATGAAATGTTCAACATAGGCAAATCCATAGAGGCAGAAAGTAGACTGGTGGTTACCTAGGGCTGGGGAGGGTGAAGGGAATAGAGGGTGACAGCTCATGGGGACAAGGTTTCTTTCGAGGAGATGAACACGTGCTAGAATGGATAATGGCGATGGTTATACAACTCTGTGAACACACTGAAAACCATCAAATCGTTTACTTTATTCCTTTAATGTTTATTTATTTATTTTCAGAGAAAGAGAGGGATAGAGAGAATCCCAAGCAGGCTCTGCACAGTCAGCACAGCCCAACACAGGGCTTGATCTCAGGAACCATGAGATCCTGACTTAAGCTGAAATCGAGAGCCAGACACTCAACTGACTGAAGCCACCCAGGTGCCCCTGAATTGTATGCTTTAAATGAGTGATTTGTGTGGCGCTATTGTTAATTTGTTAAATTAACACTTGTTAGGTGGAGCACAGGGGGCCAGACAGTGAATCGCAGCTCTACACAGACCACAGAACCTGGAATAGAGAAACGTATCGCTCACCAGTCCTGGAGGAGGCCGCATGGGAAGGTCAAGGCAGAGTGCACATGAAGAGTGCGATAGGGCCTGGGGTTCATGCCTTTATTAGGTCTGGGGGTGCAGTGCCTTGGAGAATCCTGGGCTAAAGCCATGTTGGTCCATTCAAACCAGAAGAGCAGAGTTTTGGGAACTTCACAGGGATCTTATCTCAGCTGTGCCAGGGGAAGACCACGGGAAGCAGGGGGACTGTTGGTCACCAGGGCTATTGGGAAGTCACAGAGGAACTGATCTTTGCACGTGAGCCTGGGGACTATTCCCTAGAGCCTGCGCTTGGTGAGGGGTAGTGTGCGCTGAGGGACTGTGCAGGCTTCTAGGTCAAGAGAAATGGGTGTCAAGGCAGCAACATCATGAAGTGTTTAGGCTAAACTCTCAACACGTGGTGTGTGATTCACCTCTCACTAAAGCAACTGAAAATGAAACCTCTTTACGGGTTAGGAGGTAGGGAATGGTGTGAGGGAATAACTCCGATGTGAATTTTAAAAAGATCGTTCTGGAAGACCTGTGGAGGATGGACTAAAAAGGAACAAGAGCACAGCGTGGTTGGGAATGTACTGAAGGGGTCCAGGAGAAAGATGATGCGGTGACTTCCGTTATGGAATGATGGTGAGGAAAACTGGTGTGTATTCGGAACACTTAGAAAATGGTACGTTCCACTTGATTCTGTGCTTTGGAACCAGTGGCTGAGAGGAGATTTGGGTTTTCATCCTGGATCTGTCACAGCTGTAGCTGGTGTGAGACCCTCGGCTAACCATCGTCCCCTTTCTCTCGATGACAAAATATCAGTAGCAACAACAGAGCAACCTCCTTCCTGGGGACAAATGAGATAAATGGATAGAAAATATTTTCCAGCGCAGAGCAGTATGTTCTGTGTGGATGCCAGGTTTCCGAGAATTAAAACTCAAGGGTGAACACTCAATGCCAACTAAATTAAACAAAATGTAATCCTTCTCTGAAAATTCGGAAAGCAGTTCTAAACTCCTGAGGGCCTAGGAATCATTGTTGTGAATATCAGTGATTAATTATAACCTGTAGGTACTAAGGAAGTAGGAGACGGTCCTGACATTATAATGACGGTAGCATCACAGGCTGGATGAAGCTTTTAAAAATGAATACATTAGTAAAAGAAACTCTAGATGGTGCATCCTCAGACAGATTTTTGACACTCCCGTAGTTAATTCCCCCTCTGGTGCCCACATCTCACTGCAGAGACCCTCTGGGAAGCCCCTTGGGCGCTGTTTACAGGTAAACAATGCTGTGCATCAGCCCCCCCACCACTGAGTGTAGAGACTGGTTTTATATTCATCTCTGTCTCCTCAAAGTCGGTGTACACTAGGGGCTTGGTATTTGGTGGGTGAATAGATGAATGGAATTAATCAGTCAATGAACAAATGAACAATCATTTGTGCTTCCTTTTCTTGAGAAGTAAGACATGAGCAACGCACTCTAAAGCTACCGATCCGTGTATGCTTTCTGGTGCCTCGTAACTACAGAAGCAAAGGCCTCCTTGCAAGATGCGTGCTGTGTGCCTTACGCTCGTTTCCACTTCCGCGGAAGGCAGTTCTGCTGCCAGACCGCTGAAGGGCTGCTTCAGGGAGACCCTGGCCCGAAAATGTCAAAGGCTCTAATCTCATCTCTAATCTCCGAGGCAGACATACCGTGTGCGTAGCTGAAGCCCTTGGTTTTACTCCTCAGGTGGTCCTGAGCCCCCTCAATTATCCCAGGCCTCTGGGCTGACCAGGAACAGCCCCTTATTTTCATGAGGCCGGTTGTTGTGTCTCTAGGTGAGTTTCCACGCCACAACTAGCCACATTGAATTGCCTGCTCTGATTACCTTGCACAGCTGACCCAGAGGCCCCTAAACCCAGGCTCCCACCTTCTGATGACTTACGGGCTGAACCTGGCCTTGACGTATGGCACGCAGTTAGTTCCTACAATGTTTTAAAACTCGTTTGCTGGGGCGCCTGGATGGCTTAGTCGGTTAAGCGTCCAACTTTCGCTTAGGTCATGATCTCGCGGTTCGTGGGTTCAAGCCCCGCATCGGGCTCTGTGCTGACTGCCAGCTCAGAGCCTGGAGCCTGTTTCAGTCTGTGACTCCCTCTCTCTCTGACCCTCCCCTGCTCACACTGTCTCTCTCTCTCCTAGAAATAAATAAAAAAAAAAAAAAAACTCGTTTGCTAACATCTTAAAGCAGGAGTGAATAAGATTCTAGCTTTCTAGATTTAAAAAGAAGGAAGGAGAGAGAGAGAGAGAGAGGAAGGAAGGGCAGAGATGTAACAGCCTTGTGGCTGTCGTTCCCGCGTGGCAATCTGCTAAAATGGAAGTTATTCTCATTTTAATGGTCTTGTATTTTCCCTTGGCCCCCACAATCCCTTATTTTCTCCCCAGAACTAAGCCCGAGTGTTTCCTTTCATTTCCATGCTTGCTCTGTGTTTTTCATATACCTGCACTAAGTTGCGGGTATTTGGGTTTATATCACCTGTGACCAGTGGGTTCCAGACCAGTCTTCCCTTCCTTTCACATCTCAGTTGCCCTCTACTTTGGCTTCAAGATGATGCTTGTCATCTCCTTCTTTAATACCTTGGCGTTTTTCAAGAAAAACAGCGGTGTAGCTGTTAGCAGTCAACGCCAATTTGAATAATTCCATTGCCAATGAATGATGTGTGACACGCTTGCGAAGTGATCAATTTGCTGTGCTACTAATTAATTCTGTGAAATTACACATTGCCGAGAGCTTTCCGGCCAACTCTGGCAAATGGTGTGAGAGAAAGTCAACTTTAGAAAGGTAATTCCAGGTGACCTGACCTAAATTAGCATATTAATAATGGGCAGTTGGCTCCACTGCATTCCATGCCTATTTCGCACTGTCAGGCCCAGCCCTTTATAGACTAATTTTCAAAGGATAAGGTAAGACATCCACAAATCCCCTTGATTCCAATCTTCCTCTATATGCGTTCTGCGCACCCTATCAATGAACTCTAGGAAATGTTTCATTAACCTTCGGTCCTTGTTAAAGTATTACCTGGTGGCTTCATATGGCTTCTGTTTCCTTTAGCACATCTTTCATAACTTGGCACTGTCTAAAGATTTCAAGGTCAAACTAAGATACTGGCCTTGGGATATTTTTTTCTTCTCTGATTTATTCCACAATAGTTTCTAAACCCTTGTATCCCCACGTCAGTTCAGTGAATTCCAGCTTCCATGTTCCAAGCCAGACACCTGCCGGGCTCCAACCAGGGCCTGATTGCGTGACTGGTGGGGATGTGTCCCTGTTCTCATTCCTCAGACTTTGTCTTGACCCTGTAATCTGCAACTGGAACTGAGACAAGAGAAGCTTAAAGCAGCTGGATTTCTTTTTTGATTTGAAGCACTGATTACTTGAAAAAAAAAATCTTTAGAATATTTTATCAGGAAAAAAGTAAGCTCTCATAGAAATAATAGCTTTTTTAACGCTATTTGTTTGATTGAGGTAGGGAAATACTTTTGCAGGTGATAAACATTTTAAAATTATTGTCTGATTTCTGTCATTTGTTCTGACCTACTTATTTTATTCCTAAATCAGATGATTGCTTTATCCCATATGCAGCCTACCACTCCCCAATAATATCTGGGCCTCAAACTGTTTATACTTCCTCCAAATGGGTCTTGGACAAGAAGTCTTATTTCTTCTTTTTTTCCTTTTTAAAAAGTTTTTAAGTTTTATTTATTTATTTTGAGAGAGAGAGAGAGAGCACAAGAGTGAGCTCGAGCAGGGGAGGGGCAGGGAGAGAAGGAGAGAGAGAATCCCAAATAGGCTCCTTGCTGTTGGCACAGAGCCAGACACTGGGCTCAAACTCATGAGCTGTGAGATCATGACCTGAGCCGAAGTCAAGAGTCAGACATTTAACCAACTGAGCCACCCAGGCGCCCCTTAAAAGAGTACATAGTCCGAAGTAGCCCTAGTTCAATCCAAGCATGACCAGCTGTGTCATGTGCGGTGGACATACTTAAGAACTAACCAAAGTCCCATTCCCATGATACTGGTTCTCTACTGTGGGTGAACAGGATTAGTCACTGCATTTACTTAGAGTTTTTGAAGTTTGGAAGGAGCTGGTTTTGAATGAAGGTTTTGAAGAACTGGAAACAGTAATCCATTCACTTATCCCTTAAATTTTAACCTTGACCTGATTATTAACTTAGAGCCTATTCAAGCTTTCCCAGTACTTGCATTCTTAAATCCATATGCAATTTATTTCTCTCTACCTGTCTTCTCTTCTATTTGGCATATTTCTTTGCTTCTGCTATTTTTGTCACAGCTTTGCATATATGACATGATGTTTTATGAAACTTGCTTCACGCCTCTATCACTAGTTTTGTTTAGTAATTTAAATCTTATTCTCCTTGTTCTTAATGAAAAATATTGATGATTTCAATATTTTACATTACTCTTGCCAAGAAGTAAATTGTGAAGAAATGATTTACTATTCTCTGACATTCCATTCATTCTGTTTTTTTTTTAAGTTTATTTATCTATATTTAGAAAGAGAGAGACAGAGAGAGATTGAGAGAGAGAGCAAGAGCATGAGCTGTGGAGGGGCAGAGAGGGAGACAGGGAGACAGAGAATCCCAAACAGGCTCCATGCTGACAGCCCAATGTGGGGCTCAAACTCATGAACCGTGAGATCATGACCTTAAATGAAATCAAGAGTTGGACGCTTAACCTACTGATCCACCCAGGTGTCCCATTTCTGTTTTTCACGCACCCAGGAACACAAGGAGATGCTCAAGCTAGGATAAGCGGTACAAGCCTACTGGAAACAGCTGCATCGACTTTCCAGCCGTGGCTTTGAGGATTTCTAGGTGTCTACTTTGCAAACGGGAAAGCTGGAATGCTACCCTTGCCAGGGAGTGAACACTGGGGAATGAAGGTGAACAGAGGGAAAGTTAAAAACAATCCTAGACATCAAGCCCTTGAACACCCAAACATGCAAAGATCTTAAAAAGAGAAGTTATTACATCAGGAGATAAACATGTGCACTAAAATAGGACAGATCGTTCTGAACTGTTGTCAAGTGAGAGACAAGAGGAGACAAGAAAAGAGCATTATCTTGTAGGACATCTGCCTGGAAAATTCTGATCCATCCTTCAAACCTTATCCGGGTACCACTCTCTCTCTGCAGTCTATATAGTCTATATATAACTCAGATCATATAGTTTCATATATGCCTTAATGAGTAATGAGTGAATAATGATTTTTGTTTTGTCTTTCCTTTTGTTTCTGTGAGCCCTTCAGATACAGAGACAAGGTCTTATCCATATTCAATTGTTTAGTACCCAGCAAAGAGTCTGGGACAATCATTCAGGCTGGACGAAGTGTGACCATAAGATCACAAGCCATGACTTTAAGAGGGAGAGTGTCACCACTGTCTGACCACCAAGAGAGAAAATGCTTATACCCAAGAGTACCTACCGGTGGCTGCCCCTTTGTCCCTGACAGATATTGCCGGGGTTCAGAAGGGCAATGCTAGAACTCAACAAGCAAACTCCAGCTCTGATTTCCATGAGACCACATAGGGGAGGGTGCACTATGCAGCAGACTCACTGCCTTGAAGCAGGAGGCAGGGTGCCACACTGTGACTCCTTTCAGGACGTCTTAGAGGTCAAGTTGGGGCCACAGAATGAAAGCAGCAACATGGTTTAAATGGATAGAATCAGAAGATTTCACTTGGGGTGTTTCATTCAAATCAAACCCCAAAGTATTGTGATTATCTAAACTCCATGGGAGTCCCTAAGCATACTGCTTTGTAGAAGATGAAGAATAGAGAACTGAGCTTTCACAGTAGAAATGACTTTCAATCAACAGTTCAAGGTCAGAAACCCTCCAAATGCTAAAGTTCACCAAAAGATACAAGAAATGGAGTGATTCAATTGAAAATTTTAAGAGAGAGAGAGGTAGATTAATTTCCCCAGACAACTCACACCCAAGGAAGCACACTAAGACCATCCTTGCTGGAAATGAACCCCCATCACCTTGTCTTTTTCAACAGCAGCTGCCTCAGCAGCTTGGGTTTATCAAATAGTATGTTCTAGACACTCTGTGTTATCGTAACTACTGTCTCTTTAATTTCTCTGATTACTCTCTGGGACAGACAGGTAGCTTATTATCCCTAGTACAAAAGGGGAAACTGAGGCTGATAACAGGCACCTTCAGTAATCTTTCCTGTGGCTAAATTCCAATGACCCAAACCCAAACAGAAACAGTGTAGGCTGTATCAGAAGAGGCAGAACAAAGCTTGGGCTCCAGTTCCAGCCCTGTTGCTTGCTAGCCAGGTGACCTTGAGAAAATTACTATGTCTTTTTGGGCCTCAGTTTCCGCATTTAGGAGTGGGAGCATTGCTGTGGTCGACAGGAGTCTCTGAGCTCTTGACAGGCTGTCACTGCCATGCTTCTTGAAGTGCCTCCAGGAAAATTGGAAGACTAGATGGCCTGACCCCAGTGACTTTGGACTTGGCCATGGGACTTGCTTTGGTCAACAGAATTCAAGCAGATGTGATGTAAGCAGAGGCTTCAGGTGTGTTCACATGGCTTGGCTCATGTCACATCTGACTTTCCTTGACCATCCACTGTTATCCAGTATGGCAGGGTTTCTCTCAACTTCAGTGCTCTTGACATTCAGGGCTGGATACATTTTTCACAGTGGAGGTGTCCTGAGCACTTTAGGATGTCCAGCAGCACCCTTGGCCTCTGCCTGATAAAGGCCATAGCAACCCCTTTCTCCCCCTTGTGACAACCAAAACATCCCCCAGCACTGTCCAGTGATCTTTGGGGAACAAAATCGCTCCTGCCTGAGAGCCACTGTGCTATGTTCTCAGAGTTGGGCAGCCACTTGTTTAAGGAGAGAGAGGAAGCACATGAACCATACTGGATCCTAAGCTGACCTAGAGCACAATCCAACACAGATGGACCTCAGCTGACCAACAGATATGTGAACAAGAAACCTACATACTTATGGTTGTAAGCCACTGTGATTTTGAGGCTTGTTTTGTAGCAAAATGACTAACACTCTAGCCATGAGGACAACATCAAATATGTGGTAGAATTCCATGCACTGTGCCTGAGTTCAGTGGAAGCACTTTCTGCTGGTATTATTAATATTATGAAGTGATTTAGTTTGTGATGCATCTCACCTCTGACCTGCAGAGTCATCCCCTGAAGTCTTCTAAGCAACCCTCATCACTCTGCACCATGGACCATATCCCCTGGTATCTCAGAGTGCATGCAACCACCCTATGCGTGTCCACTCCCACTTCTGGAGAAGCCTCCATGGTCAGGCTGTTCTTCTCCAGTTATAGGGAAGACTTGACTGCCTTTTGCATTGCTCTCCCTTTCTCCCAGTTTGTGATGAACCAAAACTCTGGAGCCCCGATGCATAGGAAATAGTTTAAAATAGATGTTCCTTGAATCTGGCCAGCATACCAATTACAGTGGTTAATTACTCAGTATCCGTATGTATGTTTTAATGTGTGACTTCCAACTATTGACCTCTCCTAAGGGCAAGGACGATTTTGTATCTGTTTGCTCTTTATGTAAAGCCAGAACATAGCAGCACCATCCCTGGCATGGAATCCTGGTGGACCGAATGGATGGATGAGTAAATGAGCTGGAAGAACATTCACTCTTCATAACAAGCACACTAATAATTTAGATATAAATTGATGGGCACCTAAGAACCGTGTTTAAATCACACGAGATTCCAATGAGTCCCCCTCAGTAAATGTCACTAGATAACGTGGAAAGAAACACTCAGAACTCTGATAGGAGAATATGTTTAGCAAAGAATAAAAGTTTTCATAGAGCTTAATTTTTTTTTTAATTTTTTTAAATGTTTTATTTATTTCTAGGAGAGAGAGAGAGAGACAGCGTGAGCAGGGGAGGGTCAGAGAGAGAGGGAGTCACAGACTGAAACAGGCTCCAGGCTCTGAGCTGGCAGTCAGCACAGAGCCCGACGCGGGGCTCGAACCCACGAACTGCGAGATCATGACCTAAGCGAAAGTCGGAAGCTTAACCGACTAAGCCACCCAGGCGCCCCAAGCTTAATTGTTTTTTAAAAAAATTCTATCTAGAGTTTGCAACATATTTGTTGATTCTTTCATTTCCCCTCAAAGAAACTCGTTCACAGAACATAAAGTGATGATGAAGTAAGTGCCTAAAGATCCTATCTATATTAAGTCAGACAACCTCTATCACTACTTAGTCATCCAAGGGAAGGAAGCAGTGATGTCACTGGAAATAGTTTACACACAGGGTGGCTGCAGGTGAGGTTTAAACATGATTACTTTGAGCTTCAAGGCTCTACACTATTGTTGGAGACTTGCTTCTTTTCCCCCTGCACAACCTAACTATGACATCAGAACTCAGGGTCATCAACTCAGTAAATTCCACGTGTACATAGTTCTTAGCACTATGAACCTCCCCCTCGCCATAGGACCTGAGTGTTTGCCTTGGATTCAGTAGAAGTGCTGGTAAGGGGCCATCTTACCTTACTGGGGCTTCCATGTACGACAAAGGATGAGCGATGATAGCAATTATAAATTTCATACACAGAAAGGCCACAGTTGGGGTGCACATGGCTCTGCATTCCCCAACGCTGTTATTCCTCACTGTCACTTTGTAACCTTGGCCAGAGTGTCCATTTTGAGGTTGGGCGTAAGAGCCTTGCCCAAGCACACAGAGTGCAGAGATTCAAATTCCCAAGTCCTTTCTAGGATAACACTATGCTGCTCAGCGACTGAAGACAAGAAGGCAAACGACTGAGAACCCACAGGAACCATTAACTCCCCTTTCAGCCACAGGGTCCCAGAGCTCCCAGAGCGAGATGCTATCTTATGAAACATTTGGAATGTAAAACCAACATGTGAATTGAAGGCTCCAGCCAACCTACTCTTAAAGTCAATCAAATCCACCAGAAAGTACAGTACAGAATTCTCTCCAATGAGTCCAACACAGCCATATTTTCCGGTATTGTTGGAACAGATGGCTGACCTTCAGCTGAGCCCCAGAAGACGTTGTGGGCTTATCTTTACAGGGTGTAGATGAGAAAAAACAGCATCTCTTAGATGCTAGAATCACACTCAGCTTGTGCAGATACTCTCACTCTAAAACCAGAGCCGTTGTTCAGGTTGTATTTCCTCTTACTGAGGGCATGTGTTTACTGAGTGCAGAGGGGGAAGAACCACCCACACTATGTAAATGGTTCTCTCTCTTTCCCTTTCTCCAAGCAAAATATTTGCCTTTGTATAAACTCAGCATGCAGGATTTAACGAGTGATATGGTGGCTTGGATTTCCTGCCTGTAATGAAGAGTAAGTGGCGTCCATTGGATAAGACGGAGGGGTCCCCATGGTATTATCTACCTATTTATGATCTACCTGCTTTTGAGCAGTTCAAACGTCATCAACAAACTACATGTCTGAACACACTGACATGCACTCTCAGGGAATATTTTGCCCAAAATGGGGCAGATTGATCATATTTAATGAACGAGTCAGGCTCCCCTAACCTGAGAGAGGGCTCCATCCTGGAAGCCAGCTGATTTAACTTTATGTATCATCCTGGCTACCCCAGTTCAAAAAATTACTTGTCTTATTAATTAGAAGTCTCATTTTTACTATTTATTTCTATTTTTTGAGAGAGAGAGAGAGAGAGAGAGAAAGCACAAGCAGAGGAAGGGCAGAGGGAGAGGGAGAGAGACAGAATCTTAAACAGGCCCAGATTCAGCACAGAGTCAAGGAAGGGCTTGATCCCATAACCCTGGGATCATGACCTGAGCTGAAATCAAGAGTCAGATGGTCAACCAACAGAGTCACCCAGGTGCCCCTATCAATCTCATTTTTAATACCAGATCATTTTTATAGTTCTCCTTTACCTTTCTCTAGTCAGCTTGTACCCATTAAGACACATTCTAAAGAACAAAAATATTCGCATTTTTGTGAATCTTTACACCAGTTGGGAGGACAATTGGCTAAAGAAGAACACAGAAAATACATAGATTGTCGGATTTCCCGAGGTATGGTGGGGGTGAACAAAAGTTTATTAAAAATAACTAATACTAGACACAACATGCATAGCTCATTACATCCAGGCATATTTTTGATGAGGGCAATGCTAGACAACAGCTCTTCAAATGAGATTTGACAGCAGGTAAATTACACAGTGTAAGGGTTTAAGGTGATCTACAGAACAACAACGTCTTGATCATAAATAGGATTTGTGTGCTGGAAAATACATTCCATCATTAATGAAACAGACAAATGAACTGAAAAACATCAGATCACACCATAGTTTTAAGTAGCTTTACCTTAGCAGTGTAATATGGATAGTAAGTCATGCATAAAACACTGTAAAAGCTCATTAAGTCCGGATCAGTTTATTCAAAACAGCGCATATTTCAAATCACTGTTCTTCCTTAGCCAATTCCAGACTCTATTGTTTAACAACATCAACTAAAATAATGGAAAATAAGGCAGCTGGAATTCATTAGAAGTTGTGTCCCTCCAAAACTTTTAAATTGGTGATCCCAGTGACCTCGAATGTTTTCTGTTGGTAAAAATTCTTGGGAGCCATTTCCTGGCACTGCCCATCCTACGCCCTATGGGGACATTTCCCCTGAAAACCTTCTATGGCCTGGAGCCCTTCGACTTTGGGCTGAGAACTTCTACAAATGGCAGACTCACACTTCTTTTGAGGAGTTTTATTGCTTTATCAGGTTATTAGTACAGAGGAGCCTTACTGAAAAGGCAGTTGGTAGATTTCCAGCCAGCTGAGTGTTGAGGGGCAAGATGCTTATGAAGAATGCCATGATACACCCAGTAGGTTGCAGACATCGAGTTGGCCATGAATAGGTGCATTTGCAGCATCCACAATTTCAAAGACAATTACTCTCAAAGACCTCAAGTCACCAACGCATCTGTCAAACTATCAATAGCTGTGAAATCTGCCGGCCTTTCAGAATTCAAAGACTGTCCTTTAAAACAAGACTTTATTGTTTTCAATGTTCCCAACTATATAAGAGTAAGTGGCCCGGGAGAGAGATTTAGGAGAAGAGTTTAAAACAGTTTGTAAACCCACGAACACGTGCACAGGCTTCCCTTGCCGGTTGCAACCCTGATCCTCTCTGCGTTAGACCCAGATGGGGTGAGTGCTGACTTCCCAAGCACTTCTAGGAGCTGCATCTCATGAAGTCCCCTTAGTGACAACCTGGCGACAATAATCGGACAGCCCGGCCTTATTTGCAGGCTGTGGTGCGCGGTGCTCTCGGCCCAGGCTAACATAGCTCCGGGGGCCAAAAATGGGACCAGAGTGCAGACTGTCTGAGAGGAAGTCCTGGCTTTTGTCAAGCTCACAAGCTGCCACCTCTACTGCTGCCAAAGTTTGCTTGCAGATTCAGTTTTGGTTTGGAAGCGACAGAGAAGTAATTAAGCTTTCTGGGTTTTATTTGTTTCGTGACAGGATATGAGAGACATCTGTAAGTTGTGAGGCATCCCTGGCCCTCTTGTATAAGTCACAGCGCCCTGCTTCCCTTGGGCCATATCTGTCCTGTAAACCCTGGAGTTCCAGTGGGCCTGTCAATCATAGTGGTACTTCTTCCAATCCTGCCCTGCAGAGGTGGGCTCATGACCTGGCCTAAGCCGATTGGCAGCTGTCTTCTGGGAATGGGAACCTAATGCAAAGGGTGCAGTGGATGGGGGTGGGGTGGGTGCAGAGGATTTCTTCCACTAGTTCTGCCTCAAAGAGAGTCTTCAAGAGTTTCTGGCTGTGATGCCCAGATCTGAGCCCCTTTCTGAGAGCCAGCTGTCCGATTTTAAATCTGCAGAATATGGTCAGCACACATCCGATGATTCTCTTACTGCTTACTTTGGCCAGTTCTTGTCTGTCCCTCAATCACAGAGCCCTCAGCAGTTCACATGAGAACATTATTCTGAGCTGGGCCACGTCTGCGCACGCACGTGCGCGCACACACACACACGCACACACAGATTGCCAGCTTGTCTGCATCTGCCTGCATCGGGCTGATCAAAGAGAGAAGTGGATTGCACGATCAAGGGCAGAAGACACCAAAAGGAACATGGAATAAAACTGTGTCCATCAGCCAATGGAAAAAAATTGGGGGCATATTATTTCCCACATTTCTTTCTTCTCTAGGAAGAGGTTCTGTTTGTCCCAGCCGAGGAAGATGGCTTCGAAGAAAAGAGGCTTTTGGGCACCCTAAAGAGGAGCAGGTCCTGGAATGACCCTGATTTAGTTCAGCCCTGAATGCCATTCCTTACTGTGTGGGCTTATACAACTCACTTCCCCCCACTGAGACTCAGTTTCCAACTCTGTCGAATGAGACTCATCTGACCAAAAAGGCAATATATGTGTACACATGTGTGAATATATGTGCACATACATTGTTCACACACAGATTCAGTACATATGCCTTCAGAAATTCGCTGACAACAGGAATGTTTAAGGAGATAGTCTAGGGGAAGGAATAGGATTTGACACGTAGCATTTGTGACTACATACATGCATGTGTCTAGGCTCTGTAATATACATAAATGTAACAAGTTAAAAAAAATTTTTTAAAGCAAATCTCCTTGCTGCAAAGCAGCCTCATTTCACACATGAGAAGCACACATCCTGATATGAGAGGTGACTTGCTGCATGTCTCACAGAAGGTCATGGAGGGTTGGGAATAGGCGACCGAGACTCCAGAAGAATTTTAAGCTCTACTGATTTGTGTGACAAACAGGAAGTTGAGACCCAGTCAAGGATCTAAGTGGCACAGCCGGGACATCACAGATATGACAGAGTTCTGAAGAACAGAACGAAGACGTGTGAGGGGGTGAGAGAGGAGAGGGGCTCTGGGGGGAAGCCGGGAGCCTGGCCACCACTGCACTGCCAGGCAGAGGACTGCCCTTTCCTTGGGGTGCTTCGCCTGGGCTGTCTGGTTCTGGAACCACCTGTATGAGGGGCTGGGTTGAAAACAGCCATGATATCAGACTGGGTGCCCCTTCTGTCTCCACATAGTCTCTGGCTGGGTCTGTTTCTCTGGTCCTTCTAAGCCTTGAAGAAAATGGCTTGTAGGGAGAGAGCCTGCAATTGGTCATGACCGACAGCATCCCTTGCTTCTTGGGAATGGTAGCTCCATGTGGGTGGGTCCTGTCCAGGGCCCACAGCACCACCCAACACACAGCACATGCACAAGGGGTGACTGTGAAGGATTGGGGGAAAGAGGTGGGAAGGGCTGAAGGGAGAGCTGAGCGAGCAAGACAGAGAGGTGGGCGCCGGACAGGCACCAGAGTCTTGCAGGAGCAGAGCCTTGGCGGAGCTGTGGCCACAGGCTTGGCTGGGGAGTGTGTGCCCATCATGCTTCCGGTGTGAACCTTCATATGACCCTCCTCTCTGCCTCCATTACCTGAGCTTATATATGTGCACACATGGCTATACACACGTGTGGCGTTGACGTTTTCCCTACCTCCACTGTTCGTTTCCGGTTTCTCAACCAGCAGTCACAGAAACTAATTTACCTTATCAAAAATGCAATTACTCAGAATCTTAGACTTCTATTTATTTGACAGCCTTCTAATTTTTTTCACTTTTACCTAATTTGACAGGGAATATTATAGACGTAACTAGTCTTTCAAAATGACTTTCACAAGGTTAGTTCACTTGTTAATTGACCCTCCGTGATGGCAATTTATGAAGCATATTAATTTCATCTGTCACTTCCAACACAAAGTAAATGTGGAAAATAGTCTATCTTTCATAAGGGACCTTGTAAAAGAAGTATGTCGGAATTCTTAATTAATATATGCATATCCTTTCAACCATTGATATTGTGCAGAACTTTTATACCCACTCATCTGAAGCTCTGTCTCCCTTTTATAAATGTTTTGTTATTCCTTCATGATGAAGGAGAGACACCTTCATTGAGGATTATTCTACCAGGGATATAAATCACCACCTCAAAAATGAAGCAGCCATTTGTCTGGAAGGATTTCTGGAGCCCACAAAGGCAAAGTTAAAAAAAAAATCTCAAGAGAGCTGTGGCAAGAGGAAAGAGCTCCTTTCCAGAAGGCAGAAGAGAATGCCTTTTCACACCCATGGTACGGCTACTCGAAGGGACGAAATCAGACACACCACTTGCCCACTTTTAGAAATGAAGGTAGTGCCTCCGCAGAGTGTTGGACCTTCAAAGGACATCTGCTGAAGGGAGAGACCTCACCACTTGGATTTGACTGGCTGTCCGCCTTTTCCTGAACTTCCTGATACCCCCATTCTATTTCAGCCTTACTCATTTCAAAATCATTTTGGAGCCCACCAGTGGGCAAGCACTTGGTATAAAGCTGTAAATAGAACAAACATGAACTTGAGGCTCACAGGGCCCACACTCATGCAGAAGAAATAGGGAAGTCAAGAGAATACAGAATAGAATTACAACATGGGGTGGCAAGTACCAGGACAGAGTGAGGAGTGGTTCTGAGGCTGGAGGGAACAGATCCAGAACACAGAAAGGAAATTCCCTTGGCAACCAATGGAGAGTGACCTCTGGGCTTTACCTCCGTCTCTGAACATTCTTGCTGTATGGTCCCTGGAGCCCTCCCAAATTCCTGACTCCTGCACATCGGCTTATTGAATTCTAGCCTCTGAGGAGGCAACTCTTCCAGCTTTGGCTCTAGCACTCATGTCTGGGGGTCCTTCATAGGTACATGTGTTGAGTCTTGGCTCTTCCCTTGGCTTTTACCCAGCTCTCAACCTTCCACACACCAGCAGGGCATCTCAGTGGACAAGGGCTCCATTTATTCATCCAGCCAATGCCCTAGCTAAAACGTTGGCTCAGAGAGGGGCCTTTACATGGATTCCCATCATAAATCACCCGGGTTCAGCATTAATATTCTCCTAAAGTATTGGCATCTTTGCCTTTGTGATCTCAAGTGTCTTCTTCCTGTCATTTGCTCCGCACTGAAAAACTCCTATTCCCTTTATGAGATGAAGTGCAATTTTCAAGTTTGAAGGTCTTCGTGTAGGAGATTTCCAGAAAAGACTGGGATCCCCTGTTGAGGCTTGAAATCTTACTGATATATATATATATGTATCTAGGACTTAGTAAAGTGAGTTTAGCCTAATCATTTATGTTTTCTCTGATCAAATAGAGAATTTTTACTTTCCCTCAAGCATCTTGCTAATAAATCCCCTAAAAGGTCATTCCTGGCTTTGAGCTAAGCACAAAATATATATGTTGGGGAAGAAAAAGCCTAATCTTTAATTTGACAGTAATGGCATTATAAGTGCTGAGGGTTTTCTTTGTTAAAGTAGCAGTATATATACATATATATTATTTGCAATATATATGCATATATATAATAGTAATAAAATATGAAAATGTGTTAAGGAATATTTACCCTGATTTTTCTCCAATATATTTAACAAAAGCATATCTTCGAGCATTTATAATGAGAACCATCTGATTTCTGATCGACATAGTCCATGCCGATGATTTACACACAGAGGCATTTTATAAAAATGCAAATTGTAAAGGTGGCATGCTGTAATATCCTCATCAATCATAAAAACACATATTTTGAATAAGTGTTGAGATATATAATCTAAACTTCATAGATCTCAGCACGGAAGCACAGGCATAACCAGCTGAAGTGTACCACATGATTATCGGAAAATAATTGCTCCCTTGCTGTAACGTTATCACACGAAAATAGTGCTGAGATGCTGTTCTGAGCGATAACATTTCTGAGGAGGAGAAAATTTCTTCATTTAATCTCACAGCCGAAAAGGAGGTCAGCTGTGGGGAGTGTGTGTGCATGTGCACAGGTACACGTATGCGTGAGGTGGGGCACCTCTTCAAGGTTAACAGACATCCCTGTTACAACACTTCTTCCTTCCTATTAACAAAGTAGCTGAATTAAGCCCTCACACCTTCCAGACACTGAGGAAATGTTGTTTTTTATTTTTTTACCGAACATAATGAAACCTCAAGGGAGGAAATTCACGGTTAAATAAAGGTTTCGTGGCTCAAAGGACTAGATGTTCGTATTAGTAAAATCACCTTCAACTGTATGGTCAGAGCTATTTTGAAAGTACCCATACATCTCTGGACACGTGCAGTTAGCTCTTATGATAGGGTAGAGGCATTCTGGAATATTCCTGTTGCTTTAAGTTACCATCGGTGGAGACAAAGAGATGTAGGTCTGAACTGACCTTTTTCCTCCCCAGGGGGAGAGGCTAATAAAACAAAAAACAACCAACCAAACAAACAAAAAAACCCCAGTGGAATGGGAAAAAGAATCATAGTGGGGAGAAAGCGGGCTGTACTGAATCTCAGACGTGTGCTTATCATTGACTCAACTGGATGGACACAGTCTTCTGAAGTGGAGGGAGGGTGGCATGGGCGTGGGATCACCATGTACTCCTGGAAGCCTGGGGCTGAGACTGAAGCGACTGCGAATCCCGTGCCATGACTCGGCCTTGAAGCTGGGTTAGCACCGCCCGACTGTGGTCTGTGTCTGGAACTGAACTTGGCAACGTTTATTCATGCTGAAGACTTCGGTTTCTTCCACTTGTCTGATACCATCTAGGGCCTCAGAAAACAAACAAGGCTTTCCTCTTTCTATGTCTTTTCACAGTTTTGTAGTTAAGTTGGAAATAGCAGCTACCCTTGGTTGCGGAACACTTCCTAAGTGCGACACATTTTTCTTCTATATTCTAGAACAGTCGTTCTTCACTAGGGATAACTCCCCCTCCAAAGACATCCGGTGGTGTCTGGAGATGTTTTGGGTTGTTACAACTTGGGGCTGGTGGGTGCTACTGGCACCTGGTGGTTATAGGCCAGGGATAGTGCTACACACCCGATAATGCACATGATAGCCTCTGTACAGAAGAATAATCCAGCTCCAAATGTCAGTAGTGCCAAGGACGCTTTTGAGAAACCCTGTTTTAGAAGAATTTCTGCAGTGCTCACCTCACAGTGACAAGTAGGCATTTTTGTTCTTCCTATAAATATTTATTGTCTATTTTGTGCTTGGCTCTCAACTCTCTGTTTTACTATATTCTACCTGCTCATCACCACTATGAATTAAGTCACATTAACCCCATTTCACAGGCAAAAGAAAATGGAACATCGATTGCCCAGGGGCACATAGGCATGAATGGGCAGAACTAAGATAAACATTCCCTTCTGCCTGGCACCAAATCCATATCCCCCTATCTCCCGGAGTCAAGGTCATTGCTGCTCAGGGACAGGCTTAGGGATTCAAACTCAGAAAGGAGAAGTCCAGCTTCTAGACTTTTCCCCATGATACCTTGTTGCCACACAAGGAAAGAAAAACCCTTCAAAAACACATGACGTATAAATGTTCTGGGATTAGCCTGAAGACTTGAGGGCATCAAAGATGCTGGGCACTCAGGTATACTAAAACATTCTTCCACAGAAGGGACATGGGCCAGAGGTGCCCAAACAGGAGGCTCTCTGTGGTCAGCAGTCCTCTTCTAAACACAACTGGAGGCCAAGAAACAGATGATGATGAATATGTCAAGGGGTGAGTTTACTGCCCTGCTTCTGTTTGAGCAATGATGACGTTGTGGGGAGTCTGTTCACAAGTCTGGACAGGGATACCTTCAAATGAGTCAGCTCTGGTTTTATAAACTGACCTTACATTGGGAACATTCTATTTTAGGTAGTCAGATCCTGCTGGTCTGGGGGAATGCACATCTTATTTCAATTACAATACCTGAAGTTTAGAGAAAAGGTGCCTTCATATAGTAGGCAGAGGGAGATTTCTGCTGAAAGCCTCATCCTTATTAGCAGCTTCAAGGTGATCAAGTCACATGAATTTAATTATTAGCCATAGAATATCTGCCCAATGTCTTGCTCATAAATATTACATCCACCCTCTTCCTTATACCACACGTGTTACCATTATACTTTATTCCAGTCAATAATTGTGCCAATGGGCATTTATAAAAGATATTTATTTATCTAGTTGCCTGATATCCTATACGTACTGAGAACCAGGATCTATTATTTGACGGTTAGTCTACATTGACCCCATCAGATATAAATAGCTAGTGCCTAGATTCTGATTTTCCTAGATGTGTTCTCATTTTAATCTAGATCTCTAGGGAACCTTGAAAACCTCAGCAAAAGCTGGCATCATCACCTCAAGCTCCCTCCCTCTCACTCAAGTCAAACACTTAACTGGTCACCTGATCCCATTCTGACTCTGTCTAGAATTCCCAACAAATGTCTCCTCAAAGATTCAGGTCTTGTTCCACTTTCCACTGCAGGCAGTAAGTGGTCCCAGATCGGACTCATATAACCAATCTCAGGTAATCTTCCACTTCAAATCTTTCAGTGGGTTGTCAGTTCCTTTAAGAACCCACATTTCTTGTCTTATAAAACTCTTTATAATCCAACTGCTATCTTTCCTTCCAGCCTAATCATCCTATGAGATAGGCCAGGTCTGGAGTCCTGGGGAAAATCTTCCCTGTCCCCCCATACTCCTGTCACCCAGAAAGACCATCCAAGTCTGCCATGAGAATCCTGTGTCCTTGCCAAGGTCTAGGGGAAGAGTGAGTAGGTGTCTTAGTTCTTGCTGATGCTAAAAAGTATGGGTGTGTGTGTGTGTGGGGGGGGTCCCTTCTCATACTCCTCCTTCCAAAGAAAGATAAACAAAACAGATACTCTCTCTTTTTCCTCTCTGATTTCATCACGTTGGCAATTTCTGAAGTCATGTTCTTACCAACCAAGAGCCAGCATTGGACTGGAAATGACAGGGGCCAGGATAGACCAGAGAGATGGAAGGAACCTGAGGCATTGATGAAATCTTTGAGCAACTGTAGTTACTGCACCTGGGAGTTTGCCTTTCTTCTGACCTCCCAGTTTGATGAAATTTACTTTCTTACTTAAGTTTAGATCAGTTTGAGTTAGAGATTTCTGTTACTTGAAGCTGAAAGCATTTTCACTTCACTGCCTTCTCTGATACCCCCCTCTTACCTCTTGGCTCGTATTCCTCCTTGGTCTTCTGCTACTTTGCCTCTCATTACATTTATTTGTAATTCTCCTTTGACCCATATGACTTCACTTATTAGAATCCCCTAACAGCAGGACTGTGCTCTTATTAGTCTTTTATCTCTTGGTTCTTGGTAAATAGCAGATGTTAATAACATTTTGCAAAATCAACTTTGCTGAATAGCTTCAGGATAGGGGATAAGGAGTTGGGAGAAAATTTATGTGGTGTCTTCTCTTATACTAACTTATGTTCTGCTATATCAGGAGCCCTGTTTGTGTGGTGTGGAAAATGCCTTCTTGACTTAAATGTTGGGTCCTGCCAATGTTATGAGTCAGCTTCAACTAACATTTGTTGAACACCTACTCGGTGCCAACAACTTGTACATATTTTGCTTGATTTGTTTATTGTGGCATTGCCTATAATGTCAGTATTACATCTCCCTTTTACAGACACAGGAAACTAAGCGAAGGGGCAAAAGTAACCCATAAAGGATGTATATTACGTAAACAGAAGCAGGACATAAAATTAGTGCTTTGGCTTTAGGCCAAGAGCATTTTCTATGATGTCATGCAATCAATAGTGGTGCACTTTTTTTGGGAAAAAATTTTTTAATGTTTATTTGTTCTTGAGAGAGAAAGAGATAGAGTGAGAGCGGAGGAGGGGCAGAGAGAGGGAGAGGGAGACACAGAATCTGAAGCAGGCTCCAGACTCTGAGCTGTCAGCACAGAGCCTGATGCAGGGCTCGAACCCATTAGCTGTGAGATCATGACCTGAGCCAAAGTCAGACACTCAACTGACTGAGCCCCCCAGGGGCCCCAACAGCAGTGCACTTTGGATGCTTACTCTGCACTGGGAAGTGTGCTAAGTATTTTTTCTGTGCCATGCCCCATAGTAGTTTTGACAACAACATGAGGTAGATACCATGGTTGCCTCTACTTTTCAGATAAGGAATGCAAGCAGTGGACTAGCTGGGACTAGCGTGAACCTGAGGCCTTGACCCCACAGAGAGCAGAGAGCAGCAGGAGGTCAGGCTGGGCTTCCGAGCTGGAGGTGTCAACATTTATTCATAAAGCTTTCTGGTGCCATGCAGACAGCTTCCATATAGCAACTTCTCTTAAGAAGGGAAGAAGGCCCAGTTCTGGTCTGGCTTGTTTTGGCCCATCAGTTCTGGCAAATGAGGAGCTCCGTAATTGAATAAGATGCTATGTAAAACCAGCACGATATAGGGGAAATCACTGAGAAGGAGGCAGAGTAGATACATTTACTGAGGGGTTAAATGGTTCTGAAAGAAAACCCTAAGTTCTGTGTACCAGCTCACCAGATGCACTAAAATGCCAGCAGTTCGACACCTTCAGGAAGAAGAGCCACCGTGGGGGGTCTAACACCCTGTCCCCTTGCTGGCAGCACATCTTTCCTTATTTATTGTCGTAGGTGTTGTCTCTTCATTATTTTGCAAAATATTATGGAATTATCGTTTTCTAGAATGTTATAAAAATGTACACAATTTCGCAGTTGAGATTTATATTGTGAAATTCTATGAAAAAAATTCATTATACGTTACAAAGGAAACATATGTTAAAAAGGGCATATAATCTCAATCAAAAGAGACTGTACTGCAAGTGAACTGAATATTGGCTTTTGAAATTCTAATTTAAAAATAATTTGAAATTTGAAAGGATCATTTAATCCATGGCTTATGGTTGTTTTAATCCCTTTATAAAACCAGTTTATTGAGCTATGGCTGACATACAAAAAGCTGTATATATTTAATATATACCTATCTGTCTCCTCCAACATCATAATCATAGCAATAACAGTAATAATAAATAAACACGGCAGCAGCCATGTCTCCTTTAACAAATTATCTTAGTA
The DNA here is from genome assembly GCA_017311185.1 of Proteles cristata cristata. Lineage (NCBI taxonomy): Eukaryota > Metazoa > Chordata > Mammalia > Carnivora > Hyaenidae > Proteles > Proteles cristata. The sequence continues at coordinate 852,400 of JAESUZ010004721.1, forward strand.
CTATATGCCTTCCCTTCCTTAGAAATTTTTTATGTTTATTTATTTATTTTTGAGAGAGACAGAGAGTGTGTGAGTGGGGGAGGGGCAGGGAGAGAGGGAGACACAGAATCTGAAGCAGGCTTCACACTGCCAGCGCAGAGCCTGATGAGGGGCTTGAACTCAGGAACCCTAAGTTCATGACTCGAGCCAAAGTCAGACACTTACCCAACAGAGCCACCTGGGCACCTCTCCTTCCTTGGACATTTTAAAAACATCATATACCACATAAGGGTACAGATCTTAAAAGTGCAGTTGGATAAATTTAGAATATGTAAACATCATATGTAAACACAAACCATGATCTATAACCCTTCCATCCATTGTAGAATTTTAAAAGTTTGCAATCATAGGTGCCTGGGTGGCCCAGTCGGTTAATCGTCCGACTTCGGCTCAGGGCATGATCTCACGGTTGGTGATTTGCAGCCCTGCACCAGGCTCTATGCTGACAGCTCAGAGCCTAAAGCCAATTCTGTGTCTCCCTCTCTCTCTGTCCCTCCTCAGCTTATGCTCTGTCTGCCTCTCTCAAAAATAAACATTAAAAAAATAAAAAATAAATAAAAACAAAAGTTTGCAATCATATTTTTTTGTGAGACTCTTTGATTAAACCTCGTCCTGACCAGATAGGAGATTTACGCAGGGCAAAAGCCACATTGATTTTGTTCAGCACCATGTGTCACCGGCTACCTGGTGTGGGGCCGAGCACACACGTGCTTGTTGAACCAACAAGCGAACTGGGAACGAGATGGAGTCAACTCAGCTGAACTTGCCAGGGCTCAGTTCATCTGCTTTTAAATCTGTGAGAGCTTTCCTTTCCATTTTCCAGGTTTGAGAAAATCAAATGAAGATACTGACATAGTAGTACACGTGGTAAGTGGCACTACCACATATAAGTGCACATTTAGCAAATGTAAATACGTTAACTATTTCTCTTTGTCTCTAAAGTTAAAAGTAAGTCGAAATGTGAAACTCCATAAATGTCCAGTACTCCAGAGCATCATTTACTATGTTAATCCTTTATATTAAATAGCTCCTATGTGTACAATCTAGGAGAGCAGCACTGATTTCAAAGACGGTCCTTAATGTTATCCCTGTTTCTTGGTATTTACATCACTGGGTAATCCCCTGATGCTGAGTGTGGGCTAAACCTAGTGACTTGCCTCTAATGAATAGAATATGGTAACAGTGATGGGTGAAAGTCACTCCTCTAGTTAGGTTACAAAAGGCTGTGACTTCCATTTCTCTGTTGCCTTCTTGGCTTGCACATGGTGATGAAGCAAACTGCCATGTGGGAGAGGCCCACATGGCAAGGAGCAGGGTGGCCACCCAGCAAGGACCTGAGGCCCTCCATCTGACAATCCACAGGGAAGTCAGTTCTGCCAACAAGAATGTGAGCTTGGGCACGGGTCATGGTTCAGTTGAGCCTGGAGATGACTAAAGCTGTGGCTGATACCTTGACTGCAACCTAGGAGAGACTCTGAAGCAGAGACAAGTCATGCCCAGACTCCTGACCTAAAGAAGCTGTAAGTTAATAATTGTGTGTGGTTTTAAGCCACAAGTGGTGGTGTAGTTTGTTTTGCAGTGATAGCTAATTAATACACATTCCATGAATTTCCACTACTTCAGGTAACAGTAATAGTGACTGGTATTTCCCAAGTGAAACGTTTTGTTCTATGACTCTGGCTTTATCATTAGTCTGTGAACTTAATGAGAGCAGGTGAGTAGATGCTTTAGTCTACACTAAATAGTGAGGCTTTTGCAAAGGGTGGACATATAGGAGGTGCTCTGTAAGGATCTGTGCACTGAATGATGAATAGTTAAGTGACGCAAGATGATCTCTAGTGACCTGAAGGACATGCCAAAGAAAGGAAGGTGAGTAATGGGGATCTGGGGTGAAGTGGTGACTTCTCCTATAGGCAGTGGAAATAGGAAGAGCAGATACACTGCGTCTGCGGAACGTCTACATCTTCTAAGCTATGACGAGAGCCAGGAAGTTTATGCTAGGGCAGGTCATCTTTATGTTTCTTCCCCTATGATACTTTTGCAAAGGCATCTTATTTTTCATGACCTTAGATAGAAACTTGAGCAACCCAAACAGCAAAAATAAGGTAATAGTCAAGAGGACTATTCTGGGTATGTTCTGCAGTCATTAAAAATGACAATATGTGTGACTTTGAAAGATATTTCAGTAAAACCTTGGATTGTAAGTTGTTCTGTGAGTGTTCCATAGATGAGCAAATATTTCTAATACATTTTAACTTGATAAACGAGTGATGTCTTGTAATACGGGTAGTATGTAATGCTGAGCGTCACGTGATCAGAGGATCACGCCGGAGCCGACAGTTCTTCAAATTTACTTTGATATACAAGTGCTTTAGATTACAAGCATGTTTCTAGAATGAATTATGCTCACAGACCAAGGTTTTATTGTAGTTTCCTTCAGGTTGAATAAAACAGGTAGCATCTATTGCCTGATTCCATTTTGGTAAAATTATATGTGTATTTATACAGCAAAATGTCTGGAAGGAAATATATGGACAATGCTTATCTTTTGGTGGCGGGACTATGGGTGATTTTTACTCTTGTTACGCTTCTTAGTATTTCCTAATTTTTAAACAACAAACATACATTAGTTTTATAGTCAGAAACAGTAAAGGCTATATAAATTTATTGCTAAATAATAAAACAAGGAAGATGCCCTAAAGATAACACTTTCCTGTTAATGCTCTTATTGGAAAAGACATCACATTTTCTAGAGTGAAAATTCCTTCGGCTCTTGTTACTTAAGGGTCCTGGAGCTGGAGCATTCTCATGGGATCCTGGGTGAAGCTGGTGTACTATAGGGTTTCCTGACAGGGTCATCTGAGCCCATGAACCTGAGATCCTTCCAAGTTCAGAGGTTAATGAAGAGAGACTGGTGTCCCAGTTGTTTTAAAAGGGTTACTCCATCTTAAATGTTTTCATTCCAGATCCTTATTTCTTGGGGTTTGTAAGCCCTGGGGCAACTTGGTTTTAACTCTAAATTAGTGGCTTTCACATTTCTTTCACTGCAGCAGAATGAGCTGAGGAGCCTGTTCGAAGTTCTCTTTCCCTCTGTGAGGGACTGAGTTTGTATGTTTGAGGCAGGACCCAAGAATCCACACTTTTACCCATGCATTTGAAAAATGTCTATGCCTTCTTATGGTCTAAGGGCTACGTATGGGAAATTACTACTTGCAAAAGCTATCATTCCTAATGGCTTGGCTCCATTTTAAGATAAATAACACTCTGGTGTGTATATTGGTATTTTCCCATCATTAAATTTTTTTTTTTACCAACTGTACAGATCAAAATACAGACACATGCTTCCTGAAGAAGAGTCTGGATCTCATTTTGAAAGTTTCAGGCATTTAAAAATCTAACTCGAACGACCTTCAGTAAGTGTTTTTTCTCCATCCCTTTGGTCACTTGTCTATGTACTCATTCATGGGATACATATTATATGTTTATGTGCAAGGCATTGTTCAGGAGGCCAGGCTAACAAGGATTCACACCAAAGTCCTATTTGACATTGGAATCCCCTTGACTGGTTGAAGTATGTCAGGTTCTATTTGGCTGAAAGCTGGCATGTACTGTACACCAAGAGCTCTCTCCATAATGTTGGCAAAGGCATCTGACTTCAAAAAATGAGCAAACAGTGCCTGGCATACAGTAGGCATGAAGTGTCATGAAGTGTTCAATGACAGCCAATGTGTTGGTGCTGGGAGAAGAGTTTCAACTATTTGGAACAGTGTTTCTGGCCTTCATTGTCTCCCCTCAGAGCTCCCTACCCTGACTCATACATTATTTACCTATCAGAACTGCCGTCCTGAGACTAGACCCACAGCCTTCCAGGGATACCTGGAAGGGGCATGCCCTCTTTTCATTCTGTCCTCCAAAGAGCTATTTCCCAAACACATATATGATTTCATTGTTTCTTTATCTAGAAAGCCTCTCATGGCTTCTCACTTTCTCCAGTAATTGTTCTCAATCTGTGGAATATTCCACATATATCACAAAATTAGGGTCCATCATGATGCACCTGTTCCGTCTCCCAGGAAGATATACATTTACATGTGATGGGATTTACATGCAGTCTACTGTACTTAACAGCTGGAATATATTGCAGAATATTCAAATGCTAGCAAGATGGGTTAGAGTAGATTTCATTAGGAAACAATTACCTCTGTCATGGGGAGTGTGTGCCCTACCAAGATACCCAGGGTCCCATTGGGGATTCATGTGTGCAGTACTATCTGAGAACCTGCATGTGGCCCGGAGGCCACCTGCCGGATGTCCTGGTATCACACCTTCCTCTTCACTCTTAGGCAGCCATCTCTAACAGGTCACAGACATCCTCCATTTTCCCACTGTCAGGCCTTATGTCCTGTCCCTTTCTAAACACAACTGCCCTTAACTCATTCTCGTTATTTGTCACATTTACTCTCCCTCAACCCTGAACCTGAACTTCTATGACTGATGTCATGTCTTGACAGTGCTTTTTGGGAACTGACCACAGAATATATCTCCTGACTGTGGCAGTGCCCCATCTGATCAGGGGCAGGGTATTGACTCTTGGTACAAATCGCTTATCGTATCTGTAAAAGGTGGGTGTAATTTAAGTCATAGGAAAATTATAAAGATTAAAAGAGAAAATGCAAATGAAATGCTTGGCATGGCTAGTTGATGTGATAAAAGGGAGGGAGGTGTTTGAGGGAGAGAAACACAAAGAAAAGGAGAAGCTATCTTACAATGATAGACATTTGCTAGCACTGAAAATACCGACACTAAGAATACTGTGAATGTGGGAAGCCGTTGGTCAGAGAAACTCACCCTATGAGGTCATCTGTACACAAGAAAGTTATAGAAGCTTCTGCAACAGAGTGAGTTCATTCAGTGACCGGACTTTAGTTTTCTGAAAGATTAATAGACTCTTCCAGACACAACATTAATCCCGTCAATTGAAAAAGGTCTATCAACAGAAGTCAGGAGATCCTTGGTTTCTCACTACAGATGAATACATTTGCATTCTGATTTACAGATTCATGTCTCAGGAGTTTCATAAGTAGAAGTCCATCTCCAAGACACGAGTCACTTTGGGATACAGACACTAAATCAGCCTTTCCAATCTATGAAGAAGATGACCATGCCTTGCATTGTTGACACAGGCCTTATCCCAAATGCCCTTGTCTCGGAAAATGAACAACCATCCCAGATGATAACTGACCACATCCAGCAATGACTGGGAACTTGAGCTCCTCTTTCTTTCAAAGGCAAAGCTGCCACATCCACCTTTTTCTCACACCCTGTAGCTCTCACATTAAGCAAGAGCCCCAGGAGGCTTGGGTCAGATCAGATGCCTTTGTATCTTCAGCCTCTGACTTAGTAAGCATTCAGTAAATGTTTGCTGTTAAAAATAACTTAATGAAAGCCCTTTTTCCATAATGAGATAGGTCTCCGACCTCTTATCAAAGGATTCGCTATCCATCCTTAATAAGGATTCTTATCAGATATGCGTAGTGCAAAAATCTGTCAGAAAAGTTTTAGGCATTTTCCATTGCCAATAACCCATCCTTTAAAATAGAGCATTTTAAAATCTAACATATTGTTGCACGATAATTACTGTTGCGATAACATCGAATGCAACGATCATTGCTGTTGTGTAATTGACCCAAGTACCTGCTTTGTAACTTTAGTCCAAGGGACATGTTTAATTATAGACTCCATCATTTATTCAATATCAAAAACCATGGCACCAAGGATTAGGACCTAATTACCAGACAGGACCTGTGAAACCGTTTTCCCAAAGCAAGCTCATTTGTTTCATAAAAAAGTTACTTAATTCTGATTAATATACTATCCCATGTAAGTATAAATAAAGAAAAGGAATTGGTGTACAACCAAGCTAAACTAATATAACTGTTCAAGCTTTTACAGTACAGATTTTCTGAATATGCCCTGAAGGGATTCACAGAAATGGAGTGCTGAGACTGTTTCAAAAAATGAGCATCCAGTGATTTCAATTCAAATATTCATAATCATTTTTATCATCCAACTTGGATGGCCAACTTGGTGAGAGTATTTGATAGGCCATATCCTGGAGAGGTGTATAGCTCTTACCTTTTGAAATGGGCAAACTTGTTCAAAATACAAATAGACACAGATCTGAACTTCGTGTTAGTATAGCTGAAAGCTGGTCACTGTAACAACCACTCCGAGCCAGGAGGGAAGAGACAGAGAGCTCTTAAACAGCAGGACAATGGAAGTAGTGGAAAGATCTCAGCTGCCAAAAAGACTCCTCATAAAAAGTGATCCCAGGACAGCGGAAATAAAGGGGTACCCGTGGGTAAAATGAGAAGAACATGAGAAATGTTAATGAAGCCATTTCTAAGGGCTTCATTGTATGGAGGGGAAAATATCACCAACTCTCGTCACGATTACTGTATATTAATTGAGATTCACCACTGTCTGCATTCATGCTTCAGTTGACAGCTACCAAGTTGTTAGAGCTTAAACAGAAACTAACTGCATTGATCTTATGTCTAGTTACAACCTGCCACTTCTTAGATTTGTACTTTCTGAACTAAACATAAACAAAGGTGGTAATGTAAGCCAACCAGAAAAATATCTGGAGGACATGAGAAGTTAACTCTGTTATAATAGATGAATTCAATTGCTCATATCCACTGGGAGTGTCTGATTAAAAGTGATATAAGAAATTTGTGTACTGAAAAATAACTGTGGGGAACTTTGATCTGGTCAAGGTGACATTAGCTACATGGAAAATAATCACAGAAAACACTTTTGGAATATACACAGGACCAGCTGTACAAGATATATTAAGGGGGAACTCAGGGCATTTTTCTGAATATATCAGGCAAAAGTCCCATTTGGCATAAATTCAAGTCAAAGTAAGTTGGAGTTAAATTATCCAACTTTTCCTTGCGGTAACCTCCACTGTTTTTGAGTTTTGAGTGGTCAGAGCTAGTTTTATTTTTAGTTACCTCAAAGAGTGTTAAGGCCACCAGGAAACCTTTCTTTGCCCCTTTGGAAATAAATCTACTCAAAGTCTACCTTGGACTGTCTTTCCATTGGGTTAACAAAGCATTCTTTGAAATGTACGCACAGTTGCTAACCACAGCTCTAAATAGAAACCTAAGGAGAAGCTGTTAGCACATACCTAGCAAGCATAAGATTAACATAATCGGTCCGAAGTTGATGCTTTGATTTCTAGCAGTAGAGGCCAAGAGGGTCCAAGATGGGATATGTACTGTTCATTTCCTGACAACCACATTAATGCCCATTCATATGCCAGCAGTGGGCTTTTCCTGGGCCCGGCCTTCAGCAGCAAGATGTCTCATTGGCTCTTGCAGGGGAATGTGGGGCGCAGCTATCAGCTCATGAAATGCCTCACTAAAGACCCACTTGATAGCTGTAGGAGTCTGACATTTTCCTATTTCAAAAGGGAGCCGCAGTGAGCAGGCAGAGGTAATGCGAGCCCAGGGAGATTGATTTTCTCCTTCAATACAACCGACATCTCCAAAATGCAGATCTAGGCGTGTGTTCAAAAGGATGCCAATACCATTGTCTTTCCGATATCCTTAACACCTGAGACCACCGATCTCATCAACAGCATGAACTTCCATCCAGACCCTGTATTCCAAGTGACTTCACCATAGCTGCTCTCTTTCGGGGAGAAATGGCGATGCATCCGCTTGAGTTTCACAAAAGGAAAACAAAGATAATTCAACGTTGGGGGTGTGCACTATTTCTTGAAGACTCTTTGGGAAAAGGTTGAATCATCAGCTTCTAAACACAAAACTTGGATGCACCCTATTTTCTTGGTCACTCTCTGCCATGTGAAATGTCACCACCTGAGGCAAAGTCGGATGCTTAACCTACTGAGCCACCCAGGCGCCCCTCCCCCAAATTTTTAAATAAAGATAGGAGCAGCCAGGGTGCTGAGGTGAGCCACCTTGGAGTCAGAGGCAAAAGGAAAAATCAGCAACAGTGATACTGTCTTTATTTAAAATGCTGATATTTTGTTCATTATGGATTTTCTACATTAATTTTAATCTTGTCTTTATTTAAAATTTTGATATTTTGTTCGTCATGGGATTTTTGCATTAATTTTGAGTTTTTAAAACGTTGCATGAAAATGTTATTTCCCTTGACGAGTGAGGTTTTTGGCCCCGGAGACAAGGCTTCCGATGATCTCAGTCACTTCACCTTAGTCTGGGCTCCGCTACCAATGACCGTGTGCCATGGAAATGTCTGATTGACTCCAGCCATTTGGGGACCTGTTTCTGGCTGGACTTCTGGAGCTCTCCACTGATTTTTGCTGAATGAGTGTGGTCTATAAGGTCATCTGTCGCTTTGCAAGCATCTATGGCTTTTTCACATATGTACCTTAGTCTCCCAGGACAACCTGCAGGCTCTGTCTCAAGTGGGGGAATATAAAATGAAGGGAAAGCAGGTCCCAGATGAAGGGAGGAAGGGGTACCATCAGGAGTACCACCTATGGTTTTTAAATGTACATGAGAGGTGGACATGCTAAGGGGACTGAGAATCCAGCTCATGGGCCTGAGTCTACCCACGAATAGAAAATATATTTAAAAAACTGGGGGTGCCTGGGTGGCTTAGTCGGTTAAGCGTCCGACTTTCGCTTAGGTCATGATCTCATGGTTCGTGGGTTCAAGCCCCGCATCGGGCTCTGTGCTGACTGCCAGCTCGGAGCCTGGAGCCCGTTTCAGAGTCTGTGACTCCCTCTCTCTCTGACCCGCCCCTGCTCACACTGTCTCTGTCTCTGTCTCTCTCTCCTAGAAATAAATAAAAACATTAAAAAAATAAAAATAAAAAATAAAAAACTGGCAGTGGCGCCTCCTGTGTCCCTTTTGTACACCTGCGAGGCTGCGTGTGACCAGAAGGGGTGCCTTTTTTACATTTGGACAAAGACATCGTAGGGGCCCTCAGAAGCCCCGGGAATTGGAAAAAAGTGTCACGGTAATACGATGAGCGACAGACAGCACGCAGAGAGGGCTGGGGCGATGCGGGAAGAGGCTCACCCAGGTCCTGCCCTGAGGGGAGCTGCCTGAGGTGGTGGCGTGAGTTGCCACCTGGAATCCAGTTCATGCTTCCAACATTGGGAATAAGGAGGAAGCAGGAAAGGAGCTCAGAGAGACTGGCCAGGAAAGCGGACTTGGGCACGGGTCACGGTGACAATGGCTGAGCCAGAGGCTTCTGGGGTAACACCTTTTTGTTCCTTTGAACCCCGGGGCAGAAAAGGGGCACGATGCAGGCAGGGGCCCCCTAGGCCTCCGACCCTTCTTGGTCTGCTGTCCACTGCCCTCTGATGCCTGGTAACAACCAATGATGGGTTTTTTTCCTTAATAGTTCATTGGATATTTTAATGCAAATCCGGCCAGTAAATTTGCCAACAAACCTGAACATGATTTGGAATCCAGTGATTTCAGTTACTCAGTGAAGCGCAAAGGTGGAGCCCCATCCCCAGATGACCCGCGGTGGCTCAGCTCAGTCATGGCATGAAGGTGCTACTTGAGTCTCTAAAACCGCCATAGAGTTACTTTGTCAAGATTTCACTTCTTGAAAATAATTAAGAGCAGCAATGAGATATTAACTAAGATCAGGTCACTCCAGGGAAGGATGAGCACAAATAAAACCATGTAATGACTTTTCTATCAGACCTTGCCTTTATTTTGTGTGGGACTCCGCGTTAATACGGACGCACCCTCTCTTGCCGACAGTCTACAGAGAGGATCACGAGGACGTGCTGGTCCCCCAGACAAAATGTACTGCCCCTCAAGGTTAAGGAGCCACTCCCAAATAAAACAAAAGCCGAAGGGGGGGAAGTCACGTGTGAGAAGAGCTGGATGTAGAAAGAAGGCCTCTGACCCGGAGCTTACGTGTGTGCAGGGAGCATGTGGGACAGCTGGCCACATCTTTTGCAGCTGAAATAGAGTCTCTGAAGAGGGCCACCGGCTCCCCAGAACCAGTTTCCTCACTGTCTTACCAGGATCATTGCATTGCCTACTTTGGGGCTTTGTTTTCTTCAACTTATTCTAAAAAGGGTTAGAGAGAGGTGTACACATACTGTATTATGGAACATTATACTACACTATTTTATGATATGTTAGTCATATATTAGTTGTATCCCTTGTACATTATGTGTGCTATTTATTATGTGAACCATACTAATTATATTTGTTGTGTTAATCATACTAATTTTATTATACTCATTATGTACATTCTATTGTGTTGTTATATTCTGCTATGCTATATTATGATAGATGACGTATTTAAATAATTTGCCATTTTCCCTGAACTGAATTAACCAGAGAAGTTCTTAGCCTGAGACATGTGTGACAGGAACTGAGCTTCCTTCCTCCTTCCATTGAAAAGTGCCCCAGTTCTCTGCAGAGTGGCCTGTGCTCCTTAATCATAATCCCGTTTTTACTTCCTGTAGGCCATCATTATTTTGGTAAAGTTTTTAAAAGTTTATTTATTTTGAGACAGAGAGAAGGAGTGCACAGCAGGGGAGAGGCAGAGAGAGAGAGGGAGAAAGAGAATCCCAAGCAGGTTCCTTGGCTGACGTGGGGCTCAGACTCATGAACCATGAGTTCATGAGCTGAGCCGAAATCGGGTCAGACACTTAACCAACTGAGCCACCCAGGTCCCTCTAGGCCATCATTTTTTGAGTGTTCACTATGGGCCTGGTGTTGTGATAAACACATTCAAATGAGTGGCCTCATTTTATTCTTACGTTCGAGGTACGCAGTAGTCATACCTTCCACTTTGCAGGTGAGAAGATTGACTTGTCCAAGGTCAAACAGCCGCCTCTCCAGCACTATCTAGTACCCACCCCCTGCTTCTGACTACTCGGAGTCTCCTTCCAGGTGGCCACTGGGTTCAGGACTAAAAATCCAAACTGAGAAGCCAAAATCCACACATTACTAAGGCTCCAGAACTATGGTGAATCTGACTCGATTTCACTATGGACAATTCCATGGTTGACAATAAGTTGACACTGAAAATGTCAGCTGTCATAAAGGCTGATAAAGTTACCTCTATGAAGATGAATATTTGGTAACCCAGGGACTACAGGGGCTTGCTTTCAGATCCCAGGAAGTACAGTGATTGGGTCTAGGTCTGCGTGGAGAGAAATATCTGTTCTTACTCACTTATATTCATTTATTTATAACTTTTGAGCACTTGCTATGTGCCAAGTGCCAGGACATACAGTAAGATAGATCTGATGAATGAAATAAGACCCTCAGCCTCTAGGGAGCTCACAATTTTAGACAGGAAGATAATTCACAAGTATATATTATCACAATAAAAGGGCAGTGCATAGGATGGATATAAATGCTAGGGGGGTTCAGACTTGGGGAGAGGATCATTTCCAGCTGAAGCCAAGACTTTGCTAGGAAGAGAGGCAAATGATGGCAAGGTGGTCTGGAGAGTCAACCTTAATGATGAAGGTACCACAGCAAGAACTCCCAGGTGTGTTTAAGGTAGGGTGTGTCCTCTGGCTGCACCAGAATCCTCTGTGGAGCCCCTTTAAGCACCCTGGGCCACCCCGGCAGGCATTTATGGTCAGCTGGTCCGGGGTAGAGTCTGGGCATCTGTGTTGCCCAATAGCTCCACAGGGGATTCAAACATGCAGCCAGGGCAGAGGGCCCCTAACAAGGTGTGGATTAGGAAGGGCTTTGAGGGAAGGGGCCAACATTTACTGAGCAGTCCCATCACGTGTGGGGAAATTTCCTGCTGCTGAACACACAGTATCTCACTTAATTCCCTTGATAATCCTATGAACAGGGGCAAAGCATTTGGATTCACTGGGAGCTTACCGCAGCTCAACCTGGGCTCAAGCATTAATTATCTTATTTAGTTGAATATAAAGTTTGTGAGGTTTCATGATAGCCTGTCAATCAGGGACACACATACACAGGCCATCTGGGCAAAAGAATGACAGGACAAAAATGCACTTTGATGAAGCGCCCCCATGAGCAGCCTTGACTGAAGGGCAAAGAAGCATTTAGAAGCGCCTGTAATGGTCCAGATCAGCCAGTGGGAAAGACACTCTCTCAGGGCAGAGGAAATTGATTTCTCTGCTAACTTTTCTTCCATGTTATTTGTCTCCTTCTTATTGATTTACAGAGGCTCTTTTTATATTAAGGGCAAGGGCTGCCTGTTATATACGCTGCAAAATTTTCCTGTCATCTTGTCATTTGTCTTGTTGCCTTATGGTCTCTCAAACGCATAGGAGTTTTAGTTGCTTACATATTTTCGCTTAAGAGTTCCTGGGGTTGGAGCCTTGCTTGGGGAGGCTTTCTCCAAGACAAATTTATATTTTCGTATCTCCTCTATCATCTTTTTGGTATATTTTATGGTTTGTTTTTTTATTTTTAAGTCCTATATCCATCTAAAAGTGTGCATTGCTATATGTTATGAGAGCAGAAGCTAATGGTGTTTTCGCCATTCCCATGTATTTTTAGCAGTCACCTCCAGAACGTGGCAGACATGGGTGGCATTGGAATGATGTTAACGTTCTCCCCAATCTCTGGCATTTGTGGTTCAGCTATCATACTGTGGTTTTCCCTAACAGAATTTTAAACAATTATTTTGTGTGTTCATCCAGGAGCCTCTTGGCATTGGGAATATTTTAAATTCAAACTCAGGAGGGAAAGGAAGCATGTAAATCTCCACTAACAAATCCTGAGGGATGGAGTATTTACTTTTCTCTTCTACCTCAGATCTATAAAAATATGTGGCTTACAATGACTTAATTAGAATAAATCTAGCCCTGACATTAGCCCTGCTTGTATCTATTATATAGAATTCCTACCTTTGGACTCCCAGAGAACCTGTAGCAATTTCCTGTGGCTGAATATTCAATTCAAATCTAATGATGTGAAGAAAAAAATGCTAAAACGAGACAAAGCTGCACCAAAGTAGTCAGAACCTGAATTCAGAATTAGTTGATTCATTCTTCCAAGAAGAGCATCTATTACGATTTAAAAAAAAGAGAGGAAGAAAAGAAAAAGAAAAAGAAAAGAAGAGTCCCCTCCTCTGAGCCAGGCCTCAAGCTGTGGGCATTGGGCACTTACATTCGCTCTGCAGAGGGCTGGCTGTGGTCCCCAAGGTGCTCAGCACCCCATCTGGGCCCCTCGGGCAGCAGGACCGTGGTCGGGTTCCCAGCTCTGCCGACTCGCCCGCCCTTCTCAGCCCCACCTCTTGTCCGGTACGAGTTCCTCAGAGGATGACACAGACATTCCCAAGGAGTTTCCTTCGTCCTCTTACATGTCGTGCTACATTGCCCTGGTCTTCTTTCTTCTTGGCTCCCTCTCGCTGCCCCGGAGGGTGTGGGTGGAGGGGGTACTTCCCTGAAACAATGCCAGTCTTCTGAGGGAGCCACGAAGATGTTAGAACAGCCTTTCTGCTTCCTCCTTCGGAGCCCGTTGTGCATGGTGCTCAGCGATGCCAGGCTGATACTTACACCCAGGTATGGTGAGATATTTACACCTTGGATATTTACACGGGCAAATGCTACAAATCAGGCCTTTGCTCTCTGCCTCCTCCAAGCCAGTTATTAAACATTTATCACCACACCGCTCCCTGCTTTGGAAGCACTATTTCAGGTGGTGAAGTCTTGGAGCAGCCTTTCTGCCTAGAAGATGCCTTTGGTGGACGGGGAAGGGCAAGAAGGAAATCATGGAAAGGCTTCAAGCTGGCTCTGGCTTAGGTTTGGGGAACGAGAGACAAAGGGAGCCGGAAAGATCTGCGGTCACACAGAGTCTCACGGCGAAATCCCCAATGTTCTATGTGGTTTCATTGAGCCGGGTTTCATCCCCCATCCACACATCATAAAATGGATAACCTCAAAGATAACTGAAGTTGTGGGAAGTCTGGGGGATATTATGAAATGTTTTTCCTAAACAAGGAAAACAAATATTTGGTGGCTGGTCCCTTCCTATGCTACAATACTGCAGAAACACCCCACCCTCCTTGGAAAAGGGAGGGTATCAGAACTCACGTCAATAGGATCATACTTTTCTACAAATTTAATGGATATGGATCCACTATTTGATACAGCATTTAGCCCAATAAAGGTAGAGAAATGACCTTTTAAACAAATTTAGTGTGCCCCTTGATAGTAGCACTTGTCAAACTTTCTGGTCTCAGGACCCCCAAATGCCCTTAAAAACGTTGGAGGACCCCAGAGGTGCCTGGGGGTCTCAGTCAGCTAAGCACGTGACTTTGACTCACGTCATGTTCTCACAGTTTGTGGGTTCGAGCCCCGCGTGGGACTCCATGCTGATGGCTTAGAGCCTGGAGCCAGCTTTGGAGTCCGTGTCCCCCTTTCTCTCTGTTCCTCCCTGCAGCTCATGCTCTGTATCTCTCTCTCTCTCTCTCTCAAAATTAATAAACATTTAAAAACAAAACAAACAGACAAACAAAATTGGAGGACCCCAAACCCTTTTGTTTGTATTGGTTATATCTTAACATTTACATATTAGAAATGAGAACTGTGAGCCTAAAAAATATTTATTTGCTAATTCATTAAAAAAATAAGTCCATAACTTGTTAACATAAATTATACATTTCATGTTCTTTAAATATTTATTTATATGTTTTTGAGAGAGGAAAAATGTGAGTGGGGGAGGGGCAGAGAGAGAGGGAGACACAGAATCCAAAGCAGGCTCCAGGCTCTGAGCTGTCAGCAAAGCCGGGCGCAGGGCTTGAACTCACGAACCAAGAGATCATGACCTGAGCTGAAGTTGGATGCTTAACCTACTGGTCCATCGAGGCACCCCTAAATAATACATTTTAAATGAGAAAACTACATTTTTGGAAACAAAAGAAAATTTGTTAACAGAGGCACTCTGCTTGGCTTTAATACATGGGTTGATGGAAGACAGCTGGATTCTCTTATTTGCTTCTACATTCAATTTGTTGTAATAGGACTCACCAGGTAGCCTCTGGAAAACTCCACGGTGCATTTGTGAGAGACGAGAGGGAAAAAGGCACAAAGCACCTTAGTGTTATTATGAAGACAGTTTTGACTTAGTGAACCCCTTGAAAAGGTCTCAGGGACTCACAGGGACCACACGTTAAGAAACCTTTAAAAATATTGCCTTTTTCAAGCCTTTAAAGAGTTCCAAACTGTTCCCTACATAGGAAGTTGTTAAAATACAGATTTATGGGGCCCCACAGACAGAGTTCATTATTCAGGAGGTTGGCTTAGGTATCTGCATTTTTAACAAACTCTCCCTACATTGAGGAAGACCTTCAACTTACAAGGTTCAGTAGGCTTTGCTTGGTCTTCTTCATGAAAGCCAAAACAGATCTATCTATAAGTTAGCTGAGTTCTCATCCACTTGCAAGGAGACCTCAAACTGAAAACCACACACTTCCTCTGTATGGCAACAGGAACTTCCAGGAAGAGGAAGGGAGCTAAGGCATCCATCATCTATCCAGTGTCTATTGAGCACCTACTATGCAGCGGGTCCCGTGCTGACTTTGGAAACTCAGAGATGCCTGAGAGACCATCACTGGCTCAAGATGCTGGCAAGGCATATGAGGAAACACCAAAGGCTCTGGTGGGGAGAACATAGTGGGGTTTGGGGCACCTTCAAAGAGCTCACTGAAGCACCATCTTGCAGAGGGTTGGGTTGTTTCCTTGGCTCCCAGGGGGGAGGGCTAGGACCCATGGTGGACCCATAGCTTGTTCAATGAAGTATTTCAAACAGAGTGACTGAGAGAAGGAGGTACTGGGATGAAAAGGGCCACCCCTCCAAGGGGTTCAGGCAACAGACTGAGAGGATGGGAAAGACTTTGAACTGAGGGCTCATTAGCAGCCTGTTCGACCCTGATGCTTTATGATGCCATAAACTGACTTGCCCTGGGTATTCAGGGTCTATCAGCTCCTTTCCTTACACACATTTTCTTCTATTATGATGATTTAAATGGTCATAATGAACTTGTGATTTTCATTATAAGCCACCTCGACTTTTTTTCCTGATAAAAAAGCATAAAGCATAAAATTGAAAGTGCTTCATTCATTTGTAAGTTCTTGAGGGCAGTGCTATGCCGTACTCATGACTGACCTCTTACCTCTCTGCACGCCCCCCCTCACCCGATGCCTAGCTCCCAGTCCATGTACAGGACTTACTTGCTCTGAATGGAAGGTCTGATTCACATGAAGTAGGCAGTAGGCAAAATGGAGCTGACACATAATCAACACTTTTAATAGTTACAGTCATCAGAGTGGATAGCCCCATCCTCCAACCTGGGCTAGGACACTCCCCCTGACTCTTCACTAATGCCGGTGAAGACAATGGCACCCTGTCATCTTGAGCCCCTTGTGCATTCTTTTTAGTTTCCCCACTTCTCCAGCCATCCAGCAATCCAATATATCAGGACAATAAACACATCTCTTCATGGGAGAAACATTAGGAAGTCTGGGTGAGACGAATTTCAGTGTTGCTTGTTTATTCTAAAGGAGGGGGCACACTTTGTGTTTGCCATCTGAATTCAATTAATCTGATCAGACAGGAAATGAGCAGCCAAGATTGCCTTCGTGTTAGGTGGAGATGACCCAATGACAGTTGGAGAGAAAGCATGATGGCTGGCCAATTTCTCAAGTGTCGTCTAATCAAAAGGAAAAAGGGGCGGGAGGAAGAATGTTGATATTATCTCAAGCTACAGTGGCCGCCCAATATCTCTTCTTTCCCAGCTGCATTCAGCCTTGAACATTTTAAATAGGCTATGGGGCAGGTTGTTTATCCATTCAAACACTTGTGGGGTGCCTGCTATGTGCTGGGTACTGTTTATAGAACAGGGGGGTAGGAGCAATCTAGACAAAACTCCTTGCTCTCTTGAGTTCATATACTAGTGGGTGGTGCCAGAGTTCTCTGGATAAAAGTATGGAGTGCTGGGTGGGGCCAGACTGGCGAGGAACCAAAGGCTGGAACTTTATTTTTTAATTTATTTTGTATGTTATTTTGAGAGAGAGAGAGAGAAAGAAAAGAGGCAGAGAGAGAGGGAGAGAGAGAGAATCTCAAGCAGGCTGCACACTGGCAGCACAGAGCCCTATGCGGCTCTTGAACTCATGAACCGTGAAATCATGACCTGAGCCCAAACCAAGGGTTGGACCCTTAACCGACTGAGCCAAGCAGGTGCCCCTAAAAGCTGGAATTTTCAACAGGGGGTCAGGGGAGGACTCACTGAGATGATAGCATTTGAGAACACCTGAATGGGAGAAAACGTGTGCCTGCACTAGATTTTTATCTGCTAAGAATTCTCCAAGCTCATCCAGATCAGATCCAGCCCAGGAGCTTGCTTATAATCCCATTAGAGTCTGTACTTTAGGAGTTTCTAATTAGTAGATGCTGGATGGGGCCCGAGAATCTGCATATTTAACAAACCTTTTCTGCTTACCTGTACATAATCATTAACTAATTCTACCCACCCCTCTTCCCCAATGCATTTAGCAAGTGCCACAAATTAGGCTCTATGCTAGGAGTGAGGATTTCTGCGGGGAAAAAGACCATCCCATCTTATAGAAATACATTGTTGACTGGGATTTATAGAAAGTAATCAAATAGCCACACAAACAGCATTACGTTCAAATAGCACTAAGGCATTAAAAAGGGTCTAGGGTAAGGAACTGCAGACTGTGGCAGAGTATTGTGAGCAGCGGGGTTGAGTCAAATGATGACTGGGAGGAAGGACCTTCTAGAAAGAGGCAAAAGCATGCACTAAAGGGCCTTAGATAGATAAGAGGTTTCTGATCAACAAACCCTTCCAACAACATGGACTTTTCCAGAGCACTATCTCCACTTTCAGCCTTGGTTGTAACCAACAATTTCCCTGAGGCCACCTTTCTACTTGCTGCCCTGCCCCACAGGACTGTCGTCACTGAGGCTTTAAGCAGGGTTGTGACATGGAAAGATGGTGGTGGTGGTGATGCAGAAGATGTGCTGGCCTGGGGGGAAGGCTGGAGGG
This sequence comes from Proteles cristata cristata, assembly GCA_017311185.1. Taxonomy (NCBI): domain Eukaryota; kingdom Metazoa; phylum Chordata; class Mammalia; order Carnivora; family Hyaenidae; genus Proteles; species Proteles cristata. The sequence continues at coordinate 870,481 of JAESUZ010004721.1, forward strand.
TGTGAGGTCGGCTCTAAGAGACTCAAGGTCTAAGCTGGAGAAAGGAGGGCATGACTCCAGGTAAGGGATGTAGAGGAAGTGAAAAAATTGTGAGCAAAATGGTCAGAGGTGAAATTTGCAGCTCGGGCTCTGGAGGACACTACAGGTCAGTGGCTAAGAGCTCTGACATCTGCACATGATGAACTTATACTCTAGACTCTGTACTATCTGATCAAGGCCAGTTTCTTCACCCCTAAGCTCAGTGTCCTTATCTGTTGAATGTGGAGATAATTAAACTTGCCTCCTTGGATAGTTTACACATGAAAACGGATGGCTGCTCTGCAGTGGTTGAAGTACTCTTCCCAGGGGAACCAGGAGGGATCCCCAATTGGTGGGTTAATTTGAAACCAGATTTTTAAGGCATGTCTTTGCTTTTACAGAGCCCTGTGTGACTGCTTTCCAATGGGCCAGCCTGGAGGCTTAAGAATTGATGCTGTTTTAGAGCCATTTGGGTTGATTAAAGAAGTGATATGCACCATCACCAGGGTGAAGGAATGCTCAGTAAACACCGTCTTCTGGCTCCTGATAAAACTTATACTGAGGTTATGAGACAAAAGCCTATTCTTCAAGCACCAGTCATGAGCATGGAGCACAGGAATGTCACTAGAGGTTGGGTTATCTGAGGAGCAGTGTGCTCACTGTCCTATATTAACAACTGGACACAGAAATGGAAGAATTGTTTCCCAGCAAACTCATGAGTTAGCTGTGACAGTGAAATCCACTTCTGGCACCCCCATGTGGTTGACTGACCCGCATAGAATGGTGGTGCTGGAAACTCTCAGGTCCTGTCAACAGACCGAATTTTCCAATTGGCTCCTCCACAGCTTATCCTTCTTTTTCAATTTTTGAGAAAAGTTATTTCAGTGTGTCCAGCCCAATCTCCATGAACGGGGGGTGGGGGGGTTAGTTTCTCCAGCTTAGTACATCTCAGGGACCACAAAGTTCTATCAACCCAGTGGTTGTGATTTGCTGTGTGCAACCTGGTGGGCCTGAGGCCCAGGAAGGTACAGAGAAATTCGGTGAGCTCCAGACCACCACAACTTTTGGATATCTACAAACCTGTAAGACATCATAAAGCAATATTTTTCAGCCTTTAAAAATTCAAGTTGTAACAACATGGAAAAAGACTCACGTGGAATTAACTTGTAAGTGCAGAATGCAATACCGCATGTGAGGCAAGAACCAGTATTCCCTTTGCCTAAAATGCCTTCTTTCCAGCACACACTTTCCTGTCATTCAGAGCTGCTCATCCTGAAGAAGGAACAAGTATTCCTCGTCTATCTTTGTTTCTTGACCTCTCAACGCTTCACAGGGCTTAGAGCTCCCCAACACTGGGTCATACGTTTGTGTAAAGTTTTAGATGTATCATCTGTCTCCCTCACTAGAATATAGTCTTTGTAATTGGAAATTCAGTCTATTGAGTGGGCCAGGGAGTTTCAGGCACAACCGCTGTGTGTGGATCAGTCAAGCATGTGGAGATTTCAGAAGTGGATCTTGCTGTCACAGCTAACTGATGAGGCTAGGGATCTTGTCTTATTTGCCCTGCATATCCAATGGTGAGCACGGTGCCTGACACACAGAGGCACTTCATAAATTTTAGCTGAATGAATAAGTAAGAAGTGCTCAAAGATGGGTTAAATGAATTAGCTATCTAAAAATCACTATGAAAATTAAGAGAGATAATGGATGGGAAAGCACTTGGTAAACTCGAAGGCACAACAGAAATGTTTATTTGCTATCATTATGGTATGTGGGATGAATCAAATCAAAAACAATTTGCAGTGACAAGATCTTCCTATGGATCACTTAGGTTTGAAGAGATTAATCCAGCTGAAGAGGACTAAATATAAATTATTACCTCCCAATTGCAGTGGCAGAGATGATTGGACAGTAGCATTTTTACTGGAATTGATTTAGAGTCAATATTCACATAGGATTTATCGTGAAATTTTTCTCTACTAGAAGTGAATAATTATGGTAAAAGACATTGCAGGGAAAGATAAAAGAAGGTCTTCTATAAATAAGGATGGCTCATAAGCACTACATTCCATGCAAGTTCCATAAATGATTTCCTTATTTGCATTGAGAAACCAGAAAAAATTATGATTTTGGGTATGCATTATGTCCTCCTTTTCTTCACAGTTACTTCCAAATACCATATGTGTGTGTGTGTATCTATCTATCTATCTATCTATCTATCTATCTATCTATCTACCTATCTATTTTAATAGAAGCTGATTATCCTGGATTGGAGTTCAAACAGCAGTTGTCATTTTGGTCAACTTTGCTTCATCATTGTGGGCAGAGTTGCTGTTGAGGTCCTATTCAAGAATATGGGTGGCAGTCTTAAGCCAGGGTTAGGAGAAGTCCAGCTTGGGAGCTGACATGAGCCCTTATCCAAAAGATTTACTTAAACATTACTAGAAATACAGTGAGCTGAACAAAGCTTTAGCTCATAGAATTTATCCAGGGGTGGCAGGGGGGATATATATATATGATTCAGCTTTACTCTATCTTCTTTGAAAAATCATTGGGGATGAGACCTAAGTCCTCAAAGAAATATGTGTCATTGATAACGATCAATGAACTGTCTTCCAAGAGGTCACTGTAGGATTTTATTTGCTAAGTGGGGGCACCAGGTATGCTCCCCAAGAGCGAGGACCTGGTGGTGTTCGTGGCTATATACCCAGCACCTACAGCAGGGTCTGATCATTGTAGCAGAGGGTGGATAACTGTGGAAGAAATGTTTATAATTCAAGGCAAGGGAGGAATGGGCAGGACATCATAAGAGGCTCCCCTTCCTTTCTCACCTGCAGGGCCCACTCTTTTCTTCTTAATAAATATCCAACATTACTAAGGAATATCAGTTTGAAATATCACCGAATCATTCTGGCCAAGGTACCCATAGCCCTGTGAATCCCATTTGCCCAACCCTAGCTTATCAATACCTGCAACCATCCACTCCTCTGGTCATGGACTCCTATTTGGATCTGATTTGCCAAGAGCTGATTTTTCTCTCCAACATAGATACAAAATGAATCATTTGATAATGCAAGGATCTCCTATTTGAAGGCATGTTTTCAGATATGCGGTTCATTGATTCATTACTACGTCTTTGGGCTTAGTTTGCCAGTTAGCAAAGAGGCATCTCTACCTCTTCCATCTCATCTCGGAGCCCTCTGGAGGCTCACTAGTGTTGCATGTTATCCGGATTTTCAGACAGAAAGAAGAACAGAGAGAGGATGGGTCCATGACTTGATGCTTGGCAGAATTCTAAAACCAATCAGTAAACGCTCAGTCCTGAAGGAAACTAGAAGATGTGTGTGGATTACAAGAAAACACTTTCTTTCAGTGGTATGCATGCAAGGATGGCATAGGGATGAAATTTTGAGTTTCACTGCTTATGATGACGTGTAATCAGCCGACAGTAAGTATTACATAAAGTCAGTGTTTATATAGATGCTATAGAATTAGGATCAAGTAAAGTTGGCACCAAAATGGAGGACAAACCATGAAGTTGAGAAGTGAATGACTTGGAGAAACACGGCATCAATGCTTACAGGAAGCCTGCCTCTCATACCTCCACATAGGTGAGACACACCACCCTATGTGATTTGGGTTAGAGCCCCCAAGGGCTTGAGTTGGTTCAGTGTGAATGAACCCTATGCTCTTCTGTGGAGGGCCCACCCCAAGCCCCTGGGAAGTACAGGCTCCTTGGCCTGGTTGTGGTGCCAGTGTTAGGAATTCTTTTTTGCATATGTAAAAGCTCTGGTGGAGCTGGATCTGGAGTCATCTCTGAATGAAAAGGCTTTGTCTGCAGCAAGTTTATAGATGGTCTGACTCACAAGGTAGTGGAAATGTGGAGGAGGGAACAGGTAAAAGGAAAATGTAATCCTAAATTACTGTTCTTAGAAGAAGAAGGGGGGAAGGGAAGGGGAGGGGAACACAGAATCTTTAAGAATGTCTTTGGCAGTAGCAGGAGAAGCAATTCTATAAATGTAAATGATGTGTAAATAATTCTTATCATGAGGAAACATGCCTGCGAGGATGGAAGATGATAGATAGGAACGTGTCTTAGAAACGAGGAAGCATCCTCCAAATTGGAGGGGGAATGAATAAGTGCTAAATCTGCATAGATGGGCTCCCTCACCCATACACCCAGGGTCTGCCTTCACACATGGGTTTGCACCCACACATATGTGCTGCCTATATGCCCAAGGATTCACACACATCTTTCCCATGGATACCAACATCCATAATGCGTGCTCTCTACCCCGTGATTTAAATATTTTTTATTTCACAATGGGGGTGGCTCGAGAATGAAAGCTTCCCATTATACAACAATGGCTGTAATTCTCTGATGCCCAAAACAAACCATATTTCCTTTTGAGCATATTATTGCAGTGAAACACAGCCACATCCCAAAGTGTAAAACCTGAACGTGTCGACTTTTCCATATAGAGCTGCTTCCTAAACATACATTTTATTCCACCCAAACACAGCATGACAGGGCCATCCTAGCACTAAAAGAGTCATTAAATACTCGTGTTATACTGTTTTAATTACAAGCTGCCCCCTTTTCGGGCTTATTTCAATAGATTATTGCCCTGCTGTGTAACAGTGTATAAAGAAACAGCAGTATCTCTTGCTGGTACATTCTGGAAATTAAAATTCTCAATACTACTTCAGTAATTAATTTCCAAAGAGAAACCAGTTTAGTTTAATAAAGAGATTAATGAAAATGTTGTAGAAGATATATTTCTCAGGAGGCGTAGTGTATTATTTTCTTGCATTCAAAATAATAGAACCATTTCAAAGGACTTAGTAAATCTAGCCTCAATCAATTCTGTTTAACTTAGCATAGAAATGCTTTTTAGGGGGTTTACAGAAGCAGGGCAGGCAAACCAGATCAGACCATCCCCAAAGCACAGAGGGATTGAGTGGTTCTCCAGCAGCAAGTTCCTTGGACAGCGGGCTGTCGTGTATTGAGGGCTACATGGGAAAGAGCAAGTGCAGGAGAATGAAATTGGTCACAGGCCCAAGATGAGTCATGAGAAACTGTATTCAGGGTCTTGGGTACAGATGGGCAGCATAGGAAGTGATGTGACCCAATCTACTATTACCACTATCAACCACTAAGGTCAACATAACCCCTTTTCTTTTCTTCTTCTTCTTTTTTTTTAAGCTTATTTATTTATTTTGAGAGGAGAGAGAGAGAGAGAGAGAGAGAGAGAAGAGAGAACATGTAAGTGGGGGAGGGGTAGAGACAGAGAGAGAGAGAGAATCCCAAGCAGGCTCCATGTTGTCAGCTTAGAGCCTCATGTGGGGCTCCATCCTATGAACCATGAGATCACGACCTGTGCTGAAATCAAGAGTTGGATGCTTGACCAACTGAGCCACCAGGCGCCCCAACCCTTTCTTTTACCGTGTGCTTTGTACATATATTATCACATTTATTCTTCACAACAAGTCTAGGAAGGGTGCATTATCACAAAGCTCATTTTACACATGAGGAGGTAAAGATATAGACAAAGTAGGTGATTTCCCCAACATCATAGCAAGTAAATTAGAGAGCTGAAACTAAAACTCAAACTTATTTCAGATCCCATGTTCTTAAAACCTACCACATTTACTTGGTCAGATGCCCGTTGAGGATTTTCTGGGGGTAGTCTCCTACTCTATAGCAACTCTGGCATGAGGCCCTGGAGTAAAGATTTAGCATGGGTGATGTGGGCCCAAGGATTCAGTGGGCTGAGAACGTGTTCTTCGGCACAAGAATAAAAAGCAAGAGAAGAAAGATGGTGTCATTAAAAATGGGAGAGTTATGCTCTCCTGCACCCCTTCCACAGACTCATAAAGATGTAGAGACATAGAAGCATGATGTGTTGTGAAGGAAAGACACACTATTTAAACTATGCCTGTATTGGTAGATTAACTGAACTTAGCCTTGATGGATAACAACACAAAGTTCCAAGAGTCTTCGTGATCTCCGCAGAATTGGCCCATTTGACAAGTGAAACCAGTGGAGATCTGGGTGGGAGCACTCTGAAGCCAGAATCCCTTAACACTCACACTTCCATATTCTCTCCATAGGCCTTTGGGCCTGGGGTGGCCTCAGAAACCTGCCTCGGCTGGAGGGAACCACCCCTCTGAGCCCTTTCCAATCCCCATCTAACAACTATTCGTGGATGTAATTCTCTCCCAAGACTGCGTCTTGGTGCCTTCCACCTCAAGCTCCAACTGGATGACCAGGCACAGTTTAGATAATTGATATTTGAGGCATAAAGCACAGTGCATCTATTTACCATGCTTACAGAAATAATATGTTACATAGTATTTTGATGAAAAGTCTTAATACAGATCTGTGGTGACAGGATTTGTCCTGCACTTTAGATATTCTCTGGGGTCCTGGGAAGGAGGATTGTGACATGGAGAATGCCACCCAGCAAGTTCTCTGCAATGATGTAAATTACATTATGCTACACAACAACAGCTGAATTTTTAAGAAGCTTCATGTTTTTGAAAATCAAGATAGAAAAGCAAATTGTTTTCCTAATAGAAAAGGAAATGCTTGAGAGTTCCGGACTCACTAAGTCATTGTTTTTCTGTTTAAAACATCAACAGTAAAGGCATCTTTACAGATAAAAGCAGATTTGATTACTGACAGATAAAGTTGAGGAAGTTGGCTGTTAAGAATGGAATAAAAAAAAAAACCAGGTGCTTTTCTGAGGACCCTCCAGTCTTTCTGCTTTGGCCTTGTTCTTGCATTTAGCTATGGCCAAGTTCACCTCCAATAATGAGAACTAAAGAATGCCAGGCAGAACCTAAAAATCAGACAGACTGCAAAGGAAAGCTCTGGGCCTCTCTCTGCTCTGTGTTCTTAGCCACTGATTTCTGATAAGCCTGGGCCCAGCTTCCATTTTATACCCAATAGTGGGTGATGGAGTATCAGTCATATTCCTTAGTCAATCACATTGTGTTCAGTTCCGATGTTGACAACTTTTTAGTGTAGGAGGAATTCTACACCTGGGAAAACCACTGAGCCCAGGATGCTACACACACACACCTGAAATTCATATTTCATTTCATGCCATTAATACTCTGAAAAGAGTTCTATAGAGAGTTGATACATAATTAAATGCAGCATGAAATGTCTTTGTAGTTGGTAGCACATACATGAGTTCACAAATCAGAAAAAGCATCCATCATGTCGGGTGTCCCGAATGCTTGTCTGGCTGGAGGAACAACTGTGGTGTCGGCCCCATCAAGGCTTGAGCCAACGGGAGGCAGCGTCTCTGTGGACAGAAACAGGACGTGCCAGACACTCAGCAGTGCACAGCCCATGTGTAGAATGTTACCGTCCAGTTGATCTCTTGTTTGTGGCCCTAGGGGACTTCCTACATGTCTTTGTTGCATACTGTAGAGGGTACATAGGACATGTGTATGAGCACACACACATATGCTCATGTATACCTCTACATCTACTCTACATATACTCTACTAAAGTCAGATTTCAATATATTTTTAAATGTTTTTTTTTTTAAATTTTTTTTTGAGAGAGAGAGAGACAGTGTGAGCAAGGGAGAGTCGGAGAGAGAGGGAGATACAGACCAGGCTCTGAGCTAGCTGTCAGCACAGAGCCTGATGTGGGGCTTGAACTCAAGAACTGTAAGATCATGATCTGAGCTGAAGTCAGACACTTAACCAACTGAGCCACTCAGGTGCCCCTAAAGTCAAATTTCAATGCAGTTATTTTTTTAATGTTTTATTTTAAAATTTATTTTGAGAGAGAGAGAGAGAGAGGACATGAGCAGGGGAGGGGCAGAGAGAGAGGGAGAGAGAGAATCCCAGGCAGGTTCTGCCCTTTCAGCAGACAGCCTGATGTGGGGCTCAGTCTCACGAACCATGAAATCATGACTTGATATGGAATCGAGAGTCAGAAACTTAAGTGACTGAGCCACCACCCTGGTGGCCCTCAGTGCAGTTACTTTTAATGTTTGTAACTATTATTATATCAGTTACTATTATCAACATTTTATGCTGTTCCTACCCCTGTGTGGGTGTGCACATGCACACATGTGTGTATGTGTAGCCATCTCCACCTATCTGTCTATAAACTATAATCCTCACCAAAGCCCTTGAGAAGGGATGTGACTACTCTCGTTTCATAGATGAGGCAGCCATGGCTCGGAGAAGTGAAGTAACATGTTCAAGGTCCCATGCCTGTGGTGAACTGATGTGGGATTAACGATGAGAGGTACTCCCTTCCAAAGCCTGGCCAATTAGCTATCATCTTGTCCTGCCTCCTTCTCATAGACAGGGGCCGCGCCTTACATAAGATTGGTTTGATACTCAGCAAAAGTCTAGAACAGAAGCCAAACTGATGGTCCATTGAATGTCTGAGCAAACACATTAATGAATGAAGGATGGAAGTTGAGGAGATGCAAAAAAAGCATGCACTTACTACTTATTTGAAGTCCTTCCTTGCTGGCAGAATAATCAGTTACATGTGGGTGTCTACCATTTTCCACAAAGCCACATGGCCAACGAAAGTGTTCCCACCCAAACTCAGGGATAGGTTCTAATAATCTACCATTTGTGGTCATGGCATTTCCCTTGCTAGTGGTGGATTTAGGGTAGACATTTCCCCCAGTATGGCCAGTGAGGTATGAGGGCACGTGCACTGGGCATGGGGGCTTCTGGGAGAGTGTGATCAAGGACACACATTAAGGAAGAGATGGTTTCCTCCTTCACCTGAAGTGGAAATGCCTGCCTGTGACATCGTCCAGCTGTCCTGCACCCTGGGAGAGAGTTAGCCTCAGGAGCATCCGGCCTACTGAGAACAAGGCAGGAAGATGGGAAGAACTCACTCTTCAGTGCTGGGGAGGCATTGCATTAACCATCCCAGGAGCTTCACACTCTGTTTTGTGAGATGATACCTTTTCCTCATTGTTTACAACAGGTAGGCTGGCGTCACCTGTTACTTGCTTCCAACACTCTGAGTGTTTCCACAGAGAGTGGAGGTCTTTGCTGCCTTTTTGGATTTCGCCAGCTCCTCCCCACAAAGTCCCTGAGGCCGAGGAGGAAAACGAGGCTGGAAGTTCCTCCTCCTGGGAAGGAGACATCTAAGTACACAAGGTGATCTGGAGCAAGAGCGATCACAACTGCTGGCAGCTGTAATCAGAGCAGGACTGGAGAAGGGAAAATGGGCTGGAGGCTCAGTGAGAGGCAGAGGTGCCTATGTGTCACGGAAGGTTATAAGGGGACACTGCCCTCGAGACCAGAGTGGCGGGTGAAGAGCAGGCTTTACTGATAAGCACTTAGAAGGGGCAAAAGAGAGGCTCCCAGGAGAGAGTGGCCTCAGTAGCTACTACAATTGAGGTGAAAGGCAGCCAGTTTGTGGTGTTTGTGGTGCAAGGACCTTGAACATCCACATGGAAGCGACTGCCCTAGTGTCTGCTGTATAATTTCTTTTTTAGGCTTTGCACCGTGACTTAAGAGGCTTGGTAAAGGGCAACGTCTGCCTTTCTATTCTTTTAGGTGTTTCCAGGAGTGTTGAAAGGGGAGGGTTCTCCCCAGAAGCCACCTTCTAGAGAGGGACTGCCTGGGGACACATGGATGAATGCACTGACATGATTGTTAAAGACTGTGTGGCTGCCATCAAGTGATGCACTCGATTTTAATAATATCCTATGTTATGGCCAACTCGTATCCCGAGCATCATGATTTAAGGGGCTGTTTTCCATATGAAGACCGGGTCAGAGGATCTGTCCTCAAATATCTGAGATCTGTCATGCGGAATGGCTCGTAGATCTCTGTGTGTCTCAAGAAGGAAGAACGAGGAGGAAACGAATGTTTTCTAAAAGGCAGATTTGAGCTCAGTGCAATGCAGTTTCCTAAAACCCTAATCTCAAAATGAAAGGTTCCTGTTACAGACTCACTGCTCATTGGAAATGCTCCAAATGCTCAAGAAAATACTGGACGACCACCTCAAGTAAGAAGATATTGTGCACAAAAAGTTGGAATAGTTGATGCCTTTTGTTTTTAAATGTTTATTTATTTATTTTGAGAGCGTGCATGCACATGAATGAGGGAGGGGCAGAGAGAGAGAAGGAGAGAGAATCCCAAACACTGTCAGCACAGAGTCCCACGTGAGGGCCTATCCCACAAGCTGTGAGAGCATGACCTGAGCCGAAATCAAGAGTCAGACTCTTGATTTAACTGACTGAGTCACCCAGACACCCCTGGAATAGTTGATTTCTGTAATTATTCCCCATCTGAGACCTTATAGAAAACCTGTATCATTGTATTTATAGAAAGGAATGCTATGTCTCTTTAGGAGACATGGCTCCTTTTTTTCTGGGGTAATCACACTCAACCCATCTGTCTTCTCCTTCCTTAGTTACTTATATGCATTTCTTATAACATATTCATTTATTAAACAAAATGTGGGGTGCCGTGCCTGGCTCAGTTGGTAGAATGAGTGATTCAATCTTTGGGTTGTGAGCTCAAGCCCTATTTTAGGTATAGGGACTACTTAAAAAAATCAAACCTTAAAATTTATTTTAATCTGTATTTAGTTTTGAGAGAGAGAGAGAGAGAGAGAGAGAGAGAGAATGAGTGGCGGAGCAGCAGAGAGAGAGGGAGACTCAGAATTGGAAGCAGGCTCCAGGCTCTGAGCTGTCAGCACAGAGCCAGGCATGGGGCTCAAATCCACGAACAGTTAGATCATGACCTGAGCCGAAGTTGGATACTCAACCGACTGAGCCATCCGGGTGTCCCTTAAAAAAAATAAAATCTAAAAAAAAAATGTTACTGCATACCAAACAGTATGCCAAGCACAACTTTAAAAAAGTACACTCTTATTTCTTACTAGTCACTTAGTCTTAGGACAAACAACTTAGAATCACTTTAGCTGGTTATTTTGAAATCTAATTACGGTAAAGCCTAATGAATTTAGACTGTTCATTAGGAAAACTCTTACTCAATTGGTAGTCCACACAGGCAACATAAAAACACGATGGGCAAAGGCTTTTAAAATAGAAAACACAGATCATCAAAAACTATCCCAAATATTTTAGAAACAACTGAAAAAGAAAAGCTGTTGATATGTATTGAGTTAGTCCAAGCCTGCTTACTCTAGCCCATCTCATGAAATTTTTAGGAAATCTTTTCACTTGTAAGTTATGGATATTTTTTTGGTCTTTATTTACACTTTTTTCCTGCTTCAGTTTCTATTTTAATTTGGATAGCTCTTACCCAGGTAAAGAGGGGCACTGCAGTGAACACTCTCCCAGGGACACCAAGAAAATCCAGGTCTCTTAATGTGTAAAACATGTTTATGTCTCCCAGTGGCTCACGGTATGAGGAGAAAAATTCCAGATTCTTCACCTGGACCATACGGCATTTGAAAGGAAACGAAATTTCCTCTTTTCAAACCAAATCTCTTCCCCAAGTCTACTTTTATTGACAAGCATTTCAGGAGAGAGAGCATGGGGAAAAGGTTCCTCCAGCTCTCTGAGTCTTCGGCACACCCGATTATAGCACAGCTGTGTAGACATCATACTCTCTTCTCTGTGGGTGAATCAGAGAGATGGGAGCCCATTACCCACCATGCGGTCTGGGGAAATTATAGTCAGAGGAGGTCACATGAGGCTAAACCTCATGCCCAGGTCTCCAGGGGTGCCTGCTGTTACCCTGTTATATTCAATTTATATGACTGAATATTAAGAGAGAACAAGCCAGTGGTATGTCTTCCACCTGGATGTTTCAGGAAACTCCAAGGCTATTAATCACTTGGTAACTTCTCACCGTGCCAGCGTGAGGACAGCTGTCCCACGTAACCTCAGACACGGAGCCTTTCCACCTGTTACCATCAAATTAAAACCTGGTAGGTTGGAATGACTCCAGAATAGAACAGAACAAATCTGATTAGCAAAGGGGGAGCTTGCACATTTGTTATGAGGTTTATAAGACTCCTGTTGGAGTCCTTCCCCACTGCGACCTTTTCTCACCAGGTGCCTGCCTGAGGCTGTTTTCAGAGGTACGGCAAAGGAGACAGCACGTTCCTGGAACCACACCTGTCTGGGTCCACGTTCCGGCTCCGCCATTTGCCAGTTTTCCAACCTTAGGACTGCCCCCTAGCTTTCTGCCACGCCCAAATGAGGAAACAGAGAAAACTACCATCTTCCAGGTGTACTGCAGACTTTCTCGACTTCAGCGCTAGTGACATTAGGGACTGGATAGCCTCTCTGTGTGCAGACTGTCCTCTGCATGGGAGAATACTGAGCTGGGTCTCTGGTCTCTCCCCATCCACGTGTCTACAGCACCCCTAAGCCAGTGGCGACAACTAAAAATGTGAGCGGACAGAGAAACTGTCCCCTGGCGGGTAAAATCAGCCCCAGTTGAGAACCCCACTGGCTTACTGGGTGGATGAAGATCACAGATCCGTCATGTGCTTGGCACAGAGTATAAACCCAACTAAGAGTACTCCTTTCCCTTCCAAAGCCATCTACATCATCAACAACCTGGCCTTCCGTCGCCGCGTCTGCCTGCCCGGCGCGCACACCCCTTCCGATGGTGAGTGAATCATAAGTGCCCTATCATAACAGTCTTGGTGGGTCTATCCATCAAGAAGATCTGCTCTCCCCAGGTGAAGGACTGAGCCTGTCGTTGCACGATTCTCACATAGAGAGTCGTGACACCAAGTTTCTTCTTTCCAGGAACCAACTTCATGCATGACGGCACCACTCTGTTGGGTTTGTACCCGAAGAACTGAGTCCCAAACACCATGTGGCATAGTTTTTTCTTTTTTTTACTTCTTTGTCTCCCATATATGGAAACACATAAACACGTAGTCTGATTGAGTGGTCTCATGTTACAAGGTCGTGAGGGATGTTGTCACGTACGTGTATAATAATCAGGTTGTCTTAAAGTTGTTGTTTTTTTTTTTTCCTTTCCTTAGGGAGGGGACCCTACCACAGTGTCACCCAATCTGGGCCATTTGGACCCTCTGTCTGGAATTTGAGTGTCCACTGCAAGGACCCATGGGCCCTTGGTGTTGGTTAATTCCAACAGCCCCACCTGACAAGCTCCACTTCCCGTTCCCCAGCCCAGAGCTCTCCCGCTCCCCTACCTAAGGATGTGCTCCATCAGTTTTACTGTCAGTTCCAGGAGCTTCTCAAATACATTCTGTTTTAACTTCATCCCAGTGGCTTTAAAAAAAATTGGCAAAGGCAGAAATAAGCAGTCCCTAAGAGTCAGTGGTGAGCCAAGATGACCTTGACAGAGAAAAGGAATGACAGTGGATGGGTCTGTCAGTGGCTGCTTGGAAATGTAAGCCTCCACCTTTGCATCTTCTCTTCCCTCCCCATCCAAACTGTGGTCCAGGCATGGCAGCAAGGGCATTACCTGGAGCTGACAGGTGACACAGAATCCCAGGGCTACCCAGATAATTTGATTCACGTTCATTTGCAAAAGTTCTGCCTGATTGAGCTTCCCTTGATGGGGTGCTGGGCCATGCACAACCTACCTTGTGGGGGAGGAGGCAGAGAAAGATGAGAAATAGAATGGATATTAATAAAAAAAATTAATTCTTCTCCGTACCCCAGACACCTAGCCCCACTCAGCCCCATTCCTCTGTGTAAGCACTTTCGTAGAAATATGTTCTTACCTAACACCTTGGCTCAGTGTTTTTAAAACTGAGTGTCACAATTCATTTTCAGATCATGAAATCAATTTATAGGTCATGGCCATCATTTTCAATAAGAAGAGAGAGTAGAATAGAAACTAGAGAGTACCACCTATAGTATTACTTGTGAAACTTTGTTTCGTGTGTGTGTGTACGTGTGTGTGCATGTGCGTTGAGGGTGTTGGGTTGTGATGTAAAACCTATTTCTTTACTGTGGGGCTCTATCAGAAAAGTTTGAAAGTTGTCATCTTTGACCTTCATCAAGAGATGTTCTAAGAAAGAACCATATAGGAATTGTTTCATTTCTTCATCTTTTAATTGTTAACATTATTCAAGAATTACGTTCGCTGAATTCCACAATGACCCATCACAGATTCTGCTCGGAATTTAGGCCCCCAGAAGTTTGCCTCTGCCCTTATGCTCTGGTTTGCAGTTCATGAAGTGCAAGAACTAAGTAAGCTTCTGGGGGTCTTCTTGTCCTCCGCGCTGGAGGCCTGGGATCAAGTCTGAAACCCAACCACAGTTGAGTCTCCTTAGTCAGGATTCAAGACTGAGACCTTTTGTAATGGCCTTTGCCTTGCCTTCTGTGAATGATTTTCAGATACTTCTCTATCTGGCCTGTGAGTATAATGATATGTTGCACATCCCTTTTATTAGAGGCATCTGGAACCTAACTTGATGAAACACCTAAATCTGATCAAAAGTAATACTCAGACCTCCACTGGTTGTCCACATAAGGCAGAAGGCACAATTCAGCCAGGCCTGAGGATTTTGTTTCCCCTGCATGGAAGACCCATGTGCTCCGCTCCATGGCTCACTCTGTACCCATCACTCTGCCAATGCCTTATAGCGATTCTCCGTTTTCTTGGGACAAGCAGCCCATGATTGGGTGCTGGATCCTCTCATTCTCCCATCGCACAAAGAAGACAAGCTTAGCAAGGCTAAGAGGCATTGCCACCAGCCCAGTCCCAGCCTTGTCCTCTTCACCACTGTCCCATCCACCCCATCACCCTCACGCCGCCTCCAGCAGGCATCTGCATCTCCAGATCCGAGCACAGCCACCCTCGGACGACACACTTCCCACCCCACACTTCCCACCAAGGCGCTAACTAGGTGGCTGGCAATTACGGGTGATATTTGTGACATTGCACATGAGCCTCCTTTTATCTTTTCCAGCTCCCTTTGTTTATATATCAAATGGAACAGCACTCACCCTCTTCAAAGGGAGAAGGAGAGGCAGTGATGTGGAACGAATCTCTTAGAAGTAGAATTTGACAGTGACTGAAAGATTTATTCCAACGAGAGGGTGCGAGGACTGGTCATATGCCTGTCATTTATAGCATTGTGATGTGCTCTATGCCATTAACTTTTAATTAACTCAATTAGAACAGAATGTCTGACACCACAATGAGCACATAGAAACACTCCGGTTGGTGTCATGTTAAATTAATGTCTCTGCATGGCAGATTCTCTGCTTTTGCATTAGGGGGTCTGCCACCCTGGTTCTGTTAATGGTCCCTGGCACCGACTTGCTGGTCACATCGGAGACATGCCAGTGGTCCCCAGCGCACACTCAGCCCCTGAAAGCCACACCTTAGATGAAACACTGGCCCCAGAGCCTTCCCCGATGGCCCTTCTCTCGTCTTGATCAGCAGAAGTGCTATTTTCAGTGCTAAGGCTTCACTGGCATTTTTCTCCCTCGTGCACCCTCTAAAGCTGGCTAGCTAAGGTGGAGTCTAATTTTTTAAAGAAGTTTCATCTTAATAATCAGGAACTGGGATGGTTAAAGTAGGCCGTTTTCAATAGGGGGTGGCAATTTCAAATAAGATACACTTTTTTTGGCTCTTGAGCTGACAATATTAGCAGTGAATGGTTTGCTTTACAGTCAAACTTTAGCTCTGCTGCTGCAAAGCTATGCTTTTTGGCTAAATCAATGCCTTCGCTCATCTTAATGAACACGATTAGTACAATTCACTGTCTAAATAAAAAATAGCCTCAAAACAACCATGGATTGATGCTTGGGAATAAAGGCCTGGTTTAATCTCTCACCTCATACATTTAATCAAGAGTAGGCAAAAATTAATCTTTTAAATGGTCATCATTGCTGGTGTGTGGTCTCACTGGATTCCTCTTCCTAACAGATTTACAGAAGCACCTTCCCCTGGTTTCTTTCCTAAACTTCTCAGGTCATGGATCCAACGTGGAGAATGGGGGACAAAGAATGGAGCCAAAAGCTGAAGGGGCTGGAGAGAGGCTGACATCCCTGGACTTTGGCCTTTGTCATCGACTTGAGTGCTCCTTATATTTCGTATCATGTCATTTCACTTTTCGTAAACAAGAAAGTACAGATGAATTCTTCTTAGGCAGAGGCCATATGGGGCTTCCTTGAACTTGTCAAACAAACCATGGCTTTCCCTGGCTTTCCCCCTTAAACCTTCGCACATTCTGCTCCTTTGTCTACAAAAGTCTACTTTCTGAGTTTGGCTAACTCCTGCTCACCCTCCTGAAAGAAGGGTTGGGCACTGCTTCTGCAGGGGAGCTCTCCTCCACCCCTACATTTGCGTTCCTTCAAAAGCAGTCATCACTTTGCTACTTGTTCAGCGTTTGCCTTTTACTGCTCGTTAAGCCGTGTCAACCCGTGTCAACCACCTTTGCCTACCATCCCCCACAACACATAGCATCCAGTCCTTGAGGCATATGTAACAGGTGAGCAGTAAATACTCATAGGAGAGAGCAAAAGTCATGAGCATGGCCGACATCAGATCCCATCACAGATTCCAAGGGTGGGGCCAGGCTGCAGATCTCCGAGGGGCTTAGGAGGGACTCAGAATTGCCTGATGCCTGCGACCATGGCCCCTTCATTGCAGTTGCTGTAAAGTTTTTTTTTTTTTAGTTTTTTTTTTTTTTAAGTTTATGTATTTGAGTGGGAGTGGAGGGGCAGAGAGAGTGGGAGAGAGAGAATCCCAAGCAGGTCCCATGCTCAGTACAGAGCCTGACGCAAGGTTCGAACCCATGACCTGTGAAAAATCAAGAGTTGGACTCTTAACCAGCTGAGCCACCTAGGTGCCCTGCTCTAAATATATTTATTAATGTTTTGAAAGATATCCTTAATGCCCTCATGGCCTGGAAGGGCTCTGAGTAGGCAATACTTACAATGAGAGTATCCGTGGGCCCTGATAACCTCAAAGACTCAATTCCTCATAAATATGTACTTAAGATCTTTTAAAAAGTCACTTATGCTAAGCTAATTTATATATACCTGTTTATAATCTTTAACAGCCATAGGGGGGTGGTGGGTATATATGAAATGCTTCCAGGTGTGACCACAATTGGGCCACCAGCTTCTCCTTTCTGATACCTACTGTGTGCCAAGCACATTGTGAGGTATTTTACCGACACTGACTATGTCATCTTCAGAACAGCTGTATGGATTAGGAGCCAATCCCATTTTACGGACAAGGAGACGGAAAGAGCTAGGTAGCTTGCTCAACCAGGCAGAGGTAGAGCTGGACATTGAACCCAGTCCTGCTCACACCATAGTGTCTTTTATTACAAATATTGAAAATATCACAACCAAAGTTGTCCTAGATTTTCATACTCAACCTGCTATTGAACCAGGAAAGCAATGAGTCTAGACACCAAGAAAGGTGATTTTCAAGGTTAAGTAAATCATTGACATCTGGTCCAGCACAGCCTTGTGGAAGGAGCCATGCTGGAGCAGGGCGGTAATCACGTTTGAACGACACGTGAGCTGTTCTTGGCTGAACGTGATGTCAGGGACTTTCTTATGTGGAGCAAATGCCAAACCACTGAATATGCTCATGGAGACATTTTCCAACATTTAAAAGCCTTAATTGTCTTTATCTGTGGGAAAGCCATTTTCTGCATGCGTTCCCAATTTTCTAATGCAAATACAGATACCCACCTTGCAACTAACCCTAGTTTCAAGCTGGGGAAGAGGTGGAGGCCCGACCATTTGAGGCAACTCTCTCCACTTCACTTTTTAATGGCAAAGCCCACCGCCATGGCCCCAAAGACCATGCTGAGCAAGTGACAAATGTGCCCGGACTCGATACAATTAGTTTCAAGGACTGAATCCTCAATCTTTTCATTAGTCGATTTCATCCATAGTCAGTATTTTTTATTAAAAATAATAGCAAGAGGTTTTGTGCATTCCTGCTGCTTCATGAGCCATCTGGCACAGACACCTTGGGCAAAGAGGCTATGAAAAGCACGAGGAAAACATTGATCAGCTGAAGGGAAAAAAAAAAAGAATGAAGAACAAGAAAGAGCTGGCCTCTTGCTTTTGGAGAGATGCATTCTAACATCTCACCCAGCATTTTTCCCTAGTAGGGACATTTTTACAAGGAATTTAATTGATCCTATTAGACTTGGTAGAGGAATCCGTTATCTTTATAGTTATAGTCAGCCAATAGGAGAAGCTGGGTGAGTCACTTTTACTGTTGGTCTCAAATTGGAAGAAACACAAAGAAACCAAGCAAAATCCTGGGGAATTATTGAACAGATTTGAGGTTTGGGTTTTTAAAAAAATGTATTTATACCCTCTATCAATCTGCACTGATTCAAAAAGCTTGCACCACTAAGCACAGTAGTGTGGAATTACAGGTCGCCACAAAAAAGGACCAGAGAAAAGAGAAAAGGATAGAAGATTGTTGTCACATGGCGTCCTCGGGTGTTACTCTGCATGAACCACCACTCTGACCCTGTGTGTCTCCTCAGTCGAAGGAAAAGGAGGAAATGTGCTCAGTGAGCGCTTCCAGTTGCTCGTGCTGATGGAGATGTGGGAGAGCACAAGGCATGTTTTCAAAAGGATTCCAGATTCTTAGATCACAAGTCTTCCACGATGACCCTGGCACCATAGGCCCCCAATCCTATGCCAAGTAGCGGGAGGACTGGGTTCAGGCAGTGAGCTACATAGTTTCTCATGCAACATCCGTCAGCTCAGCAACCTGGCTGCAGCCCCCATTCACCAGTCAGAGGGGCCAAGACTCGAAGTGACGTAACCTGTGTAGGTGACATGACTAGTAATGGAGCCGCAGAGATGATCAGCTCACTGCCAGGCTTCAGGCTTCTAACTCTCCTGCCTCCATCCAGTCCATGGAACACTGAGGGACCCCTCCTGTGTCAGAAACTCTGACCAGACCCAAAGCCACTCTTTCAGTTGGCTTCAGGGGGCTGGCTTCATCCACAGATTAATTCTATTATTCTAATAATAATGTCTACTTATTATGAGAAAGGTTTGAGAGCGTTACATTCTATTATGTGTATGTACTATGTATTCCTGTGTGTGAGCACACCGTGCAAAGTACAGAGTGCCCCTGGCTCTCCAAATATGCGAGTATCTTACATAGACATACCTGCACATGCACATGGACGGCTGTGTACATAACAGCACGTCTCTGTGGAAATAACAGTGATACCAATAGCTAACTTAGAGCACCTCCCGTGTGCCAGGCCTTGTTCTATGCATGTCCCGGGATCTTAATTAAGGGCACTTGGAGCACAGCAGCAGCCTCCTCTGTCAGACGACAGCAAAATGGCAACTGAAAACGCAATGTGGCCTGTGAAGTCCTCTGAAGGGTTAGAGAACCCTCAGGTCGACAGCTCCCCGATGTCATCAATTCAGCTCTGCTTCTCATCCCCCAACCTGCTTTACGATGAACTGTGTAGGCATTTACGGCGTGCCTGGGTCTCTCGGCATGCCCACACAAGCTGTCTCTTGCTTTGATCACAACTGGTGAGAAGTGCAGGTGGATAAGGCAGCTTTCTAGGGTCAGAGTCACATGACGCTGTGAGCCTTCATGTGCAGAATCCAGAAGGATGGACTGTCTCAGGTGTAGCTGCTGCTAGATATCACACTCAGGCAGCAGAATGCAAGTCCCTCCTCCAAACTACAGGCACATGGGAAGCCTTTTAAAGAATCATGAGATATCACAGAGGTTGCTGCCTGTGTTCTCCTCGAGGATTCTGATGGTTTCCTGTCTCACATTTAGGTCTTCTTTCCAGTTTGAATTTATTCTTGTGTGTGGTGTGAGAAAGTGGTCCAGTTTCATTCTTCTGCAGGTCGCTGTCCAGTTTTCCCAGCGCCATTTGTTGAGGAGACTGTCTTTTTTCCATTGGATGTTCTTTCTTGCTTTGTCAAAGATGAGTTGACCCTATAATTGTGGGTCCATTTTGTGGGTTTTCTATTCTGTTCCATTGATCTATGTGTCTGTTTTTGTACCAGTACCATACTGTAACACAGATTTGTAAGATAGCTTGAAATCCAGAATTGTGATGCCTTCAGTGTCGTTTCTGCTTTTCAGGATTGCTCTGGCTATTTGGGGTCTTTTCTGTTTCCAAACACATTTTAGGACTGTCTGATCTAGCTCTGCGAAGAATGCTGGTGGCACTTTTATTGGGATTGTGTTAAATGTATACACTGCAGTGGGTAGTATACACAGTTTAACAATGTTTATAACAGCATTATCAACCATAGTCAAACTATGGAGGCAGCCCAGATATCCATAAACTGATGAACGGATAAAGACGTGGTGTGCGTGTGTGTATATATATAATGGATATTACTCAGCCAGCAAAAACAACCTGAAATCTTGCCATTTGTAATGACGTGGATGAAACTAAAATGTATTACGCTAAGCGAAATTAGTCGATCAGAGAAAGACAACTACAATATGATTTCACTTGTATGTGGAATTTAAGAAACAAAACAGATGAACATATAGGAAATGTGGGCGGGGGGAGAGAAGAGAGGGAAACAAACCACAAGAGACTCTTAATGATAGAGAACAAACTGAGGGTTGATGGAGGGAGGTGGGTGGGGATGGGCTAGATGGGTGATGGGTACTAAGGAGGGCACGTGTTGTGATGAGCACTGGGTGCTGTACATAAGTGAAGAACCACTGAATTCTACTTCTGAAACCAATATTGCACTGTATGTTAACTAAAATTGAAATTAAAAACATTAAACAATTAAATATTAAAATATTAAAAATAAATAAAAATAAAGAATCATGAGATAGGGAAAGATTCCAGCTTGGAAAAATTTGATTAAAAAAAAAAAGCACCTTTCAAAGATGGGATTTCACCGTGGTTTTCAACTTTTCCCCAGTGATTTTATTTCGAGGAAGAAGATGACAACAGCAATAGTGAGAGTTACAGTTCTCACTTCTTTCCTGAGAGCCTCCTCCTCTGGGACAGGGGCTGTGCTGAGGCCACCACTCTGTGAGCAAGCTCTGATGATCAGACGCATGTTGAAAATTAGGACTCAGAAGTTCAAACAGTTGAGACCACCCGGCCAAAGTCAGACAGGATTGGAAGACAATGCCATTATGCCTCTTGAGCCCATTGTCTTAATTCACAGCTTGTTATGCCTGGTGCTATAGACATTTGAGACTAGGTAATTCTTTCCCAGGGTGTGTGTATATGGCGGGGGGGGTGCTGTCCTCTGTACCCTGGGAGGCTGAGCAGTGTCCCTGTATGTTAGAAGCTAGTAGTGCTGCCCTTGCCATTCATGAGAATCAAAAATATCTCCAGATGTTGCCAAATGTCCCCTGGGGGGTAACCCTCCCCATGCACCTGCAATCAGGCTGAGCCTTAGTCAATGTGCTCAAATTCCCCTGTGGCTGGGATGCCGTCTACAGTTGGTTACATCACACAATGGCTTGTGACACCTGATTTGGCTCGGCTTAAGTCTCCAACGGTCTTTAGCACAAGAAGGATGATGAGATTTGCTTTAAAAAACAGGTGTGTTCCTAAAATGTTTTCCATAAACACAAGTTTATAATGGTTTTAAGATGATAGTCCTTGCTTAATAAAATCTTATTTCCCCATTTGCATTCATTAGGAAGTTATGGCCATGATTATATTAACCGTAATATCCTAATAAATACTTGCCTAAAGATGTAGCAAACACATCAAGAGAAATTAAAACTTTCTCTTCAAATTTTAAAAATGCCACTCATATCCTTAAAATAAAAATATACTTGGGGAAGGGAGGCTGGTTCATATGCATGCTTGGCATGGTGACGGGGGTAGGATGGAAAGAGGTAAATTATGAATGCTGGGATATTATCAGAGCTTAACCTCCACTCCTACCTGTGATGGATGTCCATGCAGGGTGCATCTTGCCTCCGAGGGTCTTTGTGGGGACAAAGAGAGGACACACTCTGTGTCTACATGTTAAATGCTTAAAAGGCTCAGCTTGGTGAGGGAAACTGCCTTTCTCTGTATACTTTCCTCCAGACGGCCCCAGCTCTGTGTCCCAGCCAGGCAATCTCGAGCCAAGCCCTGATTGTACCAAAGAGTTCTCCTGCCCCATGGAGGGGGACAGGGTCTCTATTCCCCATCCTGGCCACCTCCATCTCAGATGCCTGGCCTCTCAGCTTGGACCCCCGAGATAGGTAACTCAACTCCTGATATATCTTCAGCTTTAGGAAAAAGCTAACCTAGACTGAAAGCATTGCATCTTAAATGTAGTGATAGTTCACAATTACTAGCCCTCTAACACCCCATGGCTACAATCATCAGGCTACAGGGCTTGCTACTAATGGTCTCAGATCCTGGGGCTATTGACCCCTCTTGCCTCCTTGTCATGTCCCTACTGGAAAGAATCAATTACTTGGTTGGTCAACGATGGTGCTGTTTTAGGGGGTTGTTAGCCAAGCATTTACAGAAAGAACCTGTAGTTATGATGTTAACAGATGTGGATCTTTTATTGGGAAGTTCTCATCCAAACAGGAGCCTGGAACTGCTTTCAGGTTGTGTGTGTGTGTGTGTGTGTGTGTGTGTGTGTGTGTGTGTGTGTAATCTCTAACACTAATTTCCAAGTGTCCAAATGCTACTTGTTCCAAGAATGCAACATTTGTCAAGCCCAGTTCATCAGCATTTTCAGGACCATTGTCTTTGGGATATACATCATTTAGAGACAGAGATGGCCATTCTCAGTCACGCGGGGTTGGGTCTTGGTTTTTCCTGGGGTTTGTTTGATTTACTACTTTGAGTGTCCATTTGCTTCACCTGTAAACTGGCTATATTGCTGGTACTTGTCTTATGAGGTCATGACAAGGATTATAGGAGAGAAATCAGTGAAGCTTTAACAGAATGCCTCAAGCAGAGAAAGTCAGTGTCATTACTAACTGCAGAGAACGTTGTAAGTTTGGGAGGCGCAGCGCTATGCTGGTAAATGCTTACCAGAACCAGCTCTCTGAACAAGTCTTCCTATTCCTATGGTGTAAACATTCCTACCGTGGCTGACATCGAGCTATAAACAGGGAACTTGGATTTGGAGGAGGAGAGCTGGTAGGCTCAGCCCACCAGTCACAGGTTTAAGGACACAATACCCTCTCCTTTGTCTGGTTGATGAATCTCAAAAACAGGTTCTGTGTAACATGTAATTTGCTAAAGAGAATCAAGTTCTGGGGCTCACTCTAGGAAAGCTAAGGTCAAGGTCTAAGCACCGAATTCTTGGTGTGTTACAGTAAAGCTCTGGGGATAACCCTGAGGTACCTGGATGGGAAACTGCATTTTTCCCCCAACTCAAAACTATTCTTAAGGGTCATGGAGAGACCGCAATTTCCAAGTCAGTCCTTGAGGACAAAGAAACGGGGTGAGGGATTATGGACTCATAGGATGGATGACATTAGCAGATTCTTTGCCAGAATTAAAGGCACAAGATACATGCTGAGTTCAGTTCTGGGATACACCAAGGAGAAGGTGCAAAGTGCATCTTGGGGAGGTCACATGGGCAGTCGATGAAGCTGGGTTTTAGGAGAGAGTCCCAGGCAGGACAAGGGAGCTCCCTGCTTACAGTGACAGGTGGTGTGATTGTGGTTCTGGTTAAGACTGGAGGAAACAAAAATAGTTAAAAAAAGGAAATGGAAGAAACTTAGGCAAGTCTCCCTTTATGATTAGAGGGATAGAAGTTAATGACTGATTTTGGGGAAAAGTCTGAGAGCCACGAAGGGAACTTGGAGAGTTAGTATCACAGAGCCCAAGAGAGAAGAGATTTGCTACATTGTATCCATTCTCTTCATCTGCCAACCTGCCGATGAGACTTCAGTCTACTTTTGCTTGAGGTTAACTTTGTGAAGTAATTTTTAGTGTGCTACAATTATACCTGCACATCCCAGTGCTTTCTGTCGGGGTCTGGTGTCAGGGAAGACCCCCATCAGCTCCCAGGAGCACAGGCAGGCAACACGGCAGCAGATAGACACATGTACTCCTGAAGAATGCGGCTCCAGAGCTTAGCATTTTGATGTCTCCCCAGTTCTCTCTCTTTCCCACGCACAGGCAAACACATGCACACTGTTCTGTCCCTTCCCCATCTCCTCTTTCTGTCCCTTCTTGCCACTCTCCTCGCCCTAGTCCCTGCTGACGGGAGCCACAGAGCTGTGAGCAGGACAAAGCCCGTGCGTTCTCACACTGGTCATTAGCACCCGCTGACCAGGGCAGGGCGGAGGGGGCCCTCAGGAATCATCAGCCCTCCCTTCCAGAGTCACCTTGCCTCCCCACCCTGTCCAGCAGCCCAGTGTCCCCTGAACTCCTGTAACGGAGCCCTGAAAACAGCTGAACAAAGGATCCTAATGCACGGGTGACATTTAAAGAGCAGCAGCTCTCGTTAAGTCTCATCTGTCCTTTGGAAGCATGTTTTTATTTGCCACGACTCACGAGCTGATATTCAGGGGGCACATTTAGGCTCTTGATTTCTGGATTCGATACGAACACTTGTGCCTATTGAAAGGATTTAGAATTCTGGGTGGGGTGGACGCCATGGAGGGGGAGAGACAATTCCTGTATCGAAGATTAAATTCAGAATAAACCAAATTGTTTAAAATAATGCAGATGAACACTTCTCGTTTTTGCCCCCTGGGGCTTCATGGAAAATCCAAAAGTAAGCCTCAGAGGAAAATGAACAATAAGCCAAGTAGTTTAAAGGTGATTTAATGCAAGGTGGTGGTGGAGAGATGTCCACATATGAATGACATGCATGTTTAATGGATGTTTTATAGGCAATATGCCAAACACTGTGTCCACTTTTTCTTTTTAACAAAGATGATGACAGCCATGGGCTCCATCCTCAAAAGATCCAGATTGTAACAGAAGGGAAAGTGACTGAAACATGACACCAGAGTGGGTTATGTGCACATCAAAGCACACACAGAGTCAGGCCCTCACCAAATCTATTTACTCTTTCTGGCTCTTCACAACTCAGCCAGTTTCCCATCTGGAAGCTTATTCCCTCCAAGTGTCCGAGTTAATTATATCTGGTACAGAAGATGTATTCACGGGCCTGGCCCACAAGTGGGCTGAAATGAAACGACCTTCCAGAACCCCAAATCTCCCTTCTCTACCATCAGATCTGTGAACTGGTTCTCCCCTCCTTTCTGGGATGGCATAGATCAAACAATCTCCAATTCTAAAGATCCCTCTCTCCAGAGCGTAAGACCCGTCTCAAACATTCCTACATTCATTTGCACCCCTCGCCTGAATCAAATCAGACATCTCCCCTGGTTCACGCCAATCATCACCAGAATGCAGAAGCCATCCCAACACCCCATCCAGAGCTGGATGTGCAAAGGCCCCGAGGCAGCAGGTGACATTAAAGAAAGGACAAGCAGTTCATCATGGCGGGAGCGGAACCAGTATCCAGAAGGACTGGGGGAGAAGGGGAAGGAGAATTGAAGGAAGGAGATGGTGGCGAGTCTGTGTCCCATCTGGACTTATCCTAACATTAACTAAGAAGTACCGATGGCTTAAGCAAGAAATAAACCAAATCCAGCATTAAGACTACAGCGGCGACACTGGAGAAGACTAAAGGCAGGTGTCTCAAAGCCAAAAGAGCACGTCTCAGCTGTTCAGAGGAGCCACAGCGGAAATCACAACTGAGAACGTGATGCTGGAAGGAACCGGGGAAAGTGACTTTCATAGATCAAGCCAATAGGAATTAGTGATTGCTTTGCAAAAAGTATACATTCCTGAAGCAAAACAACGCCCGAAACCAGTGGAGATGAACGAACCATGGAGAAGTGTACAGATGAAGAAGAAGTCAGGGTGCGGATAAGATTGAGAAGTTTCAGAATCTCAGGGAAGGCCGAGGTTGGCAAAGCAGAAAATCCAAGTGAGGCCACTGATGAGGGTAAGATTAGGAATGCGGTTACAGATCCAGATGGAAGAAGTCAAGGAAGAAAATAATCACCTACCACTCGAATCGGGAAAACAGTAATTTACTAACAAAAATACTGTGTCCTTTTCAAGATTTCACATAACAATTTCCCACAAGCGAATTTTTAAACCTCCCTCTTGGAAAACATCAGTGCAAATCAGGTTCCTATTTTATCAATGATTCCAAAGCGAATGCATCTAGAGAAGGAATAAATTCCAGTCCAAACGCTGGACTAAGTAAAAGCCTATTCTAGAATCTTGATTGTAACAATAAATTACAGCTAATTCAGACTTAGGCAAAAAAACCTTCCTGGTGATACAAGAAGCACTAATTCGATTAGGCTTTTTAATATGCTGAAAACACATTTAAATTAAATTTCAAAGCTCAAGGTCTCACCCCAGCTAATGTCCCCTGCATGGCGAAACTATTTGAATTTACATTTCAAGTGAGAAGGCCTATTGATTATTTAGTTAACAGAGGGCTCGTTGATGATAGGTTTGTAAAGACCACAAGTAACAATTCTCAGTCTGGATGGGTTTCTCAGGTTTTACCTTCCAAGGAGGCCAGATCAGCTTCCGCACTTTTCTCTCTTAGTACCTCTGAGCGGCGTCTGAGACGTTACTTAAATTGACAATTATCTGTCGGTGCTGAAGTGTCAAGTAAAAGAAATCATAAATTTTAAAATCGTCTTTTCCTGCAATGGATTTTCTCCAGTGTTTGACTTTAAGTTTAATGAGACTACTGTCATCTTCCCACCAAAACTTCTGGGTCATTTCCAACAAAGCAGACACCTTCTGAGACGCTCTGCTGGGGGGGGAGGGGGGGGGACGGGGGGAGTGGTAGCCCCTGGTCATGTAAGGCTGAGCTTTCAGAATCCACAGGAAAAGAAGCCAGCCTAATTGACAGTGTGCAGAAAAGAGCTAACACCTCGGGTCTGAGTCAGCTGTCCCTCCAAACATCCGCTTCCAAGGCTGGCCCTTGCCTGGCAGCTGGAACTTGGGTGTGGGCAAGGTCCTCGCCATTCCTTAGCTGATACCAGTGGCTCATGTGCCTAACCTGTTCGTGCAACACTATACGGTTTATGCTGAATACCTGCTTTCCTTCTGGAAGTCTGCAATCTTGCCACATGCCAGGCAGAGGATGCCTATGTGACCAGTCCTCAATAAAATCCCTGGGCACTCAGTCTCCAGCGCGCTTCCCCAGCGGATGTTTCACACTCCTTGTTGGGCGAACGAGCACATCCTGGGTGACTCCTTTAGGAAAGGCGCCCCCGCAGCTCACACCTGGTTTTCTCTGAACTTGGCCCCTCGCACCTTTTTCTGATGCCCATTTTGCTTGGTATCCTTTCCCTAAGAATGACCACATGCAAGTCTGTAAGTTCTTTTAGAGAACTACCAAAACAAGGGGTGGTCTTGGGGACCCCTAACAATCAGCATCTATCAACACTTTTCCAGAAAGAGTGTTCTGAGGAACACACTTTGGGAAACACTGCTTAGTGGCGCAGGTTCATCAAGAGCGAGGACCGGTCACATGGCTGGTATGCACCCGTGTGGCATCAGGGAGTCCTGTTTCCCCAGAATACATGGTTAGTAATAACGGTGCTGGGGTGCCAACTTATAGAGCCATGTGCCCTGCACACGGCTTCAGGCGCAGTAACTGCTCGCCCCTGTTTGTTGGATGAATTATTGGGTCTTTATTTACAAAGTGCTGTGCCAACACGGAGGGGCCCATCTAAAGTGCGCTGCCTCAGCCCCTCGCTCAGCTCACAAATCTAAAACAAACACCATCAGTAAAGACGGAGCTGCAGACAAAAATACAGACAGAATTGTCGGCAGTTAAAAACAAACGGATGCAGAAAGAAAGGTCAATACACCTTCGCCAAGCAGAAAGCTTGGCACTTATGTATGTTTCTAATTTCAGGGGCACAAGTGTGGACGGACTTCAGAAGGCTGCGTTTCTGTAGACGTGAACTGGGTGGGTCCATGAAGGCCTTTTCCACGAAGCTGGTAAAGCTGTACGTGTAGGGCCTTCATAGCTAATGAGGAAGATACACTGAAAACGGTGATGCTATATTTAAAAAAAAATCTAAATCTACGGCGATTGGGATAAAAATTTTGTTGGATAGATTCCTTGTTGCACTTTCACTTTCACTGAGGCTGGAACCTCAAATACGGACTTCACGTAGGTGTGATGACCTTATATTCCAGCTTGCTCAGGACGGCGCTCCACCGATTACTAACTGTGTCTCGTGGAAGCCATGTAAGCTCTCTCTGCCTCAGTTTCCTCAGTGCTGCGCCGCGGGTCACAGAGAGAAGAGGTCATATGGGGTCTCAGCGAGACAACCGTGTGTAAGCCAAGAGAGGCCTGGGGAGAAACCAGCCCTCCAGCACCTTGATCTTGGACATCTGGCCTCCAGAAAGGTGGGAATAAATGTCTGTGGTTTGAGTGCCCGTCTGTGGCATTCTGTGGTGGTGGCCCAAGCGGAACAGTAGGGTCTTCAAGAAGACGATCCGCTGACACGCGTTCTGGGGGCCCTCCCACTACTGTCCCTGGGACTCAGATGTGGACCCTGTGGCCGCCGTTGGTGGGCTCACTCTGCAGGCCAGTACGTCCCTCTAGAAGCCCAGCCCCTCCCGACTGGGCCATTCGGCTCCTCCGAACACATCTGATTTAGAAAAAACTTGGACTGGGGGCGCCTGGGTGGCTTAGTCGGTTAAGTGTCCAACTTTCGCTTAGGTCATGATCTCGCGGTTCGTGGGTTCAAGCCCCCCGACGGACTCTGTGCTGACTGCCAGCTCAGAGCCTGGAGCCTATGTCAGAGTCTGTGTCTCCCTCTCTCTCTGACCCTCCCCTGCACACACTGTCTCTCTCTCTCTCTCTCTCTCTCTCTCTCTCTCTCCTAGAAATTAAAAAATAAATAAATAAATAAATAAATAAATAAAATAAAAAAAAACCTGGTCTGAGTTTACCTCGGCTGTGATTCAAAAAGTTTGAAGGACACCCTGTAGCCCCAGAGGATGACCAGCCTGTCTAACGGCGTCTCCACCTGGCGTGGGCTCCCTCTGGGCGCCTGCTCCTCCCGGTCACCCCACCTCAGTGAATGGCAGTCTGTCCGGCCTTCTGACTCCTGATCACTGTCCAGGCCTCTTTTTCTCACTACATTTAATCTAGCGGCAAATGCTATTGTCGGTTTCTTCTAGACACAGCTCACGTCCAGCCCCTTATCACCTCGGCCTTGGCCGCTTTGACACAAGCCCACCCTCTCTCACCTGCTTATCACCGTAGCCTGGAGCCTGATGCCTGGCTTTCTGTGTCCACTGCAGCCCCCTTCAGCCTATTTGCCACAGTCCTGCCAGAATTCCTGTTGAAAGACATGGCACATTGCAACCTGCCTCTGCTCAAAACCTTCAATGTTTCCCATTTCACTCAGAAGCCGAAGTCCAGGGGCGCCTGGGTGGCTTAGTTGGTTAAGTGTCCGACTTACACTTAGGTCATGATCTCGCGGTTCGTGGGTTCGAGCCCCGCGTCGGGCTCTGTGCTGACTGCCAGCTCAGAGCCTGGGCCCTGTTTCAGCCTGTGACTCCCTCTCTCTCTGACCCTACCCTGCTCACACTGTCTCTCTCTCTCCTAGAAATAAATAAATAAATAAAACATAAAAAAAAAAAAAAAGAAGCCGAAATCCACACAAAGGCCTGCAAAGCTTGCATGATCCTCTTCTTCCCCCTCCTATCTTCTTTAAGCGTATTAACCTCACTTCCGCCCCAGGGCCTTTCCACTTGTTGTCAGGGCCATTGAAATGGTCCCGGCCCTGGGGAAAGAATTGAGGTCACCTCAGCAAAAGCTAAAAATCTTTCCCTAGGAGTTTCTCTGAGCTCCTTCCCAGGTTGCAGGATCCTGTCTTTTGCAGCACTCTCTGCCCCTCATCTGGCTGGCTGCTCACCTGTGTGGCTCTCTTTTCGTGCAGATTTCTGCATGGTTCACATCCTTCTCTTTCATCAGGCCTCTCCTTAACTGTCTCCTCTTCACAGAGGCCAGCCTGGACTACCCCGTATAAAACAGGATGTCGCTTACTCCTTGCTTTTAGCATCCTCCTCACCCTGTTTAATTTTACTGAGGGCATTTTATGCCACCTGCCTGCTCTCCTGCTGTAAGTTCCCCAAAAGCAGGGACTTTGGGTCATCGCTTAGTGCCCTGAACAGCATCTGAAGGTGGTAGGAGCCAAATAGCCATCTGGTGAGTTGAGTGTATGAATGAGTGAATGAGTGGGGCAGGTGGGAAAGGGAAGCACACTTCAGAATAACCAAACACAGTCATAGGAAGTAGGCTGGCTATAATGATGCTTTGCCTTTCTGTCTTCTTGACTTGCTGGGGACCCCAGGACCTTTCAGAAAGGTGCAGCTACACAGAGCGAGCCAGTTTGATGGCCCCAGCTTGATGGGAAAAAAAAGAGGACGATCCCGGGGTCACAGTGTTGGAGGGAGGCACGTGAATCTTACCAGGGCAGGTGGGTCTTTTTTAGATTTAAAGATATTAATTGCCTTTGGGAGCCACTCTGTGTTTGGAAAGGGCTTCCCCTCTTCCCTCGCCCTCTGGTGGCAAAGCATCCAGGCGGGAAGGCACTAACTTCACTGCCTCCTCCCATTTGTCTTTTATGTTTCCAACTTGAGGACCTAACGCTGCTCCTCACCCTCTGCAGCGACAGCTTAGAACCGAGCTACCACTGATCTCTCACGTTAATGAAACCTCACTCTGTTTCTCTTAAGAATGACACGGTCGGGGCTGTTAAACAGACAGTGTGACAAGACACGCACCGTATTTCGGGTGGGCAGTGAAGCATTAGCCTCCAGAGCAGCACCGATTCCTGCCTTCTGAAGCTTTCCATGACACTGTCACCGAGATGCTTTCAACAGCACACATGGGACGTTTCGCAGGAGCTGATTCATCTCTCAGATCTCAGTAAGAGATTCGTTCCAGGCCCCAACTCTGCTCTTAGCCCAGAGGTGAGGACAGCGGGATGCACGTGTCCCTCAAAACTACGGTTAGAAAAAGAAGTCGGTCTTGCTTCTATCTCTGTCAGACCTTGTTCTCTAGGATTTGGAGACAGCTTTGTACAGCATGAAGAAGAAACTATTCAAAAGGGGATGTTCGATGTCTCCAAACACACATCAAGATCGGTTGAATCCACAGTGCGTCTGAGAGATTTGACTCATCGTTCGTAGTCCAGCCCAGAACCTACCCGGAAACAACCTACGCAAGAAACAAAGGCTGTTGTGGAGACAGAAGCCTACTCACCACTCATGAATTTTCCCTAGGATTTCAATGGCTCCCAGACATCCTTTCTCAACAAAGAACAGAGCAGCTCATACTGGATGAACCAGTTTATGGAGAAAGCAAGAGCTGCCCCTCAGTCCCCACCTTATCCTCTCGGGAGAAATGAACTTGGCAATCAAGGAGTCCAAGGGGGAAGGGACACAGTGTGACAGCCAGCCAATGGACCTTGACATTGGAACACATGGGAGTAAATTCCCACTCTCCGCCTTCTGGTTGGTTCTATGACTCTGAGCACAGTCACATCACCCTCTGAGGCCTCATTTCTTCAAAGCACAGCAGTGTAAAGTCTGGATGAATTACCAACATCAGAAGGCACAGAAAATGTTTAGCAAAGCACTCATTAGACGCTCAGTTCTGTGCATTCAACATTCACTATTTCATTTCACCTTGACAAAAGCTCTAGGAGGTAGATCCTATAATTGCTCCCTTTTCACAGGTCAGGAAACTAAGGCCCAGAGATTAAGCAACCTGCGTCCAAGGACATGGCTAGAAAGAGGTAACACTACAAGGAACACAGACCTGGATGATGCTAAAGGCAGCATTTCCCCTCGAGATCTCCTGGACCTGCATATAGTAGCCACCAGCCGTGTGACTATTTACATTAAAATGAACTAAAACTAAATAAAGTGAAGAACTCAGATTCAGTATTACACTAGCCATAGTTCTGGCACTCAGTGGCCACCGTACTGGTCTGCAGCATATTGGATAGCGCAGAAGCAGACTTTTCCATCACTGCCCAAAGTTCTGCTGGATCACACTTGTCTAGCCCTTCTGTGACATGCAAGCACCTGGCTTTCAGCAGGCACTAATGAGTATGCAGTTTGACAATGTGAGGATAGACACGGGTTCTACCAGGCTAGCTCACAGGGTTGGTCCAGGAAGCGGAAGGTTATGCAGTCTGGGGGTCTACTTTAAGCAGAGCCCAAAGTCACGACACGACACGGGTCAGAAGGGCCCTGCAAGTTCAGCGTTGTTAGTGTTGTGGCCTCCCTCTCCAGAGCAAAGACATGAGTGTGGGCCCCCAAGCTGAGGTCATCAACACCTTCCCCTGCTGTGGGTTCCCAGTCAGGGGAACCACCTTCTCCTCCACCTTCTCTCAATGGCCAGTCTTGTGTCTCGAACCTCTCTCTGGGCTACATCTTCCTCACATTGTCCAACACAGATCAGTTGTCCACCCTGCCCTGCAGACCACAGCAGGGCAGCCCCCCATCCGCTCTGTCCCTTCCCCCCGCCCACCCCACCCTCCTTACGCTCCTCCCCTCCTCGTTACACCTGGGTTTCTTGCCCTGTCATTCTCTCCTCCCTCCTTCTCCTCCCTTTCCCATGATTTAAAGAAAATCGAGGTGATCACAAAGTAAGAAATTAACCCTTTTAAACCAAACACGTGAGAAGGATTTAGAGGAATCACAATGTTGCAGTTAGTTTCACCAACCCCAAAGGATACCCCATACCCATAATTCCCCTGTTAATCTGCTTTCTGTTTCTGTGATTTCCCTACTGGAGACATTTCATATTCGTGGAGTCGCACGGCATGCAACCTTTTGTGTCTGGCTTCCACTCGGTGTCACGCTTTCCAGAATCCCCTGCGTGAATCAGTGTGTCACCCCTTTGTGTGGCTGAGGAATATCCTCTCATGCGCATAGACCACATCTGTTTATCAGTTCATGGACTCACTGAAATAGCAGGAAGTGACGGGGACCAGTTTCCACTACATTAATGGAGAAAGAATGTCAAAATATCTCCAGAATAGTTTTTCCAGAATGGCTGACGGTGTGGCGTCCCTGAAAAGCAGGCTGACACCCATCGGGTGTGTTCGTGCTTACTGCTCTGAGCTCATTAACTTAATATTTTTCCCACCAACATTATCCACAGTGTGATTTTTTTAATGATGGTTAATAGATCCTCTAGGAGAACGTTGTTGAAAGTTTAGGTTTTGAAATACGTGGAATATACTGGCTTAAACAGGTTTCTCAACTGCAGGTCTTTAAAATGTCTTTACTATGTTAAATGTGCACTGTGAATTTTAAAGAAGCAATTATAATTTTTAGTGTTTTCCAAACTTTCAGGGTTTCCCAAATGTTCCCAAGGGAGTGTGTGTGTGTGTGTGTGTGTGTGTGCGCGCGCGCATGCACGTGTGCTCTCATGGGCACCTCTCAGTTCTTAGAGTTCTCAGAAACACTTTGAAAAAGCTATGCTATATATTAATATCTGAATCCTTTTTGGGCCCCACCTAACGGGGGGGGAGGGGGTCCATCACTTAAGAGATTGTAGTGCTTCTGCCAGGCTTAAATAGGTACATTTGGGATCACAAGTAAAAGATCTTAAATGCATTTAAATGCAAATCATTTCTGAATTAATCATATAAGTGATATAAAGTGTCATGAGTTTGAATTGCAGTCAAATGGTAACAACCCATAACTTATAACATAACATCCATTTGGAAAATATTTTAATCCTTCAGCACTTCATAGCACGGAAGTTTGAGGATCTCAAAGGCAGAGAGTCATAAAAAAAGAAAAAAATATCTCTGAGAAATGCACATTCCAGCACATATCCTCACTATATGTATTAACACTTAAAATAAAATCTGCTTAAGTGTTCTGTATAGTTGGAAATTGTGTTTCTGAATAATATCTACATAATTTTCAATAAAAATAAACTTGCAGTAAATTATCGAGATCTTAAGGTACCAAAGACAAATGGCCTTTGCTGGAATTAGTTTTCCCTCAGGAGTAAGGAAATGGGATTTGTCTTCTGCAATAAGAAAAAAAAATTAAAGACACCATGAAGAATAAAAAGTGGGCACTGGTAAGCTCTGCTAGAACCTTACTGGGTGCCTCTCAGAATCAAGGGTGGAGGGGCTGGGGCCCGCTGGAGCCACAGCGTGCCAGTGACCAGCTAAGCTGGCGCCTGGTCGGTGAAAACCTGCATCGGTTAGATGGCAGGCTCAGCAGCAGAGCACATGTTATTCCATGTGAAGCTCACGCAACCCTGCCGGTTGGGTTTAAAATTTTTTTAAATGTTTCTTTATTTTTGAGAAAGAGAGAGACAAGAGTGTGAGCAGGGGAGGGGCAAAGAGAGGGAGACACAGAATCTGAAGCAGCTCCAGGCTCCAAGCTATCAGCACAGAGCCTGACACAGGACTCGAACCCACAAGCCATGAGATCGTGGGTTGAAGTCGGACGTCTAACTGATGGAGCCACCTAGGCACCCCAGCTCCACACTGAAACTTGAACAGAAAATGCATTTATGTGGGGCACCTGCGTGGCTCAGTCAGCTAAGTGTCCGACTCTTGGCTTCGGTTCAGGTCGTGATCTCATGGTTCATGGGTTCGAGCCTCATGTCGGGCTCTGACAGTATGTGCTGACAGTATGGAGCCTACTTGGGATTCCCCCCTCCCTCTCTCTCTGCCCCTCCCCTACTTGATTTCTCTTTCTCTCTCTCAAAATAAATACACTTCAACAACAACAACAACAACAAAATGCATTTACAATGAATTGTGTAACACCAGTCGCCCAGTTTTCTGAGCCTTTACGACTGGCTGGCCAAGACCTCTTGTGCTCTGCCCCAGGTGTTAGCCATCAGCTGAATGTGCACCCCAAGCCGGGTGGCTGTGAGAAGCACACAACTTGGAAGAGCACAGGGCTCTCCTCCTGGTGTTTTCTTGCCAAACATCGTCAATCCGGTCTCGGATCCCACTAATGTTTGACATGCACAGCCATCGTGCAGTGAGGATGCATTCAGTTTACTCTCCCTCTGGAGTGCCTGCTCTGGCACAGAAAGCGAAGCTCCGTGTAGCCCCCATGGCAGGCAGGGAGGGGGCATCCCTGAGTGACAGAATGCAATCACATCCTTTTCAGTGAGCAGTCACCCTTCCAACATGGTACCCGAAAAGATGGACTCTGCTCAAGGGGCCCGTTATGCAAACTTCTGCCCCTTCTGAAGAAAGAAAAATTATATGGAAATGATCTTTCTGCATCGAATGCCTTGCTGTGAGAACAAGATAAGCCTTCTTCACAATAAAGATCTTAAAACAGATGCCAATCAAATGAATCAATAGCTAACAGGTCCAGCCAACTGTGATTAATAAATACTTTTGAGATAGCACACCGATAAACTCCCACAGGAAACAGAACTGAAAGCTTGGAGTTTTAACAAAGAATGTTCACTTGGCCTGGAGACTGAGTCAAATGAAACGGAAAGGACCAGCCAACATAAAAGCTCCCTGCCTCATCCTCATGGGTTCAGAATAAAGAAGAGTCCTCTGGTTTGTTCTTGTCTACAAGGGAACGTTAAAGCTGTTGTCTTTTATCTCCTTTCTCCGAGTGCCTGGTAGGTACTGGGTTCCCAACAAATGAATGCCTTTTTGAATTGATTCCCATTTCATGGCAATTTGTATGTTACTGTTGACTTGCTCAAATAAGTCTTCCTGAAATGCAAGGATGTCACTCGCTTGCTGAAGCCCTCCTAGGCTTCCTCAGGATAAAATCCAAGCTCCTTACTCTGCCCTGCGAGGCCTCCCTGATTCCTGCTACCCTTCCTCTCAAAGGGCAGTGAATTCCTCACTAGGAGTCTAGACACATCATGTTCCAAGTCTTCTTGCGTGAGAAAACTGTTTATCCGACATGTGCCACTCTGGCTTCTGAGACCCTGGGACACAACTTGCTACTTCCCACTCATTCGCTGCTGGCAACCAACATAGTCCCTGCAAAACCCAAATCTGATCGTGTCACTCTTCAGCCTAAAATCCTCTAACATCTGCCTGTCACCACAGGGTGTTATTTCTAAGCTCATTCCTTAGCACTCGGGTCCTGGGACGTTCTGTGTCTCTCACAGGGGCCCTGCTCTCCTCCAGAGCTGCCTTAAGCCCTTTCTTCCATCCGCTCACCCTGGAACACTCCTCCTGATCTGTCACCTGGCAGACTCCTCGTTCTCAAGCACTTGCTTTCATGTCACGTCCTCTGGAAGGCTGTTCCTGGCCCCTGCCCTTGTCATGTGGCGATGTCCCCAGCTAGAGTGGGAGCTTTACAAGGACAGGGCAGTATCCCTGGCTCTGGTGCCCCGGAAGTGAAGACAGACCTCTTGCCTATTCAAGCTTGGTGAATATCTGAGTGAACAAACTATGAGATATTTTCAGACCCCCTCAGAGGCCAGCCCTGTGCTGGTGCCTGTAGATCCCAGCAGGCAGGGTCTGTCCTGTACACTCTAAGATATTGAGCAACATCTCTGACCCATATATCATTAGCATCACTTCCCCCTGCTGTGACAACCAAAAATGTCTCCAACATTGCTAGATACACCCTGGGGGGCACATCACCCTGCTGACAGTGGGTGACAATGTGGTCGAGAACCCCTGCCATCAAGGATACTGGGAGAGAAGGACAGCACTCTGCCCTCAGACTTTCCATCAGGCCCACCCCCAAATGTCACCTCCCACCATGGCCTGGTAGGACCACAAAGCACCTTGTCTCCCTCTCTGCATGGTTCATCTGCTCCATTTTTATTCCCAGTTCTATACCCAGCTGACATGTCACATACTTGCTAACGTCTGTTTATGGAGAGAGTTCTGTAAAGAAGGATCTTGGTGGTTTGCAGCTCTGTCCCCAGCACCTTGAAACAGCGGCTCACACGAATCAGTCCTGTGGTTGATCTGAATCCTGCCCGATGGGCTGCCAGGTGTGTGCCCTCCCTGACATGGACGCATCCTTCTGGGGGTCCCAAGTTGCCTTTCTGCAAACGCTGCCCTGCTTCCCTCCACTTCTCTTGGCTGGAAGAGAAACTCCACTGGCAAAAGCATGCTCTCCTCCATGCTCTCCTTTCACCCTGGGATTTTGCCCACAGATTCTCTCCATTTCAAATCTGCCCCAGTTAAACAGTCAGCAGAGGGCCGGCCAGAATTGAGGTGGGTACCATGGGGGTTGGTGGCTCCCCAGTGACGGATGAGGACATGACTCCCATTTGTATTAATCTCCCATCGTGAGAACTTTCAGCTTTCAACCTGCTCAAGGGGAACTCAGTCCCCATTCTGCTATTATTCCCTCAAGTGTCTCTCGGGGTGCCCAAAGCTGGTTCCACAAAGGCTCTGAATCAATGTCATCTTCTTCCTCCCTTTCCTCCTTCCCCTCGAGTGTCTCATTTCACCATGGCCAACCACCCCTTAATTACCAACCTGCCCACACCAACATGTTGCCCGAGTTCCCGGGGGCTGGGGGGCAGGAGAGATGGCTCTCTTCTGAAGTACATCATCCTTTGTCACTTGGCTTTGCAGCCATAGTGCTTGAACCTAGAATTGTACCCTGTCTTTTGTAATTGGGTTAATTAGCTTCTGTTCCTCACCTCCAACTTTGCACGGCATCTCATAAAAAAGACTAATTCCTGTCATTTTCTGCCCTCTAACCCACAAGTGTCAAGCTTACTTTAAGGAGCAGAGAGGGAGGGAATATAGCCTGTTCTGATCTTCTCTTTCGTGCCTCTTTCTTCCTACTCCACACCCCTGAACCAACCCCTTCCCGTCACTGCTCATTTTCACCAAATGAAAAAAAAAAAATCTTTATGCCTATCGATGAATGTAGAGAGCTGGAGGGTCAGGGGTGGAAGGCAGAAAGTTTTACCTACGCTCGCAGGATCTGGTCCCAGACTGGCTGGCCCCCATGCCTCCTACTGGGGATAACAGAACATTGGCAAGAGATTTTGAGTACTGGGAGTCAGAGCTGTTGGCCAGTTATTTAACTGACTCTTATTTGTCACCTTAGCAGCTTAAATTAAATGGATCTCAAGGCTTTTATTGTTGTGATGTATTGTGATGATTCTTTGGCATCTGGAAAACCAAAAGCCACCAAGTCCGGTGGGAAGGGTCCACAAGGATTGGATTTGGCTGTAGTTAGACACCGGGTGAGCAAAGAGGAGCTGCTGTCACACGTTTATCGGTCCCTAAGCCTATGTGGGGCCTACCTGCAGGAGGGCAAGGGGAGGAGAGGCTGAGCGTGTGAGGTCTGCCCACCTGCCAAGACTCAAGCCGCACATCTTCTGAGGAGTTTGTGCTGATGAAATTTAGAAAACCATGTTCGCGCAGCCCTGAGTGAGGAAGCATCTTTGCTTAGTGGACCAAATAATCAGTCAGGAGCACCTTGGTGGGCGCACCCAGGCAATGTCATTTAACCTCTTCATGCCTCTGCTTCATGAGCTGTGCCTAGCAGATAAGGCCAGGCTGCAAAACGAAGGGCTGGGAAATGTGAAGATGGACCAGGAAGGAGCCAAAGGGAGATGTGTGAGGGGCACTGGGGTGGCTAGAAGCCGGAACCAAATACTGAATTCTTTTTCTCTCCCACCCTCTTCCCTTCCTTCCTTCCTTCCTTTTTGAATTTATTTATTTATTTTGCAGAGAGAGCATGAGAGCATGGCAGAGGCAGAGAGAGAGAAAGAGAGAGGGAATCCCAAGAAGGCTATGCACTGTTGGCATGGAGTCCAACGCAGGGCTCTATCTCACGAACTGTGAGATCATGCTCTGAGCTGAAGCCAAGAATCAGATACTTAACAAACTGAGCCACTCAGCTGCCCCTGAATTATTTTTTTTCTAAGTTTAGTTACAAGACAACCTGTCCATTCCTTTATCCAATTCTATTTTTCCGTATTTCAGTTTAAGTGCTTATGTCCAAAGAGACGCCAGAAAGTAGTGAGCTTCAGATGTTTGCTCAGAGTCAGACAGTTGATTGAGGGGGAAGTAAGATCTTTGATTTTCTACGATATGTGTTAGAAACTCCTCTGTGTACTATCTCACTTGAGATTCACAACAAAGCTACCAGGATGGGGTCATCATCCCCATTCAAATAAGCCAGGGTACAGACGAGTTATATGAATCCAGGGGTTCTCAAATTTGGCTTCACAATGGAAACATCTGGAGTTTTATAAACATACTTGGTCCTGCTCCAAGACACACTGATTTAATGGGTTTAGAGTGCAGCTTGGATATCAGGAGTTTTAAAATCTCCCCAGATGAGGCTCAGTCAGTTAAGAGTCCAACTCTTGGTTTCAGCTCGGGTCACGATCTCACAGTTTGTGAGTTTGAGCCTCGCACTGGGCTCTGCACTGACAGTGTGGAACCTGCTTGGGATTCTCTATCTCCCCCCCTCTCTGCCTCTCTCCTGCTTGCTCTCTCTCTCTCTCAAATAAATAAAAATAAACCTTAAAATTTATAAAGAATAAAATCTCCCTAGATGGTTTTAATGTGCTACAAAATTTGAGAACGAGAAATAACTTACTCAAGGTTACAGATCTAGTAAGACAGAAAAGCCGATTCTGCTGACCCTGGGGCCAGCTTCCTCCTA
Organism: Proteles cristata cristata; assembly: GCA_017311185.1. Lineage (NCBI taxonomy): Eukaryota > Metazoa > Chordata > Mammalia > Carnivora > Hyaenidae > Proteles > Proteles cristata. The sequence goes on from JAESUZ010004721.1 coordinate 910,049, forward strand.
GCAGGAATTTTCTCCTGTACCAGCTCAAATATTCTGAAGACACTTTCATCTCTGGCCTAAAAGGTTGGTTTCTGAGATATAAAAAAAAAACAAAAAAAACTACTACTCAGTAGCATGGTCTTTAACAGTTATCCAAAGTCTAGACAGGATGGAGCAGAGAAACCCAGGACAAATCCTGCTTGGCTCCCTGGAGCCGTTACTGAAGCAAAAACAGGCAGTTTTGAAGAGCATGAATCGGATTTAGAGGGCTTTCACCCAGCATACCAGAGCATCTAGGAAAATAAGCACCTTTAAGGTGCAAACGTGTTACCCCAAGAGGACTTTAATGGAACTGATTTCAAGGCCACGTTCAATGACGCAAATTAATGCATCAAGCCGGCTGTGGCGATGCAAGCACTCAGACATGTTCTCAGAGTAGAGTGGGGTGTGTGTGTGTCTCAGACCACAGTGAGCACCAGAACCCCCCGAAGGGCTTGTTAATACCCAGACCGCAGCCAGGTGGGCCCGGGAATGTGCCTTTTTAACAAGTTCCCACATAATGATGTTGGTCTGGGGGCCACAGCTTGAAAACTGCCCAGCTAAAACATGTCCCTTCTATGAAGCCTCACACCATATTACTGGCATCTCACTTTGCGAGCTGGGTGCCTAGCAACCACTTACAGCTCTGTTTCACCTGCAGGGAGCTTTACCTCCAAGCCTGGTACGGGCGGTGGTGGCTCTTAATTCGGGATCACTTAGCGAGTGGCCGTACTGAGCACCACTCTTGTACTGACGCTTACCAAAGGCAACGCAGCCAGGGTGTGGTGCTGACGAGGGAGCCAAAGGCAAGCGGAGGGCCAAGTGCAGGCTGACAGCCACACTCCCCCCACTTCCAAGGTGGGATCGGTGTGACATTCCTCAGGCTCTCCTGGCTGCTCAAGAACAAAAGAAAGGGAAAAAACAATGGTTAACTGATAGTGATTACAGTCCCGAAGGACAGGAATCTCCATCAGTTTATAACTGTCTTAGTCAGTTACAAGAAAAAGACAATCTTATCAGTAGCCGAGCCTCTAGAAAGCTATAGACTCCGTTTCCTGGAGTCCTAACATCACCCTCCCCTCCGAGGTGATGTGGGAACAAGGGAAGAAGGAAACAGCAGGTAAAATTAAATGTCCTTATAATCTGTGGCCCAGTGACAAATACTTGAAGCAGGAAGAGTAGAACATTTCTCCAGAACCCCCTACTGTCTTAATGTTAATGCCTTACTAGAAGAAAAAAACACCTTAGCTTGACAATACCTAGGCCTCCGGTATCTTCTGACCCTCTTTAGCATATGGAAGTCCTTCTGGAAACCTCCTTTTAGCCTTTACCTCCCCCATCCTCATAGTATAAATGCAGTCACTCTTCACAACCCCAGGGCAGCTCTTTCTGCTTTAAGAAAATCACCTTTTTACACCAAATGTGTTTCAAGGATCATTTCTTAGCCAGTTGGCTCTGGACCCCGCCCCCCGCCCCCCCACTCCAAAACTGCATCAATGCTGCCATCTTAGTGTCAATGTAAAGATGAGAAAACGAGAAACAATAAAGAACTTGCCAACGGTGACACCGTGAAATGGCTGATATTCACCCGCTCTTCCTGTAAAGATGGCAATCTCCTAGAGTCCCTATGAGAGCAGAGTCAAACCTCAGCGGGTCTGATTCCAAAGCCTGAGCTTTTAACCCAAGTTCTCTGTCTCCTCCCAACAAGGCTCTTTCCAAGGCCACGTGCATTACTGACAGGCTCATGACAGTAAGGGTGGCTCAGAGGTGTGAGGCCACATGCTCTCCTGTGCACAGGCTGGGGAGCTGCCCTAGGACAGCCATGCCTACCGCTGACCACCTCTTCCCTGGGGTGAAGTGGTACCGATGATGTGGCTGATGCTGTAGAGGTCAATATCCTCCCCCCCCGCCCCCCCCGAGTCCCTTGCTAGCTCAGCGACAGTCCTTCGCTCGACCCAGTTCTTCCCTGTGAACATCCCAGCGTTAGACTTGGCAACGTAAGTGGGACTTAAGGAAGCAGCTCTGCTTTGTGGATCTAAGGTTCCAGAAAGCATGCTGTCAGCATCGCTCCCCGTGTCCAGGCAGTCAAGGCAGAGATGCTCCCCTCCTCCTCCCCTCCTCCTCCCCTCCTGCAGTTCTGAACTTTGCAGGAGCAGCCAGCGTGGTAGGGAGAGGTGGCAGCAACCACAGCTCCCCTGGAAAAGTGGTTCTCAGCCAGGGGGGCAGCTGTGCCCACCCCCGGGACAATGAACAAGAATTCTGGAGACATCTTTGACCGTCAAGACTGGGATTGGGGAGTGCTATCAGGATCCAGTAGTTAGATACCAGCCGTGTTTCTAAACACCCTGCATGTACCAGAGCCCCCAGAGCAAAGAACTGTCCAGCCCCAAATGTCAATGGTGGCAAGGTGCCGAACTCTGGCTCTAGAACGGTATCATTGATAGCTGTAGCTGTCAGTTGTTCCTGTAGCACAACTGTGGGGCAAGTCCCACGTGAGCCAGCTTGTTGGGTCCCCTGGCAACTGTGTTAAGCTCCCTGTGTCCTTTAATAAATCCCTTTCTTTATACATTAATTGGAGGGTGTTTTGCTGACCACCACAAAGAATCCTGCCTAAGAAAGATGGCCGTGGGGGAGACTAGGCTAGTGGATGGAAAAGGGCATAGCTTGTCCCTATACCTGAGGGCCGGGGGAGCATTCCAATTACAAATATTATCAAAGGCAGTGCAAGGCTATCAGGTAATGTGTGCATCATCCACATACAATGTGGACATTATTGTAAACAGGTTAATCACCTACATAACTCTCCAATCTGGATAAATCTGCACAATTCAGTGCTCTACCATCACTAATAGAATGGTACATGTATTTCCACTCGACAGCATCATTTTTCACCTTAATGTATTTTTTTGCCAGGTTGTCTTGGAGCTGCATATGGGTTAGAAATGGGGCAGAGGCACAGGAATGAAGGGGACAGAGGAGCAAGGACAGCTCCTTTCTGCCAGGTGGGTTCCCATATTATGGCAACGATCTTAGCTACAAAACGTGTCCAAGAAATTGGCTTGAAGGAGAGCAAATTACACCCCAGGAAATGTGAACAAATATTCAGACGGAGGCAAGGCAAAGCTGCTCATGTGCTGAGGCCACGAACACAGGTGGTTCTAGTTGTTAGCTCTGTAATTGGGCACGATAACATTATTAAGCTCATCTTTGTGAAGACTGAAGGAGCTCATCATTTAGGTAGTTAGCACAGAGCCTTGGCACACTGTAAATGTTCAGCAAACATTAATGCCAACATTCATCACAAAAGCGTATCTTGCGAACCACTTTGGTCCTCAGCGAGCACATCGGTAAAAGTGAGACAATGAGCCAGTTTCACAGGTTTGTGTATCTAGTACTCTATAGAGCTCTTGGGCACCCAATGGGAGCTCAGTAAACACTGCTTCTCTCTCTTTCTTCCCAAGTGCGCTTTTTTCTCCTGTCCAGTTCTGACATCCCCAGTCCTCAGTGTGTCTCCCAACCGTGGACAACAGATCAGAGTATGTCCTGCCCACCACAGCCTTTCTTCCTGCTTTGCCTCCTGCCCTGTTGAGCCCAGCCCAGACTGTCAACTGGCCCCCAACCTGCCTAACAGACTCTGTCCCCCACTCCACTCCTGTCCTGCCATATTGACAAATTCGCAGCCAGCAGATTATATTCACAGTGTGAGGGAATCATTACCACCTGCTAATATTTTTATAGAATTTCATAAACTTGGTCATTCATGAATCATTTACAGTACTTTATTCCAATGAAGAGTTCACAAATCACTCAAATGCTGGCAAAATGCATAATAATGAGTAATATTTCAGGAGACTTTGCATTAATATGTCAGCTTCCAATACTGCAAGAGCTAAATTATTTTACCAGGTGCCACTTTGGGTCAGAAGCTTGGGAAGCCCTTTGGGGGCTGGGGTAGGGAGAGTGGGCAGGTGGAAGTCGGTCATGGAGAAGGAAGATATTTAGGAAGATATCCGTCATCCAGACAGTCATACCTCCCTCCCAGCCCCAGTAAGTGGAGTCTTGAGGAAAGAGGGCTGGGAACTCATAGATTAGATATCAGACTCTAACAAGGGGCAAAATAGGAAGAGGTATTTCTTAGCGGTTGGAAGTGCAGGGCTTTGGAGGTGGAGAGAAGTGGATATGGACCCCAGGTTCCATACTCAACAGCTGCAAGACCTTGAAGAAGTTATTTAACAATTCTTTGCTTATCTGTAAAATGGTGTTAACATATACTTCTTAAGTCTCCTGGGTGAAATGAGTTAAATAAGAGAGTGTGTATGGAGTGCTTCATGCAGGATTAGCCATGTATTGTTCAATAAAGAGTAGCTTTAATGATGGTATACATTTGGGGGCCCAAGGACCAATTAATTTATCCCAGGTTATTTCTTATCGTGCAAATCCCTAAGGCCTAGCTCAGAATGCTTTCCTGTGGGGTGTGAGAAGTAGCAAGTAGCAGTGACTGGCATGTGAGGAGATTTTAACTTGAGGCTAAACAACAACATCAACAATGGAGCAATTATAATGGAAATTCATTCACCCACAAGCTCTCTGCTTTTTGAACTTGCCAGAGGGGAAAGGAAAATGTGGGAAGTGGAGCAGAGGACCCAGCTAGTTGAAGAGGTATGTTTGCTACCAACCACAATGACCATGACCATGGTGAATGCACCATGGACCTAACTGTGCCACTAACATAGTAAATTATTTCTGAATAGGTGCTTGAAATGGACAGGGTTTGCAACATTCCTGTGTCCAAAGCATATTAATGAAAGTAACCCAGTCAATCCAGATACCTGAGAACCAAACACAGGGCAGTAGGGGGCATTCCTCAGCCTGGACAGGAAGGAAACATGACAAAGACTGATCTAAGAGCCAGAGGTGTGTGTGGGGTGGGGGTGGGGGGATGGCATTGGACACTGGATCCCGAGGCTAGTGGAGCCCAAAGCTGGGCTGCTGTAGCCGAGTGCCCGCATTCCCATCAGGCAAGCCCATCTGTCCTCTGGACATGCACAGCCCTGTGCTGGGCGTAAACCAAGCCAGACAATGAACCAGACACAGGTCTTGGCATGGACATCTGTCCCATGGTGAGGAGTTTAAAGCAGTTCATTGTGAAACAGAGCCTCGGCGGTAAAATGCAAGCTACATGTGGAGGCAGGGAATCTAGTGTGTCCGGTTTCCCGGAATACTCCCCTAACACCGTGGAGGAAGCGCCACACTCTGTAGGTTCTCAAACATGTGTCAGAAAACATGAATTGAACAATTTATCACTATGCTATGAAGTACATTTTGAAACTATCACATAAACTCAAGATCACCCATGGAAAATCGATGCTTGATCTGGGTGGGCGAGGCTACAACACAACGTCCTTGGAGTTCTCCTTTACCTTCCTCAACATCATTAATCTCTGGCTCCTGCGGTAAGGTCATACAGTGCTTACTGTGTTCCTGGAATTGTTCTAAATGCTTCACACGTATCAACTCATTTAATCCATTAAAATCCTGCAAGATCAGTATTGTTATCATTCCCATTTTACAGATGAGAAAGAACGTTGAGGCAGACATCATGCCCAAGTTCCCATAGCTAGTCCATGATGTGATCTGAATGCAGCTAATGTGGAGGTGTGCAAAATTATGTTTTTAATTGCTATGATCGATATATATGACTTTCAGGAAAAATATGAGAAGCTCCAAGCCATGGACCAGGCTCTATTTTACTTGCTGATTAACAATTGCTAGTTAGTTAAAGCTAGTAATTTTATCTTGTACAATCCTTAAAGGTGCTAGTACCATTCTTATTTCATGGATGAGAACGATAAGATCAGAGAGGGTAAGTGGGTTGCCCGAGATCACATAGCTCAGAAAGTAGCAATGCTGAGACGCGAATCAATTTGCTATGTCCAGAGCTCCCAAATGTCATCACTGTGCTATGAAATTAGAAAATGTACTGTATCCATAGTTTGTTGTGTCTGAAACTTACCGTTTCCCAGCCAGAGCACACACTTTTCAGTGCAGTGTCCCTCTACCCTCTATCTGCAGAAAAGGAAGAACACGGGTGTTTGGGGCAGAGGCAGTAGTGCTTCTGAAAGGGGATCAGGATATTCCTATGCGATGCTTTGACCAAGAAAACTAGAGATGTCAGTCTTGTCCTAGAAATCAATCACCACCTTCTGACCCCAAGCCAGGGAAATACATAGGCTGGGGCAACGGCGATGGAAGACAAACATTGTTGGCTGAACCTCATTGCCATCGTGCCTGCTTACGGCTCAGTACATCGCAACCCAGGGAAGGCTTTTCCTGAAAATGGCTGGGAATTCCATCACATTGTCAAAGACTGAGCTCACTACCCTTTGAGGCTTGGGTCTATAACACGGGCTGTGAAAATGGAACTTCTGGGCAGTGTTGTAGAGAAGGTATAGGACTGACCTCCAGCGCATATGAAACTCAGTGCTCACCCCAGTATCTGTTTGCCACTGCTCTGCTCTGTGTGTCCTGAATGGGCATCTACTGAAGGATAGTAGTAGATCCTTTTACAAAAGGTCTGCTATTTCTCCATAACAAAGCAACTTAATTATTTTTAGAAAAATCACAAAACACAAAGACAAAGTCAATAACACAGAAACACAATGATTAACACTTTGGTTTTTCCTCTATCGCATTTCTTCACAAATGTAAGCCCACTGTGACATGTGCAAATACTCAGCCTGCAGACAGGATACCATATGTGTTTGTGTGTATGTTTCCATTCGATATCTTGAATTTCTCCCATATACCTAGAGCTTCTTCAAAATATTTAAAATGGTTGTACAAAACTTCCTTGCAAAATTGTGCCATGATTTAACCACTACCTCATTGCTGAATATTTAGGAAAATTGTTTCCATTTTAAGCATCATGTCTTGCTCTAACATTACTGCACAAAAATCTATTTCCCTATTTCCTTAGGATAGATTTCTTAAAGTACAATGATCACATCTGAGGGTTTACACCTTTTATAGCTATTCATTATCAAGCTGGTTTTTGGAAAATCAACACTGCCCTAAAAGTTCTGACCCTCTCTGAGATCCTCCAAGGGTCCCCCTCCTTGGTCTCCAGTACACAAAGTCTCACACAGGCCTGAGGACTCTGTTGATGAGATAGGGCCCCCACTGTTACCCTGTTGGGGTTCAATGCCACTCAGCTCCCACAGAGACACACTTAACGCCGCACAGCCCGAGGTCTGATGAAGCACACAGAAATAACGAGCTCAGTGGGAAGAAAACAGTCTCGAAAAGCCCCATGTCTGCATGTCGGGTGGGCACTTGAGGGGCACTCACTTGATAAGTAGCGATCGTTTCTCTGTCCAAGGTCTGTGTCACAGAGACACTCCCCGTGTTCTCATTGATTCTGAAAATTCCTTTAGGCTCTTGATCCACTCCCTTCCCAGTGAGCCGGAACTTAGATCCTTCTGGTCTGTCACTATCGACTACCTGGTCAGAGAAACAGAACGACATTTAAGACTCTGGCTGAAAAGCACAGAGAAAGCACATTTTAAACATACCTTGGTGACCAACTCACTAATCACAGGTGTCAACACAGAGCAGCCAGACACAGTTGACTAAAGCAGCATCACCAAAAATAGCATCATTGCTTAACACCTTTCATCCTGTCATGCAAACCTCTGCAGCTTACAGCTGGGGAAGCTTACCAGCACTGGGGTACCATACATCTCAGGACAGATCTAGGAGGGGAATATAACTCCAGGAGGTTCAAGGCCGGACATTTTTATTATTTGTAACTCTCAAGAAAGAGATTGATTTTTTTTTATTGTAAGCAAGACTGAATGGACAATGGGGAAAAAAATGAGTGGGCAGTCTTGTAATGGGCAGGCATTGACTGAGGTTCTAACTATTTACAGAATTCAGTCATCAACAGCACCACTCGCCCCACTGCTTATGAGGAGGTGGGCATGGTGCTGTGGAAGCATTTCACATCCATTTATGAATTAAAAAAACAACAACAATCTCACAGCAATGCTGGCAGTAGGGGACATTATCATTCATACTTAATGGATGAAACCACTGAAAAGCAGGGAGATTAAACCATGGTCATAGCTACGACAGAGATGAAGACAGGACTGAGAACCCATCTTCCATTTCTTTAGGGACATTGCTCTGCAACAATGCCAGTTCTGAATTTAAGAGAATTCCCTGTAGGTTGTCAGCCTTGATTTGACATTTGATGTTAATTCAGATGATAGAGCTGGAGGAAGATAGTTCTAGACAGAGGGAACGGCACAGACACAGGCAGCAGGTAGCCCAGTGAGAGGGAGCCTACAACATTCCAGAAACTGTGAGTCATTCATGGGGTTTGAGTGAGGTTCAGGGGTAATTAGGAGCCAACTCTCATTTTTTTAAAATAGTGTTTGAAGATACCCAAGTGAAGAGAGAACTATTATTTGCGTGAATTGGTCCTACAGTTTGCCCAAGTATTCATGTATATTTAATGTCACTTTTATCATCTGTATCTGTGAACAAGAATTCAATGGTAACCATGTTTTTCTCGATGGTAACAATTTAAAGGTCACAAACACAATAAACATTCAGAACAGCTAAATGAGAGCTATATTGATCCAGCTGTAAGCAATTGACAAATGAACAGGCACCTGTGGAACACTGTTGGAACACTGTCACCTGTGCCTGGAGGCTTTCAGTAGCTAGGACAGGAAAGGTGCTTTCTGGTGGAATCAGCCTCCCTCAAAGACGGGCCATTGTTGGGGGCACCAAGCCTGCAATTCCGATGTCTGCCACCAGGTGGCAGTGGTGCCTAAGGCAGCATGACCCTTCTGCCCAGGTTTTTCTGCCATGACCAGTCGAGTCAGAGACAGACAGTTCCACAGAGCAAGTTTTATCTAATTTTTTTTCTGATTGCAGATTTTACTTAAATACATTGAGAGTTTTGATTAAACACCAATTATCTCTGTTTGCATTTCTTAAAGATTAACATAAAATATCATCTCAAGCAAGACTAAAAATAAGGCTTGTGATATCTTCTGATGAAAAGGATTTTTAATTGCTGCTTGACTTGATTTAATCCAACTGACATTCTCCCCCTGACCCATTCACCCTGCTTGGGAGCTCCATGGGGGTCAACAGCCTCAGCATATTGGGCTCACCCCTGGATCCCAGTGCCTGGCACAGTGCCTGGGATATGGGAGAAAACAGTGCCAATATCTGCTTAATAATACGCCCCAGTCCGAGACTGGCCAAAGGCCAGCTCTATGACCTTGAACATGGTTCTTGGCCTTCTTGGCTCTCGATTTCCTCGTCTGTAAAATGAAGAGAACACCCCTTATTTCCCAGGGCTTTTGAGGGTTTAATGAGATAGTGTGTGCAAAGTGTACTTCTTAGTGCACAGAAGGGGCTCAATGAATTGTAGCTAATGATTACCATGATCAGAATGATAATTGTAACAAAGTTGCACCATCATTGTTATTGGGTAAGATCAAGACTTCCAGGCATAAAAAAGCATCTTAGCCATAATCGTTAAAAAAAAAAAAAATCCCTAAGAGGGGTACCTGGGTGGCTCTCGTGGTTGGGTGTCTGATTTCAGCTCAGGTCATGATCTCACAGTTCACAGGTTCGAGCCCCATGTCAGGCTCTGTGCTGATGGCTCAGAGCCTGGAGCCTGCTTCAGAGTCTGTGTCTCCCTCTCTCTGCCCTTCCCCCACTCATGCTCTTTCTTTCTCTGTCTCTGTCTCCCAAAATGAATGAATGTTACAAAAATTTTTTAAAACTCCCTAAGAGAACAAATTTCCTTTTTTTAAAATTTATTTTTAAAATGTATATTTGTTTTTATTTTGAGAGAGAGAGACAACCAGTAGGGGAGGTGCAGAGAGAGAGGAAGAGAGAATCCTAAGCAGGATCCATGCTGCCAGCGTAGAGCGGGGTTGATCCCATGAACAGTGAGATCATGACCTGAGCTGAAGCCAAGATTTGGATGCTTAAACACTGAGCCACCCAGGCGCCCCACAAATTTCCTTTTAAGATACAAACCTGGCAAACATCAGTGGCTTGGGGAGAGCAGTGCTCTGGGGACAGTCTCACTGTGGGAAGGGGCAGCCACACAAAACCTGCTCTATGTTGTCACTCCCTCCCTCCCCCTTTCCCACTTTGGCCCAAGTATGAATTAAAGCCTCTTCCTCTGGCTCCGCTGAGCACCCCCAAGGAATGCCGTGCTGAGCAGGGAGACAATGTGACAGGAGACAGGAGCGGACTTCTAACCCCGTCTGTGCCCCAGACAAGGCCCGCTGGGGAAGTCTTCTGTGCTCTGACCCCCTTCCCGGACCCTCCCTTGGTCAGAGAGCTCTGGGAGTACAGCGCCCCAGACCTTCTGTAAGGTCCTGAAGGCGCTCTTGGGGCAAATATGGCCACTTCCTTCCCCGACTTGGTCTGCTGCTTAACAGTGAATTCTGGACTCAGGAATCCCCCCGGGGCCACCTTTCCTCCTGCCGAGGTCCAGTCTGGCTCAGTTCCTTGCTCTGAGAGAGCTTGAGTCACTTAACCTCACAGAAGCAGGGTCTTGGCTGTTGGATTTAACAGACTTCTTCCCCAGAAGCAGGAAGTCTCACTGTGAACACCTTTGCCTTGTGCTACACATCCTCTCTCTCCGTAGCTCTGTCTTTAAAGGCCTAGCTTTCTTTAAAAAAATTTTTTTTATTGTTTATTCATTTTTGAGAGAGACAGAGACAGAGACAGAGAGTGAGCATGGTAGGTGCATGGAGAGGGGGAGACACAGAATCCGAAGCAGGCTCCAGGCTCTGAGCTGTCAGCACAGAGCCCGACGCGGGGCTCATAGTCGGGAACTGTGAGATCATGACCTGAGCTGATGCTGGACGCTTAACCGACTGAGCCCCCCAGGTGCCCCTAAAGGCCTTGCCTTTAAACATATCTACTGAATCTGCCTCCTGGTCCTCAGAGCTGTGTCCACTCTGAGGAGTGTGCCTGCAGCCACACCAAATATGGTGCCCCCAGAACATTTTGGGGCCACCAGCCCAGGGACATGAAGGGCACTGTGCTCCTTGGAACCATGGTCTCAAGTCATGGTTCCCTGGACCAGCAGGGGCATGGCCTCCTTGGAAATGCAAATTCTCAGGCCCCACGCAGAGGCCTGGACCCGGAACCCTGGGGCTGGGGCCAGGCGATGTGTGCTTTAACGAGGAGCCCTGGCTGATTCCCGTGAGCTTTCCTGTTTGAGGAGCACCATCCACACTCATCAGCAGTGGTTTTCACTGCTACCGTTTGGAGCCAAAAGAAGGCTGGGTCTGTTTGCTACTCCTCTCTAGGCCTATTTTAAACACAGCAACTGTTGGGAGCTCTTTTTAAAAAGTCTGTTTTCTAGAATGTCCGTAAAGCAGAGTTGGTGCTTCTCCAAGACCGACATCGCTACCTGCATCCAAACTCCCTGGGGCTGGGGAGACCTTGGAGAGGAAATCATGCAAGTAGGGCTCGTGTTCCAGGGAAAAGTCTTGGTCCTTAGGTGGGACTTCAGAGGGACCCCAGCCCACTCCAGCCTCACTGATCTGGGGAGATAGGAGGTGTGCAGTGGCCACAAACCCAAGGAGCCCTCCCTTCCTCCCCCCACCATACCTCAAAGCTGTTTCATGCTAGTCAAGTGGGTTTCCAGACGAGCTTTATTACACAATGTTAAGTCCCAAAAACTGCCCAGTGCAGTTCCCAGCTGCGGCCCGGGGGATGGTCCTTCTGTTTTTATTGTTTAAAGTGATGGGATATAAGAAATCCAGGGCACTCCTTCTGGTCAGAACAAATCCTGCCCGGAATCTCTGCTCCTGAAGCAGCTGTTAACACCCATTATACCACATAGCAGGGCTTGGCAACTAGCTGGTTTTTCCTATTACTCTTTGTAATTCAACACTTCTTTTTCACAGTGGGATTTCTCTCTGTCTCTGTCTCTCTCGCTCTCTCTCCTCTCTCTCTCTCTCTCTTTGCCTTACTTACTCTTAGAGTTTGGGTAAAAACTATAGCTAGCGAGGAGAAAGAACTTGGGCCCCCGGTGCAGACACCCTGGAAGGATGTGTGAATAGCACACAGGTATCCTGCCACATACCTGGGGAAGGCGACTTCCCAGGGAGCTGTGGGGTGGCCAGCAGGTAGCCCTTGTCGGTGGCATGGCACAGCGGGGGCCAGAGTCCTCTGCACCAGAGAGGGACAAGAAATAGGAGGCCTAGAGCATGCAGTGATGGCTCGATCTGAATTGCAAAGGATGCTCCTGCTGCATGATTCTTAGAGACTGTGGCCTGTGATGGACAAAGCAAGACCCTCCACTGAATCCCCCAAGTCCTGTTCTGACCTTTGTCCTCTGCTGCAAGCAACCAAGGGCATCAGGTTGTGTGCGGTTTTAAGGTCTCCTCCTATGAATTTATACATGCACATGTGCATTCATGGAATACACAGTAGTTTTGAATTTTTTCCTAAGTCAGACCATTCTGTATAAAGTAGTCTATTCAGTGTGGTTGAGATGCATTAAAAAAGTTTATCTATAAATGGCTTTGGGGCGATGGTTTTACGTTTACAGAAACGTTGCAAAGATGGTCAAGATTTCCCATGTACCTTTTAGCCAGTTTCCCCAGATGTTAACATTTTACGTAACCATGGTCACAACCGAGAAGTTAACAATGATACATGACTGTTAGCTGATCAAGCTCCAGATTCTGTGTATTCAGATTTTGCTAGTTTTTCTGCTTCTAGCCATTTTCTGATCCAAAATCCAATCCGGAGCCCCACATGGCCTTCAGTCAACGTGGTTTCTAATCGTCCATTCTGGTGCTTCCATGTGGGTTCAGATATTTCCTTAACTGTACTGACATCAGGGTTTTCCCCCTTTGGATAATGTATTCAATATAGAAACATGACAGCCACCAAGCTTTGTACACCCTGTTTGCTGTAAGAGTTTCTGGCTCTGATCTCTGGTAGCGATACTTTAACTCAGACCTCTAAAAGAGATGTTTGGCTGCTGTGTCCTCAGGGCCTGGGATGGTACATAGGACACTAAATACTTGTGTGTCAAGTAAGTAAATAAATGTGATAGTAGTCTCCTCATTGGCTTTCATGTCTCTGATTTCTCTTTTCTCATCTCGTCTTTAAAAAAAATTTAATGCTTATTTATTTTTGAGAGAGAGACAGAGAGAGAGAGACAGAGAGAGACAGAGCCCAAGTGGAGGAGTGGCAGAGAGTGAGACACAGAATCCAAAGCAGGCTCTGGGCTCTATGCTGTCAGCACAGAGCCCAAAGCAGGACTCAAATCCACAAAAGGTAAGATCATGGCCTAAGCCAAAGTTGGACGCTTAACCAACTGTGCCACCCAGGTGCCTGTTCTAATCGCAACCAGAATGGACTCTAAAGCGCACACGTGTCTCACCACAATAGATTCCCAGATGAGAACTTGCCATGGCTCCCGACCACCCCCAGGGTCTACTCCCAGGGGCCCTCCTGATGGGACTCCACCTGCTTCTACAATTCTAACTTTGGCCACAGCCAACCAAGGGCCTTCTGAACTTGGTTCACCTTCTCTGGACCTATGTCAGCTGGACCCCCATCTCCCAGCCTGTCTGCTGGAGACCCCCTCCTCGTCTTCCTGGACTCAGCACCAGGGAGTGTCCACTAACTGACACTTCTCCTGATCCCTTCCACCCTGATCTGTGAAGAATGGACATTGTCCTCTGAGCTTAGCCCTGCTCCCTTGTGAGATCTATTCCAGTAGGGAGACCAGATGGCCTCTTTGTTGTTGGTGGTGATTGTCCCATGGGCTATTTATTCCTTATTCTCTTTAAGGTTTCCTGGGTCTGGAACACAGAAGATACTTGATTAAAGCTTTGAGTGAAGAAATGCAACTTGATTTGCATGTTTTTATATGATCACAACATGCTTGTAAACCCCAACTCACATATTAAAAATTAAAATAAGGTCTGTTGTACCAGCCTTAAAAAAAATGCGGTCACTTTATCTGTGGGGCATCAATACCTTTTCGTTTCTCTTCTTCTAGATCCCCAAAGTTACTTCCCAGGCAGTGGTAACATCTAGGAGTCTGGAAGGGACTTAGAACCTTCCCTATCCTAATAATCTGCAGCAGTCTGCTTGGGTGGGGACCCTCTGTCTGAGTAGACATTGTGTTTGTCAGGAAAGTAGTCTCAAGATGAATTCTCTGGCACTTTTTCCCTGTCATATCCAACTAAATTGATACCTTGAATCCTCCGCTACTTAGAAAATCAAGAGACATTTATTTTCAAAGGATAGAAGACTACACACACACACACACACACACACACACACACACAGATCAAAAGACTGAAAACCTAGAAAATAATTAACCCCTACCCCATCCAGACTCACCAGAGAGAATAAATCACATTTGAACAGTATAGGTCTTTGGAAGATGGAGACAGAGGTATATGTTTTCCATTATGCTTAGAATATTCTTGGTTTTATAAAATGAACCTATATTACTTATACAGTTTAAAAAATCACTTTTTTTTTAACATGTAAGAGGAATTACTGTAGCTTGGCATACATGCTAATTTTGAAGATGTCTATTCCATGTTAAACAGGGGGAATTTACTGCCTTCTATAGTTATTAGAAGGTATTTGTTTTATCATTAGATCAGTTCCCTAAGGTGATCCGTAAGCACTAATTAATTCCCAGCTGTGGTTTAGTCCTTGACATGCCTTTGAACTTGGCTCTTTGGCGGTCTGGGCAGCTGTCAGATCCATGCACTTCCCTCACCCTTGTGCTGCTCAACTATTTTCAAACACTAGGTCATAAATTAGTGAGAACTGGGGAAAACCCAGGGCCAGGAGCCCCAATCCCCTGGTGCAGAAACATCGAGCCAACTCCCTGACAATCCATGGAACGGGGATGATAACCAGAGACCCACCATCTAATCCCGTGGTTCTCACCCTGTCTAGGGCTGACTGTGTCCAGCACCAAGTTCCAAGGGTTCCCATTGTGCATTGGAGGTCACCGAGGTTGAGGGTAGGACCGTGTCCTTAGAAAGACAGATGAGGGGATGTCTGAATCCACTGTCTTTCCTCTTCCTCTAATAATACTATCATCACACCAGTTTTAGTTTCTCTTCTTTTATAACAATGACATTTAAGATTATGCCTAAGTACTCTTTATACTGAGTTCCATAGCATTCCATGTTAATTTGTGAGTGTTTTTTTTTTTTTACCTTATTTTCTGAGAGTTTACACTTTTGAGAGAGAGAGAGAGAGAGAGAGAGAGAGAGAGAGAACAAGCAGGGAAGGGGCAGAGAGAGAAAGAGTCACAGAGTCTGAAGCAGGCTCCAGGCTCCAAGCTGTCAGCACAGAGCCTGATATAGGGCTTGAACTCATGAACTGTGAGGTTGTGACCTAAGCCAAAGTCTTAGCTTAAGCAACTGAGCCATCTAGGGGCTCTTATACTTTTTTGGACACTTTATCCAGACTATAGAATTTTTCAGGAGAGTATTTCTTAATTTATAAGTATTTACACTATTTTAATTATTTAGTTCCAACTTACACAATAATGTGGCTTATAAAATTTCTACTTTTGAGGTTTTAAAAAATTTTAATCTTAAATTTTTTTAAAATGTTTATTTTAGAAAGAGAAAGAGAGAGAGAATGTACACATGTGGGGGAGGGGCAGAGAGAGGGAGACACAGAATCCAAAGAAAGTTCCAGGCCCTGAGCTGTCAGCACAGAGCCCGACATGAGGCTCAAATTCATGGACCATGAGATCATGACCTGAGCCGATGTCTGACACTTAACCAACTGAGCCACCTAGGTGCCCCACTTCCATGACTTTTGAAAAGACATTTCCTTCCTCTAACACACTGTCTCCCTCCACCTCCTTTTTTCCCCCCATTCAGAGCATTTATTAACCATTTATGAGTCCCAGAATCTTCATAGGCCTCCATGGGCTCTCAGTTCTATACATTCTTTGAATTCTAGATCATGGAAGAGCATAGATACACTGAAATATGCTACAGAAGATCAGGGAAAGAGGGTCATTTTGGATCCTTCAGTCCTTATGCCTTGCATGTCAAGACCCAAAGTTTATTCAGTGCCCATCAATATCACACTTTTGCACACTTTATTGTCCAAGAGAATAACTGGGATACTTAGATGTCACTTCCTAATTTCTGATTTCTTAATGCAGGCTGTGAGTTATACTCTCTTTCTTATTGGGTCACTTCAAAATGTCTCCCTTAACCTTAACTCTTCTTGGTTCTACTGAAAATCAAGATGGTCCCTAAAATTTCTAATAAAAACTCTAGATCTTCTATACCTGCTGTCTATTCTATTTATGAGTCAGATTTATGATAGTAGGGAGTAGTCATTGAGGCTGTGTCTAATACTCTGTCTCCTCTCCTTCTGGGCACATAGTAGGAGTATATTTCCCCAGCTACTTGAGGTTGATTGTGGCTATATGACTTACTTTGGCCAATGAAGTGTGAGTGAAAGTGATATGTGTCACTTCAACTAATTCTGAGCAAAAGCTTTAAGAGTTATGGTATGTTTATGCATGTCCATTTTGCCTTCTCCATGTGACCAGCAATTTTGCAAATAATAGTGACTTCATCAACATAGATCTCAGGGAAAGAATAATGACGAGGAGAAGCAGAGCACACACAACTTTCAGTGGCCATGGAACTTAGTTAAACCTCTGTTACTTTGATCAACTGAAATTAGGATTTGCTTATCACCACAGCAGAGCCTAACCTATCCTGACTAATGCACAGAGGGTTTAAGAGAACAGTGTGGAAAGATAGATAAACTTTGTTTGTATCCCAGCTCAGAGCTCATGAGCAATGTGAACTTTTGTAAGCAATGTGGTCTCTCTGAGCCTCATTCCCATTTTCTGCAAAATGGGGAAAATAATGTCTCTTTCCAAAGGATTATGGTGAGTAAATGATCTGAGAGATGTGCAGTGCTTAAATACATAAAATGTTCAGTAATGTAAGGCAATAGTTCTTTTTATAACTATGAAATGGTAATGATGATGGTGATGATGAGGAAGAGGAGTAGGTGGAAGAAGAGGAGGAGAATGACAGAAACTACCTTTTATTGAATCCAAACTCTTTGCCACATTTTATTCTAAAAATTTTACATACAGTAGTTATTTAATCCTTACAACAACTCGATGGAATGGGTACTTATATTAATCTTCACTTTGCAGAGGAAGAAAATGAGTTCCACAAATCTTGGCAAAGTCAGCTAGGGAACAACTTCGGATTTGAATCCAAGTATCCAGAGCTCAACTCCATATGGCCAACTAAATGATGTGCACTGGTTTGAATGGGAATAGCCCAGGAATAGACTCAACAAAGATTCAGAGCCTGGTGCTGTTGACAGTGCTATAGTCTGGCCTCCTCATGACATGCCCACCCCATGAAGGCTGAGAGCAGAGATGTTCATCTCAGGCCTTATGCCAGCCACAGAGCCGACATTAGGGACATTCAAGTCTCCATTCCCAGATTTATATGTATCCAGTGGGTCACCCATTCTCTCCATACATCAAATTCCTGGCAGGAATATCTTTACCTTCTCACACCCTCTTAGCTTTGTCACAGTAATGGCGTAATTTGGAGGTTCGTGCATGCATGCTGCTACCTAAAAGGATAATAAATTAATCATGCCTTTGGGCACTATTGAAACATACACACTTAATCTCTTACCAGCTTTCCTTCCTTGCCATTGCTCTGCTCCTCTCCTTTCTATCAGTTAAGATTTTTAGAGTTCCCAAAGAAATATTAAACCGAATATTTATGCACTCATCTGAACCACAATTCAGAGAAAGCAATGTAACAAAATCAGCATTATGAACCTGGAGCTATTCCCGTTTGGAAGTAATAAACATGAACAATTGAACATTTTCTCCCTGGAAATGCATGTTGGCTTCCCTTTTGCCAAGTTTCAATACTTATTCTTATTATTCTTATAATTCAGGACAAATTTTAATGTTAAGTCTGACACTTGGAAACACAAGCAGTGTCAAATAGAAATAAAATTTCAATCATCTTCATTTGAAAGCCTGACATTCTATTCTGTCTTGCATGCACCTTGGCTAGAAGGACCTGTGCAGGGCTTTGAAGCTCCTCATTCCCTGAAGCAGTGACTATCTTTCGCAATTGGGTCACACATGATTGAAATCTTTCAAGGGTCCTCATGCCATCGCTCATCCCTATCTTCAGCTTCAAATGTTGCTGTGTCCACACACATCCTTCTAGCCTGCTTTGCTGCCATTTCCCCCCAAATGCCTTTCTTGGGCTTGTCCCTGTTTCAGCCCTGGAATTATCCTCTGATGACCCAAAAGGCTCCTATCCAAAAGCTGAGCCTGGTCAATCAGAACATCTATTTGGGAATCCTGGTGTTGGGACAGGGAGAGACTAAGTGAGTTAACTAAGTAAGGGCTGTGGACGCTGAAAGTCTTAACAGCATAAAAGTCAGGCGTACCATTTTGGGGAGACCCTTTTGGGCAATAAGTATAGATCTTGACAAAGCACGTCGTTTACTTGGAAAACAGACAGGGACAGCAGTGGATATCTGTGCGTATATGAAGCCAGTCTGGACTCAAGCCCTGTAGATGGTGAATTATCCTCTTTGGCATTACTTAGTTTTATGCCTCAGGCTTGGTCTTTAAATTATACTTTTCTACCAAAATATCACGATCCTCTTTCCCAATGGTATCTGGTAAATGGCTTTAATTCATGAGGCTATTACCAAGTGTGTATCTGTATAACTCATTCCTTCACTGTCCCTGACTTCTCTAACTACATTCATCTATTTAGTCAGGACTTCCATGGCCACCTTATTAAAAAAAAAAAAAGTGGCTTCCTTTACAACATTATCCTCTATGTCCATGACCCTGTTTTGTTTTTCTTCATAGAACCAACCCATCATCACCTGACATTGTTATCTGTTTGTTACCTCTATTTACCATTAAAATAAATGCCCCATGTTATCAGGGACTTTTGTTCTGTTCATTGCTGTGAACAGAGCATGATGTCTCATAGACATGTATTTTGTAATAAATAAAGAGGCTATGTTAAGAGAAACTGAAATGAGAGTTTCATGGTAAGAAAGGAAAGGAAAAAAGTGCATAAATGAATGAACTTCACAGCTACCTTGGTTTCAAAATGGCTTATCAATTTCTGGTAAGGACAGCTTTGTTTCATGAGCTTAAGTTATGAGAGATACTCTGGTATCTTCCTAGGAGAGTCATTTCGAGTGGCATGCCTAATTAAATGATCCCGATGAAACACACACATGTTAAAGAGTAGAGCAGTGTGCTCCCTGAAAACGAACAGCCTCATGGATGAAATGGGATCACGTTGGGTGAACTTCTTTCTAAAATATGGCTTTTCTAGGGGTAGCTCAACAAGAGAGGATCATACAAACCACAGGTCAATAAAGACTTTGGCAAAATGTTTCAAAAGACGCACAATAAATGGAAGGCTCTTGGTAGAGGGTTGTGTATGGGTTTCAGGTTCCCCTCAAGTTATGATAACTAATCCTTTAAAACAGTCATGGGTAAACACAACTGCCCAATAACTGCCTTGGGGGTGATTACTCCATAACATCATGTTGTATGGTGCACTCTCTCCCAGGCGTATGGGGATGGGAACAGGCTAAGTGAGGTAGGGACCCTAAAGGACGCACGTACTTGAGGGAGAATCAAGGTGGTCTGTTCTATATAGGATTAACGTAGTGAAGCCTCTTAAGTGACTGGAAACATAGAAAGATGGGGGTAGGAAGGGAGAGTTTTGGGCCTCACCTAGAGACCTCAAAAGAGGAGATTGGCTTAGTTCTGTTGTTTCAGGAAAGTCAATCAACACAAGTTACTGAACAGATAGATTTCAGCTTAAAAGAAGGGCAGCATTCTGAGGTTGGAGAGCATTAGCTGATGGCATGCGCTGCCTGGTGATGGAGAAGCCTGCCACTGTGGTGTCCAGGCCCACACCACCCTCTGGTAAAGGTGCTGTAGAGATGACCCATGCCAGATAGACTTCTCTGAGGTTGTTTATCACTCTCAGTTGCTATGGTTCCTCAAGTCTGAAGCTTGGAGAAGTCCTGAACGGGTATGGATCAGTGCTGCATGAAGACAGGTGAGCAATCAGATACCATCCATGGATGTCTGTTTAAACCCAACTCAGCCACTCTCCATCCATTGCTGGGCAACTATTCTCTCATTCCCTGTAGCTCCATTTCTCTGGGTGCTAAGCAATATCCATCCCTTCTGTCTCCACTGTGCAGTGTTTAGAAAATGGTTTGGGGTCAGCTTATGCTCTGGTTCTAATATGTCCTTGGTTTTGAACTTGACTGAACCTTTCATCCATCTGAGCATCAGTTCTTCAGTTCAGTGAGGATGAGAGATCTGAGCTCCAAAGGTCCTGGTGAGCTCAGGATACTATGGCTGGCACATAGTAGGCACTCAACAAGTATTAACAATCACCATTGAGAAAATCTAAACACAGCAGCATGTCAGTATCAGGAAGAGTGATTTTATAATGAAGAGGGTGTTTAAAAGCTTTCAAGTTGCATCCTAGGTTATAATGGTTTTCACTGAGGTCTTAAAAATGTCAGGTGCCCTGCTAAAGCTCTATGTATATTTTGCCAGGCAGTTACTGTTATTTCTATTTCAAGGGTGGGGAAAGTGAGACTCAGTAGGTGAGGTCATTTGTCCAACTGGGTTACACAGCTAGTTCTGGGGTGGAGCCAGACATGGAAACCTCTGAGACCAGCTGAGCCAATCCAGAAACGCGGAGGCTGGTGTGATGCCAACCTCTGACTGCTGGATTCCTCACAGCTAGACCAGACGCCTCCTGGAGGAGCAGGGTTGGTGCTTCAAGGCTTTCACCAGATTAGGAAGGGGAGAACTGGGTTTTCTTTGCAGGGCTCCTGTTGAGCAAACAAGCATGCTCAGACCCCAAGCCTGCACGGCACGGTGGGCGCTCACAGTTACAGGGCCCAGGGCCCCAGCCCATATGTGCTCACATACACGCTATGCAGTGGTAAATGAATGCATGCGCAGTCCTGGTGCTTTCTGACTCAAAGCCAAACAAATTTACACAGGCTCATTTGTCAGCTGCCTAAACCCCCTCCCTCCCAGCCTAGCTCAACCCGCCTCCCAAGTTCCTTAGTTGTTATAAGCTTATCACAGAAGTAAATCAAAATGTTCTCAAGAGGAGAAGAAAAGATAAAAGCAAAAAATGCAACATCCCCAAGAGAGGAATATTTTTTATAGTTCCACAACTCTAGCAATTCTGTCTTTAAAAAAATCCATTATTTAATTTTAGTACCATGGAGGTGCTAGTGATGAATAATGGCTCCTCTTCTACCTTCTAGTATTTCTAAAATATTAATACTGGTTGGATACCTCTCTCCTAAGGGGAAGTAGGACTTGAATCTTTTATAGGCTCCTGAGCCCTGTTCCCATCCTATGAATTTATTCGATTACTACCAATCATATGCTCTGGGTTCCTCAAATTATGTCTGCACCAAAGGATGGGGGCCACCCAGTGAGGTGGAGAGGGTAAAATAGGTTTCTAAATAATCTTTTTCTCATTATTTTCTTTGTCTAAATCTCTACTCTTTTATTATCCATCAAGATGCATCTCCTATCTCTACGGTGGACTTGGGCTGTGAATCACAAATGAAAGCTACAATGAGACATCCAGTTTCTTAGCCTCTGGGTCAAATGTCCATCAAGGCTAACAGCAGTTCGTACATCATGAGCTGCAAATTATTTATGTTAACTTTTTAGCATTGAGTCCCAACCGATTAATTCTTGAACAAGTCATAATGGTGTGTGTGTGTGTCTGTGTGTGCCTGTGTCTGTGTGTGCAGTATGTGTGCAGGTGCTCACTCTCCCTTTACACTTGGGGGACAAGAGAAGAAGGAATGGGGATATGGTTTCAGTACAAACTAGAAATAGGGCTGTAAGTTGTCATAGTTGACTATAAAGTTTTTAAAATAAAAAACCAGGTATGCTTTCTTTGCCTTTACAGAACTAACATGGATACTAAGTAAAATCTGGGAAACAAACCAAAGTAAAAGGTAGAAAAACAAGATGTTCTATGTCCCAGCATGGGTGCTGGACACTATGACTATTTAAAAATATCGAGGGGCGCCTGGGTGGCTTAGTCGGTTAAGCGTCTGACTTTCGCTTAGGTCATGATCTCGCAGTTTGTGGGTTCGAGCCCGCGTCGGGCTCTGTGCTGACTGCCAGCTCAGAGCCTGGAGCCTGTTTCAGTCTGTGACTCCCTCTCTCTCTGACCCTCCCCTGCTCACGCTGTCTCTCTCTCTCTCTCCTAGAAATAAAAAAAAATAAAAATAAAAAAAAATAAAAATATCGATGCCTCCCTTCCAGTCTTTTAAATACATACCACTGCATAAACACATTTAATTTTTTCTTATTGTGAGATAATGCAGTTGCAAGAAATACTTTTGCCCAGTTTCCCCCAATGCTACCATTTTGCAAACCTGTAGTAACAATATCACAGCCGGGATACTGACATTGATGCAATCCATGGATTCTATCCAGATTTCCCCAGTTTTATTTGTACTCACTTGTGTGTGTGTGTGTGTATCTAGTCCAGTTTTATTTGTACTCATTTGTGTGTGTGTGTATCTAGTTCTACTGAATTTTGTCACATGTAGTAGGTTTAATCTCCTACCATCATTAAGCTACTAAACACAAAGATCAGCATAAAGATCTCCTGTTGCCATTTATAACCACACTCTCCTCTCTCCCAAATACCACCTTTCCCCCACATCCCTAGATCCTGGCCATCACTTAATCTGATCTCCATTCCCATAATTTTGTCATTTGGGAAATGCCACATAAATGAAATAATACAATGTGGAACCTTTGGGATTGCCCTTCCCCCCCCCGCCCCCCCCCCCACCCAGTCAGCATAATCCCCTGGAGATTCTTCCAAGTTGTTGTGTATCAAGAATTTCATTCATTTTATAGCTGAGTGGTACTCCACGGTATGAGTGTTCTGGCTTGCTTAACCAATCACCTGCTGGACATCTGGCCTGATTTTAATTTCTGGCAATTATGAAGAAAGCTATGAATATGCATGTACAGGTTTTTGTGTGAAAATAGTTTTCATTTCTCTGGGACAGACATCCAGGAGTGCAACTACTGTGTCATGGGGGCAGCTGCGTACTTAGTTGTACAAGAAACTGCCAAGCCAGTATCCAGAGTCGTCGAACCATTTTACATTCCCACTTGTAGCATCTGACTGATCCAGTTTCCCACATCCTCACCAGCATCAGCTGTACTTACTATTCTTCTTCTTCTTATTTTTTTTTTTTATCATCCCAATAGGTTGATACTGATAGCTCTTAGTGGTTTTATTTTGAGCTCTTTGTGGTTTTGTTAAACATCTTTTCATCTGCTTACTCATCATCCATAGATCCTCTTTGGTGAAATGTCTGTTCATGTCTTTTGCCCATTTTCTAATTAGGTTGATTGGGGACTTTTGCTGCTGAATTTTGGGAGTTGGTCATGTATTGTACATACGAATCCTTTGAAACATATGTGGTTTGTCAGTGTCTCTTCCCAGTTTGTAGCTTGCCTTTTCATCCTTTTAACAAGATTTTTCCTAGACCAAAAATGAAAAGTTTTAATAAGGCTCAACTTATCAAATTTTCTTTTTAGGAACCTCACGTTCTATGCCAAGTCTAAGAACTCTTTGCCTGGCCCTGAATCCTTCAGATTTTCTCCCATTTGTTCCTAAACATTTAAAATTTTACATTTCCATCCATGATCCATTTTGAGTTAACTTTTACATAAGGCGTGGGGTTTAAAGGTCAAGTTCCCTTTTGCCTTTAGACGTCCAAGTGCTTCTGTGCTATTTGCAGCAGGACCACACTCTCCACATCCAATTGCTTTTGCATCTCTATTAAGAATCAGTTGGACATATTTGTGTGGATCTATTTCTGGGTTCTTTATGTTCTTCCACTGATCTTTGTGTCTTTCTCTGCTGCACCACACTGTCTCAACTACTGTAGCAGCTGTGTAGTGTAAACATCAGGCAATGTGAGTCCTCCAGCTTAATCTTTCTTCCTCAAGATTGTGAAGCTATCTTGGGGCCTGTGTCTTTCCACATCCGTTTTATTTATTTATTAAAAAAAATTTTTAATGTTTTATTTATTTCTCAGGGAGAGAGAGAGAGAGAGAGAGAGAGAGAGACAGCGTGAGCTGGGGAGGGTCCAAGAGACGGGGAGACACAGAATCCAAAGCAGGCTCCAGGCTCTGAGCTGTCAGCACAGAGCCCGACATGGGGCTCAAACTCACGAACCATGAGATCATGACCTGAGCCAAAGTTGGATGCTTAATCGCTTAACTGGCTGAGCCACCCAGGCATCCCCCCACATCAGTTTTTAGGAAAATAGATATTCCATCTAGCATCCATTTAGCAACAACTTCAATGATAATGGTTTGTAGCTTGCCTTTTCATCCTTTTAACAAGAGTTTTCCTAGACCAAAAATGAAAAGTTTTAATAAGGCTCAACTTATCAAATTTTCTTTTTAGGAACCTCACGTTCTATGCCAAGTCTAAGAACTCTTTGCCTGGCCCTGAAGATAATGGGTGTTTGACTCTTCAATAAGGAATAATGTGAATAAAGCTATCAACTACATCTTCCTGTGGAAAAAGAAAATCCTCTGCTTTTTGGATTATTTCATTAGGATAGAGTCCCAAAAGTAGGGGTTGCTTAAAGAGGAAGAACATGCAAAGTAATACCATTATTTTTAATTAAAAAATTTAATGTTTATTTGTTTTTAAGAGAAAGAGTGAGTAAGAGAGAGGGAGAGAGAGTGGGAGAGGGGCAGAGAGAGATGGAGACACAGACTCTGAAGCAGGCTCCAGGCTCTGAGCTGTCAGCACACAGCCTGATGTGGGGCTCGAACTCACAGACCATGAGATCATGACCTGAGCTGAAGTCAGACACTTAACTGAATGAGCCACCCAAGTGTCCCATATTACCATTAATTAATTCTTCATCAATGAAGAAAAGGCATATTGTCAGAATGGTGAACAATGAGTGACCACATCTCCTGAAATACTGCCTACTCCACACCCGCCTGGCTGGTTCTGGCCAAACTCCTCAGAAAGTACGGCCTCATACCTGCTCTTGGGAATTCCTCCCAACTACCTGGTGATGGCAGGTAAGCAAAATCAATTCCCATTTCACCTACTTTAGGATGGCTATCTGCCACTAAAACTTTTTTTAAAAATCTCTTTTCATCTTAAAGAAAAAAGATTCAGTTAAATCATTTTCTTTTTACCCAAGAAAGTGAAAGGGTAAACTGAACAGTCCATCTGTCTCTTTACTGTTTGGCCATGAAAATGGCCGTTTATAGGAGATGGTCCTGAATGGAACATGAGAAATATGTACCCACGGGATGATCAATGATAATTTGGGAGGGCTGACGTGGGTCCATTTGTTTCTATCCTTCCTAATTGGAGTTTCTCTTTTTTCTCTAATGGAGGTAGGGGATCCATGGAGAGATAGGAAAACAATGTGGTTTTACTTTCTACATAGTCATTTTGCTCTTAAAACTTACGCTGGATCCTCACTGCTAACAGCAAGCATGGTTCCCCTCAAATTGCAAGTCTTAAAAGACAAGGTTCTCTTTCTGAGGACTCAGCACAGAGGTGACCTCTGTGGCCATGTCAGGGTGTCCTTGAATCCTTCAGGGTGTCCAGCATGGCTGGAGCCAGAAGAAAGGAAAGACCAAGGTCACCTGGGCCATGCCAACATCATGTTATTTCAAAGAAACTTCTTCACTCTAAGATGTTGGGATGAAGTATCCTTGAGGATTGTAAGGTAGAGAATCACTCAAGTTATGAACACTGGGAGGCAGAAGAAAATTCCTTGTGTAAATGGTAGTTCGTCTGTCTTCCCTCCCTCCCTCCCTCCCTCCCTCCCTCCCTCCCTTCCTTCCTTCCTTTTATTGTAGAGAGAGTAGAGAGAGAGAGAGAGAGAGAGAGAGAGCGAGCAGGGGAGAGGGAGAAGGGAGACAGGGAGAGAATCTTAAGCAGGCTTCCCACTCAGTGTGGAGCCTGACCCAGGGTTTGATCCCACAGCCCTGGGATCATGACCTGAGCTGAACTCAAGAGTCAGACACTCAACTGACGAAGCTACCCAGGTGCTCCACCAGCAGCATTCCTAATGGAAATATTTGACTCTTTTTGATAGTCTCTCCCCAACTTGTGGGGGCAAGGGACAAAGAGGAGAGAGGATGATATTAGTTAAGTGTCTGCTTTGGAATGGACTGGATACAGAATGCAACTTGCTAGGGGCTTTTCTTGTAATTTTATATTAATTTTCATAATCTATAGAGGCATCGTTAGCCCTATTTCATGGAAGAGGAAGTGGAGCACTAAATAGCTGGAGTGAATTTTCCAAGAAGAGCTGTCAATCAAAGCTAGGCTGATCTGATGCCAGATCAAGTTCTACTTCTACCACCTCTGAGTGAAGATACAGGGGAAGACAGGAAAGGAGCCAGGGATTTAAGTTAGAAGCAGGTACAGCAATGAACCAATGAAATTACAAAGATAGGAAGCCTCAAGCTCTCTGCCTTTGAACGTCACTCTGGCACAAGTGAATGGAATTTGGAGATTGGGGAAAAGGTCTCTGGAAGACCCTGCCTGCTTCCACTGGGAATGGAGTCTCATGCCCCTCCATCCTTCAGAGAACCTGGGGTCTCCTCCAAAGGAGAACTTTCCCACCCCCAATGGAGAGGAAGAAAACACAAACAATCCTTGTCCTGTGCTCAGGTGTGGGGTTCAGAGAACACACCGGCCTGCTCAGCCATGTCGTAAATCATTAATTAACTGTGTGTCAGAGAACATGCACTATGGATCTCTCTAATCCCCAGCTGCCTCTCCGTCCGCTTTCAAATGGGGATAACACCCATTTGGAGGGTTGCTCCAAAGATTAAAATCGAGATAATTGAGATAAAGATCCAGCATCTGGGATGGCTCAACCTCTGTCAGCAAGGTAGCTATTATCAAGAACACTCTGCCACTTTTTCTTCAAGCAAGACTTCAACATTTTCCTGGATGCTAACCACGCTCCAACTCACAGTGGGTCATGTCCAGGTAGACGCACTTGACTCACCAGGCAAGCCAGGAAGCTAGGTAAGTGCCCTTGCCCTGTGACACCCACATTCCACTTAGAACCACCCTGGAAGCCTCCATCTTGGCCAAATATCCGACTAGAAAAATACATCACTTCAATGTTTCTTTAAGACATGGTTTCTGTGTTTTTTTGGGGGTAAAGGCACATGTGCCATTTAAACTCTTCAGAGAAAGTCAGATCTTCTAAGTATTGTTTCCTCTGTATCTAATACGGTTCTCAGCCCATCCACATGTACTAGGTTCTTGTCAGGGAAACGGTGCACTAATGTGCACATTCCTGGCCACCGAGAGAACAAAGTCCTCTCAGCCTTCCAGAGCTCACAGGGGATGGTGGAGGTGACACACCACAGAAATACCCCCTCAGTCCCACACTTTGAGCTCCCTGTTGAAGACAGTAACACAGGACAGCCAAAGCTAAGTCCATGTAGTTAACCATGGAAACGTGGCTCCTGCTGGTGCCCCCATTCACATTTCTTCTTTGGATATGGCTCTGGGGAAATTACTTCTCTCAGAATGTGATGTCCTTTTTATGTGGACAGAGAGTTAGAATCACACAAAGCACCATAAGCAAGATTTCATCTTGTGATAATAGCCAGAAATGTCAAAAAAATAAATAAATAAAAGGGACTGGGGTCATATTGAGCAATTCTTCCAAAGGCCACAACTCCCAACAGCTCAAGGAAGCAGATCCCGAATTCCCTTTCTCTCCCATATTCACCTCAGAGATGAGCCCACAGCACCATCCTGACAGGTAAACCACACTTAGCAGTTACCTGTTGAATACTGTGAGGGTGGAACACTGGATACAGAAGAAGCCACGCTCGTATTTACAAAGGCTCACTTCCAAGGCTTTAGGGGCAAGAGGAAGTGTTCTCACCTGAGTGAGAACTAAGCACTCTGCCAGGTGCTGTTAGTAACCCAAGAGCAAGTAAGAAGTCAGTGCTGACTGATGCCTTTACCATCCCTTTTGACCTTCACATTAATCCCAGATGCTTTCCTATCTTTTTGTCATCAGATGAACTCTAGGAGACAGGTGGCTTTATCATCCTCATTTTATAGAATGGGGACCTGAGTCACAGAAGGGTTAGGAATTTTGGCCAAGTCTCCATAGGTCTGCATCAGCAACGGCCTAGATGAAATATGAACACCTCTGATTTATTACAAGCTTCTCTCCCAGTGGTGCTGAACACTTAACATGTTTTATCTCATATGACTCTCCCCAAACCTGACAAGGTAGACTCTTACTATCTCCATATTGTAGGCAAAAAACCCCTCAGGCTTGGGCAGGTTAGGAAACCCGCCCTGAGGATTACTTAAGCTTTTCTACCTCTTGAACCTTTGCTCTGAATCACTACATTAAGCAACTAGATCGATGGTTTGCAAAGAGATTAACCCAATAAGAACATTCCTACCCCAAACCTGCCCTTTAGGTGACCAAAATGAGTAGATGGAGAAATGGCCAAGGCCCTTATTTGCACCAACTTAGTAATTATGTAGTAACAAAAGGGGATTCAATCAATTGCTTAGCAATTAGCCATTATGAGGGAATGAGGGGAAAAAATCCAATTGACTATTTGGTAGAGCAGGAAGCATTTTAAATGTCACCACAGTGAGAGAAATATTTGCAGATCTGTCTTCATAATGGTTAACTAATTGCAATCTTCAAATTTTATTGCCTTGGAAAAATAATTCATGAGACAGAGTAGTAACACTTGGGGCTATTTCTCCTTTGTTTTAGCATCAAAGGGAGACATGCGAATTGATCAATCCCTATCATCTAAGAAGACCCTCCCCACTAAGGAATAGCCTCCCTGGGGTACAGTCAGTGTGCTATTTATTCACCATTTTATCATCTACATGTACTTGGTAAAATGTGGGGACATATATATGATAGGTGCACAAGACATGCTGGCTAAATTGATTAAAGTTAAACAAAAATGTTGAGGTCTGTCCCCAACACTGAGTTCCCCTTCTAGTGAAATTCTAGAGCTGGAATGCAGTTATAACTGTAGAGAAGGTTGGTAGATATGGATTATCTGGCAGGCTACCCAGCCCCTTGTGGGAACAGCCTTCCCACTTGCCCCATGACAATCAGCTAGCGCCACCATCATTGCGTCATGACATCCTCCACTCCTATCCACAAAGGGATGTGGTTCTGGCCAAACTGAACCTATTTCTCTGGCCTTAGATGGCTTCATTAAAGGGCATTTGCCCAATGGTGGATCAAACATTATTCTCCCCAGGCTTTTCTTCCAGAGCTTGGGGGGAGGGAGGAAAGTCTTGCCTTCGGTAATGAGGCTATGAAGCTGTTTGTGCTGTTGAGAGAAAGTCCCCATACAAAGGGGTGGGGCAGAAAGTGTGTTCAAATCTGGGACCCAGTTGGTCTAAAGCAAGATGCATCATTGGATTTCCTGGTTTGGGGGTCAGCAAACACCCTTTTGCCACAGCTATTTGAATATGTTTCAGTTACACACAACCCCCTGGTTCTGATGAATATAATCTCTTTCCTGCTACTGCAGTTACTTTTGCTTTGGTTTGTTAATTTGGGAGCAACCCAAAAAAAGAAAGAACCAAAGTTTGAGAATAGAATTTGGAAGCAGGCTACAGAGGAGGGTTAAGACCTTGAGCAAGACTTTGGCAACTCCCCGGGAAGCTGGCTGCAAAGCAGCCCTGCTCCAAGGAGAGAGCCTGCAGGAGAGGCGGGAGGTAGGGGCTTGCAGCTGAGTGTGTGGGGTGCTGGAAGGCCCCAAGAGGCAGGAAACCAGAGTCCCAGAGTCAGAAGGGGCCCCCAAGTTAGGATGGGACACACACACATCCATAAGGCAAATTTTCACGTTATCTGTCACAAAACAAACAAAAAAAGAGAGTTTTGTTGAAACTGAATACTGGGTTCCTATCAAACATAGCTAATGAAAATGGAAAATGCACCATGCTGTATGACTGATGCGGGATGAGTAAAGGTCAGTGAACTACTATGACGAGATTCCATCCTTAGAGCGGAAGTTAAAAATACAGGTTCACCAATGGCCTTGCTCCAAACTTCCCAGGCACTCAAGGTCTTGGTCAGTGATGTGCAAATCCAACTCCGACAAACAAGGGAAAGAAAAAATGGTAGCAGAAGAAGGCACTGTAAACCATAATAATCGCTTATAAAATTTTATGGCTGGTCATTAATCTTAACCACCTCAATTTCTAAAAAGAAAGATTCATACTCTTTTTAAATAGACAGAATTTGAGTTTATGGGAAGTTTAATAATATTCGTGCTGATGCAATAAGAAATTCCAGAAGTCTTAAATTTCTTTGCAGACTTCAGAGTGGAGGCAGCCTGTTGCGGTAGAAAGAGGACAGGACTGAGGGTCAGACCCGTGGCCAGAGCCTGATACCGGCTCCCAGAGCTGCAAACTGGTCCCAAGTCTCTCTGGGCCTCAATTTCCTCCTCCAGGAGATGGGGGTGGTGCTGGCTTCTTTGCAAAAACCACAGGGATAGAAAAGAATGTAGCCAAGTTCACAGAGGCATGTGGCCTGGCATGCAGACACTGGATAAAAGAGCTGTCAATCATCACTCCAAACATTTTCCACACATAAGGAATCTGATCGTGATCACCTCTCTCCTTTCCACCATCGAGCCCCCACCATTTGCAGAAGCTGAGTGATTGCAGCTGCCCCCTTGCTCACCCCCTCCTTTCTCCATCCATCAGCCAGAGAGATTCTGTAAACGTACACTAGATCTGAAAACCCTCCTGTGGTGTGGTTTAAAACCCTCCTATGGTGTGGTTTTCTCTCTCAGAATAAAAGCCAGAGTCCTTCTGGTGGCCCACAAAGCCTCACCTCTTCTCCTGTCCTCATCTCAGCTAACTGCTGTTTCCAGAACATTCCACACTCCCACCTCAGGCTTTTGCTACCTTCTTTCTCTTTTCCAGCTCAAGGCTGCTTGAGCCTGAGATAATGCCTGACTTCACCCATCATTCCCGAAAATTCTTTAAAGTTGCAACCTGCCCCCAATCTCCAGCCTTTGCTTCCCTACAGTCCCTGTCGCGACCTTTCTTTGCAACTGGTTCACCATATATTTCATCACTTTTTATTCGCTGGCTTCCCTTTGCAGAAGGTGGACCCTAAGAGAGCAGGATTGGTCCGTTCTGCTCACTGTTGTACCCACAAAACCTATAGCAACCTTCATCATGCAGCCAACGCTCAATGCTTTTCTGCTAATTGGAGACATATGCCACCGAACTCCTCCCCGTCACCGTTTCTGCTCACAAGCCACCTCTCCTGGGCTGCAGAAACCTGTCCACTCGCCCAGTCGGAGATTTCCCCTGCCAGCACATCCTACAGGCTCTGAGGCTTCTGGCTGAGCTGTCTCCCACCCAGATAGAAGGGACTGGAATCAGAGCATCTGGGTTTGAAAGGCCAGCTTTGCCCCCGAGCCACACCTTGCTCTCTGAGAAAGGGGCAGTGGGACCTACCAAAGCTGGCATTTGAAAAAATTCGATAAGAAACCTGGAAATGACAGGTTCATGAAGGTGCTCCAGTAATGTGAATGTCCTTCTTTCTTCCACCGACTGTGGTTAAGGATTCAATAAGACATGCTTATGAAATTGTAGGTTACAACTTTTCTTCAAAATCTCTGTCTTTCCATTTGTCCTTCTTGTCCTTCCTGAAGCCGGCATCCTTTGACCTCTGGCCCACTCTCACCACCAAAACATTCTCCTGAGGTCCCATCCTTTCAAGTCAAATTTTCGATTTTCCTGGGTTACAATGAGCTCATCTGATACAAGGTTAGCCCTGAGAAATTTAATTTCTTATAACTCATAATTCAGTAGCTCTCACCCTGACTGTACACTCTGGTCTTCTGCGGGGGTGGGGGGGGGTGGGGTAGATTAAAAAATATGAATGTACAAGATACAACTCAGAGAATCTGATTGGAGAAGAGCTTGGGTGCCAGGATTTTTCTAGAATCTGAGTGATCCTAAGGCACTGTCAGAACCACTGTTGTTAACCTTTCCGGGAAAGGCTAATTTAAGATGTCTATGGGGCTTCTTGGAGACAAGGCACCTTAACACAGAACTTTTCCCAAAGGTGAAAAATTGAAGGCATTATGGGGGCAGCTTATTAGTCTTTCTGCTTCATTCAAAGCATCCCTAAAATGTGCTTCTCTGGATACCAGTATGAGAGGCAGCTGTGAAGGCAAATGTCCAGTCAACAATAGCCACACTGGGGTTGGTGGAGTCCACCTCAATGCCCACAGATCCATGTGAGCCTCTGAAGAGTCTGAGTCCACAATGATCCCCCAGAAAAATGGTGAGCAAAGAGCCAGGCTCTTCATGATGCTCATGAAAACGCCGGAGGCATATTTCACCCACTTGCCCCACGAACATACTTGGCAAAGTACACAGACATGCATGAGATCATAAGAAATGTACATGTAGTCAATACTTTCCCAAGTTGGGATTTATCTCCCGGATGTATGCTGGATTTTTTTTTTTTAAATAAACTATGCCCTGAACCAAGAAAATGCATTCTGAAATGTTATTCACCAAAAAAGAGAAACGAAGCAATGACGACCACAGAAAAACACAGAACAGGAGAAACTGAAATGCCAGAGGAGGATGATAAAGTGGTCTTGAGAAGTCCAAGTACTCAAACTAAGACAAAACAAGCCTCAACATGCTCATTTCATGACTAAATGCTATTTTATTAAAACAAAAATCGGGGGCGCTTGGGTGGCTTAGTCGGTTAAGCGTCCGACTTTCGCTTAGGTCATGATCTCGCGGTTCGTGGGTTCGAGCCCCGCATCGGGCTTTGTGCTGACTTTGTGCTCACAGCCTGGAGCCTGTTTCAGTCTGTGACTCCCTCTCTCTCTGACCCTCCCTGCTCACGCTGTCTCTCTCTCTCCTAGAAATAAGTAAAAAAATAAAAAAAAAAAACAAAAAAAACCCAAAAATCGGCTCTAAGATATAATTTCCTTTCTTCCACAAGACAGTGCAGGAACAAAATGGAGACAGTGGTTTCAGACATATCCATGGATCAGATCTGAGATTCTCAGGGCATACATGAGAAAGACGGTAGGGACTCAGGGAGATGTGTCAGATGTATGAATCATTTCACGAGCAACTGGGAGAAAGGAGGGACTGGTTGCTCTGAATTGTTGCCACTTATGATCCTGTTCCTGGTGATTAACCCAAACAACTGTGCCTGCTTATTTTATTGATTATTCTTGTTCTTGTTATGATAACCCACAAAAACATTTCCAGAAATAGGCTGGGTCAACACTAGGTGGTGGACACTGGCTTAACTGAATACTCGATACGATTGGGAATATATTGTATTTAGGACTATTCTTTAGCTGAAGTGATACTGTTCAAATATGAGAAGTCATAATTTACCATGAGAAATAAAACCACCTGTAGAATTAAAACTTCTTTGAGAAAATAGTGTTGAGCAGTAGATGTGCCAAGTTGACTTACTTTAGAATCTTTAAAATTTTTAAGTTTTTTATTTTGAGAGAGAGAGCGAGAGAGAGAGAGCATGCACTCAAGTGGGGAGGGCAGAGAGAGAGGAGGAGGAAATCTCAAGCAGGTTCCACAATGTCAGTGCAGAGCCCTACGTGCGGCTTGATCTCATGAACTGTGAGATCATGACCTGAGCTGAGTCAGAACTTAACCGACTGAGCCACTCAGGTGCCCCTACTTTGAATCTTTAAAAATACATGTTTGAGGGGTCGGGTGCTTAGTTTGCTACATCCAACTTCGCTAGGTCATGATCTCGCAGTTCGTGTGGGTTTGAGCCTGGCCGGGCTCTGTGCCCGGCCAGCTCAGAGCCTGAAGCCTGTTTCAGTCTGTGACTCCCTCTCACCTGACCCTCCCCTGCTCACGCTGTCTCTCTCTCTCTCTTTCCTAGAAATAAATAAAACATTAAAAAAAAAAAAATACATGTTTGGGCATGTGGTTGATGATTTCTACAGCAACACAGCAGCTTTTTGAGAAATTACTAGCTACCAGGAGATGGCTAGGTGTTTTACATTCGTTCCTTTTATTCTCAGACCAAGCTTTTGAGTTACTGTAATTTTTAAAAATATTTTTATTTATTTCTAGGAGAGAGAGAGACACACATGAGCAGGGGAGGGTCAGAGAGAGAGGGAGACACAGACTCCGAAACAGGCTCCAGGCTCTGAGCTGGCAGTCAGCACAGAGCCCGTCGGGGGGCTCGAGCCCACAAACCGCGAGATCATGACCTAAGCGAAAGTCGGACGCTTAACCGACTAAGCCACCCAGGCGCCCCTGAGTTACTGTAATTTTTATTTCATTGTCCCAGTCAGAATTTGATAGAGGCTTAGTGATTTGCCCAAAGTCACACAGCTTGTACTCCGAGAACCAAGGGTCAATGTAGTGTAGTAAAGAGTACAAACCTAGGGACCAGGCTGCTGAAACACAGATCTCAGCTCCGCTGCCATCAGCTGCAGGATCCTTAGGATTCTGTATCTCAGTATCTGAGATTCTGTAAAATGGGGGAAATAATAGTGTCTACCTCATAAGCTTATTGGGAAGAGATAGGTGGACACGCACATATATGTACATATGTATGCATACATACATACACACATATATTTATGTACACGCGCACACACACACATATGATACACTTATAGAGTGCTTCAATATCACAGACACTAAATGAGTTAGTGTCTGTATAGTTCTGGGAAAATTTATAAGGGTCCAGTACTATTCCTATGATGGTCAACATCCGCTCTGTCCTTCCATTGACATCCAAGCCTGGATGTCTATGAATATCTCTCCTCTTACTGCCCTGCCTTTACTTTTATAGGGTGCTTCTTTTGGTTGCAGAATGATACACAGAGCACAATTCCACTGAAATAAAAGGAATCAACAGTTTCATTGTTTTAAGAGTTAAAGTAGAGACCTATTACTGGATTCAACAGATGAGAATTAAAAGTGCTGTTATGAAAACTTGGCTCTTGTGGGCCCCCAGGCAGCAAAATTTAACATGAAAAGATCTGACCTTTTAAAAATTTCCCAATACGCTGGGGTGCCTGGGTGGCTCAGTTGGTTAAGCGTCCGACTTCAGCTCAGGTCATGATCTCATCGTTCGTGGGTTAGAGCCCCGTGTCGGGCTCTGTGCCGACAGCTAGCTCAGAGCCTGAAGCCTGCCTCAGATTCTGTATCTCCCTCTCTCTGACCCTCCCCTCCTCACACTGTCTCTCTCTCTCTCTCTGAGAAATAAATTTAAAAAAACATTAAAAAAAATGTCCCAATATGCTTAACTATAGAGGCTATGGGATACTGACTAATGTGATGGCAAATACCTTCCCCCTTGGACGGCCATTCCGTCTCTCCAGTCTGTGCCTTGGCGTGGGTGCTGACGTTCAAACTGAGGGATGGTTATGCCTTAGGATGCCTTGCCCCTGACTTTCCGGGTTGGAGAGGTGGCTGAGCTGCCCGACAAGACTGGGCTCTGCCTCCATCCTTCTTCCCTCCTCACTTCCAGCCAAAATCAATTCACCTGTATCTGCTTACCTATATGATTTTTGGACAGGATTTTATTTGAAAAGCAGATATTGACTCTCAGAAAACTTTTGACACCTATTGGTTTAGATCCCTTCCAGTTCTGACACCATGATGTTCTAAGACCAGACCGCTGGCTTCCGACATGGAGCCTTCTACACAAAGTGCCCCCTTGAACAGCAGCACTGACAGGTGGTGTCCTATGGGGGGAGAGAGACACTGAGGCCAGAATGAAATAGAAGCCAGCCTGAACATACATTGACTTTTTAAAGAAACAGAGATTGCTAATATTCATTTTCTAAATGATGCTGCTAAAAACATCCCAAGAAAAGTTGAGTTTAATTCTACCAGTTGAAGCTATAGTAATATTAACCGGATTTTTCTAAAGGGCTTGGTGTGTACC
The DNA here is from genome assembly GCA_017311185.1 of Proteles cristata cristata. NCBI lineage: Eukaryota > Metazoa > Chordata > Mammalia > Carnivora > Hyaenidae > Proteles > Proteles cristata. The sequence continues at coordinate 946,217 of JAESUZ010004721.1, forward strand.
CAATTCCCATGTGTAGCATATAACTCACAGATTTAATTATAGATCTTCCTCAGTCACTAGTTCCCTAGGAAATAAATCCATGGCTCATGTCTTGTGCATGGAAGGTCATAGCAAGAAGATAAATATTTTTTGCATTTTGAAACTTTATCTAGAGGTCACAGGTCTGCAACTCAGCAGATGAGAGCTCTTCAGACAATAGCCAAAAGCTTCTATGTTTGACTAATTTCAACGATACTTAAAACCTTTTGTGTTTATCTCAAATAAGGCACTTCCCACTTAAACGATTGGAAATTTTCACTATATCTCTTTTCCTTTTTAAAGTGTGAAATACAAATAAGATGAGAACTTTCTTTAAATGTTTCTTCCTGCTCAGTTAAGATAAAAGCTATGTTTATAATAAAGAAAAGGAACATTATCTGAAAAATCCAGGCTAATTTTAATCATGTGAACTTTGCAGGTCAAAGATCTTTCGTCATCTTGAATCACGGGGAAGACTGCCACAGCTGGCGAGTTCTACTGAGAAACTAAAACAAGAGGCCTAGCGAAAAGCAGAAAATTCGGAAAAGCAGAAGTACAAATGTCTTTAAATATATGAAAGAAGATCAGAAAGGAAAGAGACAGATTTTTCCTTATGACTCAGGGAAGTCAGGCTCATTGTACTTTATAATTCTGTGTATTTAACCTTCTCTGAAATTGGTTTCTGCTTGTCCCCATTAGTGGCACTAACTTTTTCAATCCTGTGTGAGGATTAAATGGGAAAACCTAAGTAAAGTACTTTGTAAACCCCAAAGAGCTATACAAATGTTAGCTACCTCGATTAGGGTCTGTCCCATAAATTCTTAAACGTGGTCATCTTGATCACAGTGTGGCAGGACTCACTGAGGGTTTCTGGTGTTTGTGTACTTTAAATGACAGAGCACAGAGATTAGGAGTAATCAGGGTCTTCACCTTTCCCGTGGAAACGTGAAGTGAACAACAGGCCCTTTCAATGAAACTCACTAAAACATCCTAGAGGGATTTTCCCACCAGAGCACAAAGCCATGGCAGAGAGGAGACTGAGGGGGCTAAACCTGGCAATACAACATTTTTAGCTTCTCAGTGCAGTTTATGGCTATGGTGGGAGACCAGATGCATCAGGACAAAGCAAGCTTTATTTGTCATTCTTTAGCAAAAGTCCCAAGTCAGGAGGAGGAGACTGTAAGTGACCTAAGGCATGAATAGAAGGGAAGCTGTCATTTTCTTTCTCAATGCATGATGCATAACTTGCTGTTTCTCAGTTTAAGGGTCTCTATAAATTATTAATTAGGATATAGCTAATATCTCTTGAGCAGCAACTAAGTACCAGGCCACATATATTCCTTGTATGTTCTCAGGCAGTACCACAAACAGCCCTGGACAGTGGGAGAGCACATTTGGAGGGTAATTCAGCTCAGCGTTCCAGCAAATACACACGATGGATGGGCCCTACGTCAGGGTCTCGGTGCCCAAGGTCTGCTTGTCACCATGTGGTGAGAAGGACATTTCCAACAGTTTTGCAGTCAACATCTCTTTGGGCCATCTAAGCGAGTCATTATCCTTCTCTCTGCAGACACACACACACACACACACACACACACACACACACACACACACAGCCTAACATTTCAGATGTTCAGAGGTTCTTATCGCCCTTCCATGGACAAAGCTCAGACAGAGCAGGTTAAACACTTCTGTCCCACAAACCTTACTGGCTCCTGGTTGCCCTTCTGTCTTCTCCCCTCCATTTCAACAAGCAGCTCAACTCAACCTTCCTTAATTTCTCTTATTTTGAGCTCACAAGACCAGCCAGACATAAGATTCTGGCTTAAGCTCAGTTCAACGGTAACATAATGCAGGGGTGTTTTTGCTTTGCTGAAGTGAAGCAGATGTCAAGGACTACAGCCCAAAATGTGCTTAGAGAAGCTTTAAGCCTAATGGGACATCTGGCATTATCCACAGCCGTGTTCTCTTCCTGGCATCCCCAGGTACTCAAGCCAGAACTGCCCAGAACTGACTATCAAGAAAGAGCTCTTTGGGGCACCTGGGTGGCTCAGTTGGTTAAACATCTGACTCTGGATTTCAACTCAGGTTATGAACTCATGATCTGTGGGCTGGAGCCCCGTGTTGGGCTCTGTGCTGACCGCACTGAGCCTGCTTGGGATTCCCTCTCCCTCTCTCTTCCCCTCCCTCCACTACCATTTTCTGTCTCTCTTTCTCTGTCTCTCAAAATAAATAAATAAATAAGAAAGAGCTCTTGTCCCCACTATGGAATTACTGAATCCAGAAGGGGGTAGGGTGCGGCCTCATTTAAAGAGGTGAAAAAAAATGCCTTGTTGATTTGGTGCACACCACCCTCAAACACCCCCTTTGACTGAGAAGAAACTAAGTACTCAAATACTGAGTGACTCGCCTGAGGTCTTATTTCCTGCTGGCAGCAGAGACAGGCCTGACACCCGTCCACACATTTCTATCTCAAATGCCCAGCAGTGTGATCAAAATTCAGTCAATAGAACAATTCATTTAAACACATCATTGTGTTGAGAAAATGAATTTGAAATACTGGATGCTGGTGTGAAATGAAATATTTGTGATTTATTTCTGTAAACCAATAATGTCCCCAAATAGGATGCTCATTAAATCACTAAAATCGTGATGCGCGAATTTAAATCTGCTATAATGGCTTCATTTTAGAGAAGTCCACTTTTAATAGGATTGTGCTTTTTCTAACAAGAAAAAGAAAAAAAGAATCACGTTTTGTTGCAAACTGTGGATTAAAATAAATAAACCAACAAATGAGTACAGCAGCGTGGATTAAGCGGCCTTTGTTTGTTTTGAAAAACCATTATTGAGGATGGCCATTTTGGGGGGATTAAAGTTGACATGCACAGTCTTAACGATTATGTATAGGAAACTGGGGCACAGTTTGGGGGGTCTGGTCAGCTCCAGGATAATCTGGGATGCGTGACTCATTCTAGATGGTAGTTTACAGGATGGGGCACCTCTTTACAGACCTAACGATGTCCTGGCTGCCACTGCTGTTGCATTACACTCCTGGAAGAAGGTTCCAGGCCACTTATTTGGTTCCATCCCTTGACATCCTTTTCTTTTTTTCTTTCTTTTTTTAAAAATTAAAAAATTTTATTTATTTTTGAGAGAGAGAGAGAGAGAGCACAAGCAGGGGGAGGAACAGAGAGCGAGGGACACACATAATCTGAAGCGGGCTCCAGGCTCTGAGCTGTCAGCACAGAGCCTTTGGTGGGGCTCGATCTCATGAACCTTGAGATCATGACCTGAGCCAAAGTCTGACGCATAATGACTGAGCCACCCAGGCAGCTGCACCCCCCCACACTTTTTTTTTAAAAACAGACTATGATATTCTTTACTAAGACAGTAAGACAGCTTCTAGTTAGTTACTGTTGTTGTTGCTGCTGTTTTTCTAATCTCATCTTCATGAGGGAAAAGATGTGGGAAGAAATACATCAATGATCTGATTTTAACTTATTTTTCCCCTTGCATTTATTTCTTCCAAAGACTACAATAGCACAAATAAAGTAATCTCAAAACCATTTCAATTCTCTCAAAAAATGTTGATAGATTTAATGCTGTGTGATGAAGAGAATGATTTTATATATAAAAACCTTATTTTCAGCTGCCATGAACCTGAGGAAATTTAAAAATTCGTAATCATCATGCTCCGAAGTCACTGTGTTTTGGCAGATTCATGCTTTCTCACTAACTAAAATAAAGCTTATTTTGTTATGGAGGGAAATCACACTCTCAAAGCTACAAATAGTGAACTACAACAAGTCTACGCATTAAAATCCTGTGCTCACAGGGGCGCCTGGGTGGCTTAGTCAGTTAAACGTCCGACTTTCGCTTAGGTCATGATCTCGCGGTTCGTGGGTTCGGGCCCCGCGTCGGGCTCTGTGCTGACTGCCAGCTCGGAGCCTGGAACCTGTTTCAGTCTGTGACTCCCTCTCACTCTGACCCTCCTCTGTTCACGCTGTCTCTCTTTATCCTAGAAATAAAAAATAAATAAATAAAAATATTTAAAAAAAAAAATCCTGTGCCCACACACATCGGTGACAGGAAGTTAGTGTCCATTCATTTCCCTCTTATCAGCACTTTCAAACTTAAAAAAAGTAACCTGCCTTTATATGGCTATGTTTTGAAACGGCCTTTAGTTTTGATGCTAAGGACTGCTCCTTTGAAGTAGAAAAAGTAAGTGATTTCTATTTTATCCCGAACCTAGGAGAAATCTAGATAATGGGGAATTCCAGATTCTGGAAATGTAGGCTCAATGACATACCAGCTCCATGGCTTCAGGCAAGTTATTTAACACCCTGGTTTGTAAAACTGTGGTGATGTTCATACTCACCTGAGAGGTCTGGAAGAAATAATGAGGCAATAGCAGGTGGCGCTCCAGACACTACCTAGAACATAAGAAGGACTCCAGTCGGGGCGCCTGGGTGGCTTAGTCGGTTAAGCGTCCGACTTTCGCTTAGGTCATGATCTCGCGGTTCGTGGGTTCGAGCCCCCCGTCGGGCTCTGTGTTGACTGCCAGCTCAGAGCCTGGAGCCTGTTTCAGAGTCTGTGACTCCCTCTCTCTCTGACCCTCCCCTGCTCACGCTGTCTCTTTCTCTCATAGAAATAAATAAAACATTAAAAAAAAAAAAAAAAGAAGGACTCCAGTCTAACGGGGAATATGGATTCTATATCAGTTGCGAACTAGAAATCCTGAAGGCTTCCTTGCATTTCTTGGAGTCCCTGTCCTCCTTACTGACTTTTCCAATGAAGAGACTAGCTCCACACTAGGCCAGGCCATCACCACACTAGCTCTGATGTGAGATTGCAATTCCAGAATCACTAAAAGAGTGACACATTCATGAAGTCCTCATGCAGTTTCTATGCAATAAATATTTCTGCAAAAATATACCCCCATATTTGGCCAAGGCATATTTTTTCTGTACAGTGAAATGCATGGACCCAATGCTGTAGAAGATGAGGGCATGATTTTTCTATGTGGCTTCCAGAAGGAACTCTAACAAATTAGAGGGGAGTAAAGTAGGGGGTGCCTGGGTGGCTCAGTCTGTTAAGCATTCGACTGTTGATTTTGGCTCAGGTCATGATCTCTCATGGAGCCTGCTTGGGATTCTCTCTCTCTCTGCTCCTCTCCAGCTCTCTCTCTCTCTCTAAATAAATAAATAAACTTGAAAAAAAAAAAAAAGAGGGGCTGGTCGTCTTGATGGCTCAGTCAGTTAAGCATCTGACTTTGGCTCAGGTGATGATCTCATGGTTCGTAACTTCAAGCCCCCTGTCAGGCTCTGTGCTGACAGCTCAGAACCAGGAACCTGCTTCAGAGTCTGTGTCTCCTTCTCTCTCTGTTCCTCCCTGCCTCACACTCTGTCTCTCTCTCTCTCAAAAATAAATAAAGATAAAAAACAAAAAAAGAGGGGAGTTAAGTAAATGTGTAGAGTGGGGGTGGGGGAGGGGTGATCAGGCTTTTTGTGTATGTTAATGAACACTAATTAAAGATGTTACTTGGGGGAAAACAGTGGAAGCTGAAAAAAAAATAAAGCAAATCTGTCAATGACTGTACGGATGGATTCTATAGACATGAGCTGTGATTGTTAGGGCTGTTAGCAGGCATTCTGACATTCAAGTATAAAGTATTATTCATGAACACAGAGTGGGTGAAATTATACAATCCATTTAAATAAAATCAACCGTATAACAGTTATAATTCATTCACAAAGTGAGCATTTTTAAAAATAGAAAATTGAATTTCAAATCAGCATTTTAATGGCCTAGTGATCCAAATATTAAACTGATAATCAGGCCACAGTGATTTCCATGAGTAGCTGAAAATATTCTTATAATTCTATAATGATCTATGAAATGCCAGAAAAGTCACATATTCAGAAATATATTGTCCGAAGTAGAATCTTACCAGTGCTGGTAAGAATCACTACCAGTGTTAGGGGGGACCTTGGATATGATTTAAATCAGTGGTTCTCAGCTCCCAGCGATTTTGTCCCCCAGGAGACAACAATGTCCGGAGACAGTTTGGTTATGGCAGAAGGAGTGCGGGAGCTGCTGGAATCGAGTGAGTCGAGGCCAGGGGTGCCGCTCAGGAGGGTACACAGGGCAGCGTCTACCACAAGGAACTATGTGACCCCAAATGTCAATAGTGCTGAGGTTAGAAAACTAATCTGCTCCCGTTCACTATACTGGATGGTGAAGCCCCAACCATGGCTTCTCACTGAGCAACAGGAAGTTGTTGGCTAATTTCAGGGCTCCTGGTCCTACTTCGGTTTCTCTGCTAGGTTTTACATAGCTCTCTCATTCCTGCCCATCTGCCCACTTGTCCTCAAATCTATCACTTGAGATTTATTAAATGCCTATCATGGACTTGGCAATGGGAATATAGAAGTGCAACGAGACAAGCACAGTCTTTCTTGTCTGTATTCATAGCATGGTGGGGAAGGCAGATGTGAGGCAGATAACAATCAAGCAAAGATTTGTTATTGTGATAAATGCCGTATGAGGACATATAACCAGGGGATCCCAATTCACTTTGACATCTTCTTGTTCCCAAGCCAATTTTCCTAATTCTAATACTCTACCGTGCATTGAAATACCCTTGAAAGAGATTTTGGGTGCCAGGTATGGGTCCTGACAAGTAATCCTATAGAATGGAGGGGATCTTGCAACAAGGTTGGGGGTATTAGTAATGGCCACCACCCACTGGAAACCTACCATGTATCAGACAATGTACTAAGTAATTTCCTTACATTTAATCTTCTCAAGAACACCAAGGAGTAGGTACTGTTACCTTACAACCCTCAGGCGATAAACCTCCACATTTTGGGGGCTACTAGTGTGGTTTAGGGATATTCCCTGGTCTATCATAGCTGAGTCAGATGTTAAGGAAAGTGACTGAGTTTGGCTAGCTCATTCAGTGAGGGCCTCCATTGTGATGTAGTGGACTTGGGGTCAGTGAATAACTGGTGATTAGGTGTTTAGTCTCTGCTTTTGAGGAAATTAATGGGAGGGAAGTAAAGGTAGTTTGAAGCAATAACATAAACATGACATGGATTTATGGGCAATGTTATAAATGATCATATTTAAGACAAGGCATAGCATGAAAGTTATAGTATATGTTTGAGGCTTGGAGTTATGTCCTTAGAACTGCTGTCCAAAATGGCAGCTACTAACCACATGTGACTATTAAAATGAAAAAGATTAAAAATCCACTTTCTTGGTGTTACATCAGCCACATTTCAAATGCTCTGCAGCCAGACATGGCTAGTGGTTACTATCCTGGATATGCAGATATAGAACATTTTCATTAGCACAGGAAGTTCTAGCAGGCAGTGCTTCCTTAGAACATGGGGTAGCATCCAAGTGTAAGAAACCTCTTAGTAATTGTAGGATGACAGTTTCCTGCCCATAGTTCAAGACCTAAGACCATCTCTGACTTAGGCTGGTTGGGGACAAAGAGCACTGAGGGTTTGCTCAGACTCAGATCCCCCACAGACAATAGATCTCTATGTCCAAGAATAGGACAACTTTGGAATGAGAAGGATCATAAGAGATTAAGGTCAATTCTTTCATTTCACTAAGAAACCAAAGACCTCTATCGTAAACCTTAATAATATATCTACCTTCAGCCCCTCTTCATGCCAGCAATTCCCCTTCCAGGAATCCACTCCTTGGAAACAATCAAGGATATGCACAGAGTTAAAGCTGTTTGTTGGAATGATATTTATAATTGGAGAAAAGCTGGAAACCCATCACATGTCTAACAATAGTTAAAATACATATGAGACAAACTAATGCACACCTCCATGTCCAATGTTGTGTAAGTCATCTTGACTGGGAAAGGTGTTAAAGCATTAATTTAAAACATAGGTTTCAGGGATACCTGGGTGGCTCAGTCAGGTGACCATCCAACTCTTGATTTCAGCTCAGGTCTTGATCCCAGGGTCATGGAATCAAGCCCCACACTGGGCTTCAGGATGAGCTTAAGATTCTTTCTCTTTACCTCTGCCCCTCTCCCCCACTTATTCTTTCTCTCTGTCTACACACACACACACACACATACACACACACAATCAGGTTGCAAAAACAGTAGGCGTATTATGACCTTACTTACGACCTTACTTTTGTTAACATATTATATACATGTGCAAAAAGGTGTAGAGATCTACTAAACATTTGATGTGTTGGTGATCCATTTGGCCAACAGGGTAAGAGTGACTTATTTTTCATTTTCCTTATTTTCATTTTCTTATGCTTTCCCAGTGAACAAGTCTAGTGTTCAGGCTCTCCTCAAAACTAAGGACCAAGGAAGACAGAGATTTGGTCAGTCACTTAATGGTCACCCAACTCAATATGGAGACTCTGATTTGCTCAGTGATGCCCCTCCACCCTTTATAACCTCTCCTGGATACTCTAATCTGTCATTCCTTCCCTTTTTCTCATTTGCTACACTGGCTCATTAGAACAATAAATAGGGGCACCTGGGTGGCTCTGTTGGCTAAGTCTTTGACTCTTGATTTCAGCTCAGGTCATGATCACATGGTTTATGAGATTGAGCCCTGTGTCAGGTTTTGCACTTGGGTCTCTCTCTCTGTCTCAAAATAAATAATTAAAAAACATTTTAAAAAATGAAGAAGAAATAGAGCCAAATTAATAGTGTCTGTGAAGTTGTCTTCACCAGTGGGCTACAACAGGGGTTGAGAATTTAAGTCAGCATCTATAACCAAATCAGTGTATTAAATAAATTTGCTGTGACTACCTCCACATAAAATATAAACCAAATTTTCTCCCTGTTTCAGAAACATCTTACTTTGTTCTATCTTAAACCAATTAGAATCGATATTCACAACCAAAAATCCTATGAATTATTCCTTGGTATGTTTAAGAGTAAGTTGAGACTCAGGAAAAGGGCTACTTAACAGAACTTTCTGTGATGAAAGAAATATTCTTTTCAAGTTTTTAAAACATTTTATTTATTTCTGAGAGAGACATTGTGAGCAGGGGAGGGTTAAAGAGAGAGGGAGTCACAGAATCTGAAACAGGTTCCAGGCTCTGAGCTAGCCGTCAGCACAGAGTCCAACGTGAGGCTTGAACCCACGAATGGTGAGTTTGTGACCTGAGCCCAAGTCAGCTGCCCAACCAACTGAGCCACCCAGGTACCCCGAAAGAAATATTCTTTATCAGTGCTATCCAATGTGGTAGCCAAGAGCCATATGTGGCTATTGAACACTTGAGATATGGCTGAGTGTGGCTGAGGGACATAATTTTTAAAGTTTATTTATTTTGAGAGAGAGAGGGAGAGAGCGAGCAGGGGAGGGACAGAGAGAGGAGAGACAGAGAATCCCAAGCAGGCTCTGAGCAGCGCAGCACCTCACATGGGATTCAGTCTCATGAACCCTGTGATTATGACCTAAGCCAAAAACAAGAGTCAGATGCTTAACAAACTGAGCCACCCTGGATCCACTAAATTTTATTTAATTTTAATTAAGTATAAATTTAAGTAGCCATATGTGGCTACTGGCCACCATACTGGACAGTGTAGGGTTGGAATGTAAATTCAGTGCCTGCATAATGGCATGAAGACCCCCTTCGTGGCCAGGAAGGATAGTTTATTCTAGCTTGGAGACATTCTGAACAACATGAAAGGTCATTTGTTTCTGCTTTGCTTCAACCCATAAAGCTTTAAGCAATTCTGAGGTACTGGTCAAGATAGCTGAAACATACTGGAAAGACAACTGAATTTTTTTTAAAGAAAAAGTAACGCCAAGTAAGAAGATGTGACTTATGAGCATGTCTGAGAGGTATCATTAGATGCAGTATTAATAAAAAGGGATGGATTCTGGAGTGAGATGGATGATAGGATTCAGGATTCAAGGCATGCTTTAGTGATTTACAGACACTGAGCTGACCTGATCTTTTTAAGGAAGCCATTTCCTCCTGAACTTGATAAGCCTCCAAGTCCCCTGGAATGGAAATATAGCAGCAAGATACTATAGGAGAGATTTCATACCAGCCAACCAACCTCAAGGTATTAGATTTGGGGTCTGTGTGCATATGTCCCCAGAAGTCACTCTTTTTGGAGTGAAAACTGGAAGATTGTTGAGATTGTCCAGCCATACCTCTAGCTGCTGGTGTGATGTGCCCCTATTCCTTAGCATAGCCCTAGGTCATAAAAAACAAGCAGCAGCTTCAGGTAGGATCTCCACTGGTGAAAAGGTGTGGGTCAACAGCATGGTTGGTGGAAAGGTAACAGGAAAGAATCTTATATTGGCCTTCTATGTTGGTTTCCTAAAGACAGATGTTGCCAGAAGATAGGGAGAATCGTGGAGTTTTGCTGTGTGCGCCATCTTTTTCAAAACATCTTTAATAGAGATTACTAGATTTAGTCAGTAAAAATACAGGATGTGCCAATACAATATTTGGTACATGCTTATGCTAAAATATTAGTCATTATTTATCTGAAATTCCAATTTAACTGGGTCCTATATCTTATCTGGCAACTCTATGAAACACCAGTCCCAAGAGATATCCCATGATGGAAAAGGGCCCTGCAGTTAACTGTGCACTAGAAATGTTGCTTCAAATTGTCTCGAAGATTCCTAAAGATAATAGCATACGGAAAGCTCTGAATAGAGTACTATAGAAAAATATTTCGACTCTCTTTAATATAACACCGTCCAAACTTTTGAGAACACAGATCCAGCAGTGGACTGCCTGAGTTCAAATACTGGATTCACAACAGAGTGGTGCCTCTGTGACCGGGAATAAGCAAGAAAGAGCCTGGGATGGGCATCTATAAATGAAAGTCGCAGCCCCAGCCTCACAGGCTCAGGGTGAGAATGATGTGAATCAGCGTAAAGCATTCAGCCCGAGCATGGTAATTGCTCCACGAATATCAACTTTAATAGTCCCATCAGTGGCAGGAACACTTCCCAACAGTGGCTATCAACATCCAGGGCAATCAGCAGATGATTCCAGGGCATACTGAAGATAGATCAAAGTGATGGGTGGGTGGGTATAAGCTTGGGACCCCATGGAGAGAATGTCATTCACTGCCAGACTGGCTGGCCTTGACCCCACTCACTGTGGTTGAAAAAATGAAGATTTCTGGAGTGGTGAGTGTCTGTAACGAAATGTGCCCTGCCATAGGGGAGCTGCTTCTCTGTTTTTCACTAGCAACTGTGTTAGTTTCTTAGGGTTACCACAGCAAAACACCACAGCTAGGTAGTACAAATAACAGAAATTTACTACCTTGGGGTGCCTGGGGAACCCGGTCAGTTGAGCATCTGACTTCAACTCAGGTCATGAGCTGATGGTTTGTGAATTCGAGCCCCACGTTGGGCTCTATCTCCAAGATAGCTTGGAGCCTGGAGCCTGCTTTGGATTCTGTGTCTCCCTCTCTCTCTGCCCCTCCCCCATTCACACTCTGTCTCTCTCTTTCAAAAATAAACAAATGTTAAAAAAATTGAAAAAAAAATGTACGGTCTTACAGTTCTGGGGGCCAAAAGTCTGAAATCAAGATGTTAGTAGAATTGGCGCCTTAGGAGGGCTATGAGGTTTGCTGGCAATCTCTGGTGCTCCTTGGAGTGTAGATACATCATCTAGATCTCTGCTTTGATGTTTACATGGCATTCTCCATGTGCATGTGTCTGTCATTGTGTCCAGGCTTTCCCCCTTTTTAAGGACACCCATCCAGCTGGATAGGGCCCACTTTAATGAACTCATTTTTACCTGCTTTCCTCTATAAAGACCAAATCTCCAAATAAAGTCACATGAAGGTACTAGGGGTAAAGGCTTCCACATATAAATTTTGGGAGAACACAATTAACCCCATAGCAGCTACCTTCTAAAATGGGGCTAATACCAGCTGCCTTTCTTACTACACAGGACTGAAATGCAGCTTACATAAGAGAATGCAGAGGAAAAGATGTGGAGAAATTTTCTAGCACTGTAAAACTGTAAGGCTACATTTAATTTCATGTGTTGATGTGCACTGGAAGTGGTATTCAAACCTTTGCAAGAAAGATGTCAGGAAACTGTTAATCTTCCCACAATACTGCCTGGAAACACAGCCAGGGACTTCATCTTTCAGAAAGAGATACAGATGCTAAAGAGATGGGAGACGCATGCCTGGAAATGAGCATGCTGTTACAGTGTCACTAAATCCCCGACTGGCACATAGGAAACTGGAGGCAGAAACAAGGAAATGAAGACAGAAAACACAGATATTTTAGACCTTTCCTTGCACTTATCTTGTGTCACCCAAAGTCCTGGACACAGGACAGGGCTTGTGATGTCTTAATCCAGGAAACTCACATTATTTATGCACAACCTATTTTATTGGAATGGCTAACGTTATTAGAAAACCTTCCCTCACACAAAAGAGAAGGCAATTCTGGAGGGGTGACGTTGCATGGTGGGAAGAGAACGGAAATGAGGGAAGAGAGCTAAGGCAAAGGGTTATCAGTTTCACAGCGTTAGTTGAGGCCACCCCATTTTCCTGTAGTTTTCAAGAAACGAGCATCCACTGATCTTGAAAAATGCAGTCTAATCAGGAAATGTACACATGTCAGTAGCTTCTGTACTTCTCATATATATTCGTGCCGGGTGATGTTCTGAGTTCTTGGGCTTTTCATTTTACTACATCATCAATAAGCCTTTAAAATTTAGATACTTTAGGGGCACCATAGTGGCTCAGTCAGTTAAATGTCTGACTCTTGCTTTCAGCTCAGGCCATGATCCCATGGTTTGTGAGATGAAGCCCCACATCATGCTCTGTGCTGACAGCATGGTGCCTTCTTGGGATTCTCTGTCTCTCATTTATTTAAATAAATAAATAAACTTAAAAAATAAAATTTAGATAATTTTAAAGAGATGAATGCTTAGAAATACTTTTTTTTTTTAAATTTTAAAGAATCAGATCAGGATGCCCAAATGCAGAATCATTTGTTCCTTACTAAAATATCTTTGAAGAAATAAAATAGGCCCCAAATTCCAACCATCTTCAGTACGAAGACTGACAGCACAGGAGAATCTCAAAGACTGCTGGAACAGAATTGGGATAAAATGAATTAGGACATTTCCATGCTTTGCCTCATGGAATAGAAGGGCAGCTCCACTTGGAAAACAGGGAGAGGCCAGGGCCCCTCCCTGTCTGCGATCCTGCAGTTCAGGAGCATTGCTTCTGGTGCAGAGCCAAGCAAGCACTTCTGGGCTTTCTGATTTCTCACTATCCTGACCTCCTGATAAGTGCATAGTGAGACCTAGGATCAGCTGTGGGAAAGTACGTAACAGTCACTGAGGGCAAGAAACTACCAAATAATACAGATTTTTCCTTCTAGAGGAAAAATTAATGCAAAAATAATTAAAGCCATTTTGAACACAGCACATTTTTCAGAAGGTCTTGCCCTACCATATATTAAGACACATTATAGGGGCACCTGGGTGGCTCAGTCAGCTGGGTTTCCAACTTCAGCTCAGGCCATGATCTCACAGCTCATGGGTTCGAGTTCTGCATTGGGCTCTGTGCTGGCTGCTAGCTCAGAGCCTGGAGCCCGCTTCGGATTCTGTGTCTCCCTCTCTCTCTGATCCTCCCCTGCTCACACTCTCTCTCTCTTTCTCTCTCTCAGGGGTAAATAAACATTAAAAAATAATTTTAATAAGACACATTATAAAGCTACAAGTGTTTGAATAATGTGGCATTATTGCAAAATCTAATAGACAGGCTAGTCTCAAAGTAAAAAGCGACACTCAAATTTAATCTTGCACAAAACCTTTATCACAAAACTGGAAATGGAGTGGGTATTTTAAAAAACTGTTGTAAAGAAAATGAATTTGGAGGGTAAAAACCCAAAAATGGGGTTTTATGTTAAACCATATGTCAAAATAAATTCTAGATGGTTTAAGGAATCAAACGTGAACATGCAACCATAAAAAATTAGAAAAAAAAAACCATATGTATTAACATGATTCTGATCTTGGAATAGGCCAAGAACGTTAATTATAAAAATGAGAGACTATGTCATAAGGAAAAATGATATTGTGCTTAACTAAAGATTTAAAAAATCACTATCTCAAAGCATTAAACAAATTAATTCAAATGAGCTGGCAAAAAAAAAAAAAATCACAAGTACGTGAAAGGCAAGAAGTTAATATCCACAATAAGCAAGAAGTTAATATCCACAATAAGTAATAATTCCTCAGAAACTGATGGAGAAACTATTAACACCCAAATAAGGAAGTGAATAGCACTTAAGAAGCCAGTTACCTCACAAGGTGTGGAGAAAGTAAAGAAAAAAAGTCACCAGCTTTTAAATGGCAAAAAGGGGACACAGTACTTTATCATTTTCACCTATCATCATGACAGATTTAAGTGAACCTTAGCACTTAATGCTGACAAGGAAGAGGTAAACAGGGCTTGCACTTATTTCAGCTGGGAATAAAGTGTAGCGTTGTTTCTTTGTAATGCATTTTGCTAATTATGTATTAATTGTGAAATAAATTTATTTTTTCCAATATAAGCTTCAACATCTAAGGATCCATGCTAAAAGGTTAGGTAACCTCACATGTCTAACACATTGTGTGCCCAAATCATCATCAGAGAATTATTTAAAATAATGAATTGCTGGTAGAAAACTAGTTAATCAACAAAAAGGGGGAGCTTAAATAAGTTGATAGCCCATAAAATGTTTTCTTATGTGAACATTAAATATCACGATTTTGAAGAATTCAGGGAAAGGAACATTCCCACAAAACAGTGAAATTTTAAAAGCAGGATACAAACTGAGTACATAATTTGATCCGACACACACATATATATCAATGTATTATGTACATTCATGCATATTTTTAAAAATTTACTTCTACTCGTATGGCCAGAAAAATAGACACAAAAACATGACGATGTTATCAGAGACTGTCTCTGAGTGGTGAAATTACAAGCTAATTTTACTTTCTTCTTTTATGTATTCATTCCCCCATTCATTCATTCAATGAACAATAAGTATGGGTTGCTTTTACAATCAGAGTAAGTTAATTTTAAAATAAAATACTAAAGTCAGCATCTACAGTAAGTTAGGTAGAATTTATTCTGTTGTTTTATAAATATTTATGAAATGGCACTTTTTTTTTTAATGTTTTTACTTATTTTGAGAGAGAGAGAGACAGAGTGCAAATAGGGGAGGGACAGAGAGAGAGAGACACACAGAATCTGAAATAGGCTCCAGGCTCCCACTGTCAGCACAGACCCCAGCGTGGGCTTCAACCCACAAATAACAAGATCATGATCTGAGCTGAAGTCGAATGCTTACTTCATAGACTGAGTCCCCCAGGCGCCCATGCTATTATTTTTTAAAATTTATTTATTTATTTTGAGAGAGAGAGAAAGAGAGAGAGAGAACAAGTGAGTGAGCAAATGAGCAAGAGTCAAGGAGAGGCAGAGCCTGATGCAGGGTTTGAACCCATAAACCTTGAGATCATGACCTGAGCGGTAATCAAGAGTTGGACATTTAACTGACTGAGCCCTCTAGGCATGAAATGGCTAGTATTATCTTAGCATTGGGCTAAGGGAGGACAGAGACATTTGGAGAACTTTCTTCTGGAAAGGATGATATGGTTATTCACAATTTTTTTTTTAAGATGGCACCATCCATTTGATAGTGCTTAATGGCCAGCTGAGCTATCTGACAATGGAAACCAGAGGAAGGGAGACAAATTTTGAAAACATTCTGATTAAGTAAAAACCATCCAAAATGAACTTTGACCTGGACAAATGGTAGGAGAGCTTTAGGAGGGAAGAGGAAGGTATTGATAAGCTGCATTCAGAAAGGCCACCCGGCAAAATGCTGGCAAGCATGAGCCTCTGTGATGAAGCCAGTGGTGAAGTCCAGGTTTCTCCAACTCAGAATCACATTTTTTGTTTTTATTTTAATGCCACCACACTGTACCTACTGACAGGAATCTAGTACCCCTTCCAAACCTAGGTATAGAAGAGGAAAGTATCGTTGTAAGTATGCTTGCCAATAACCATGTTAAAATATTCATAAACCTTAGTGGAATTATGAAAACACTAGGAGAGATCTCCCATGTTTCCGTACAGAGTGCATTTATTTCCATGTTGATTTCCACTTCTCAAAATAAAAAATGCAGCAGAGAAAGGCGTTTTCAAATATAAGAGTCCAATGGCTTCATTCACAAAATTTTAGGGAGCTAATTATGGGGTGCAAGAGGCAACTATTTTCCAATCAAGTGGATCTTGTTTTCTTTTTTTAATATACATTTGGAAGATTTGTAACCCCATAAACATGTTTCATGAATGGCAGTAATATGTGCTTGGTCTTGCTTCACAGCAAGGCTAAAAACCTCTCATTCTGCAAAAGGTACTTAATGTCCAATGAGCATTTAAAAAAAAAATCTAAATTGGAAAGTGGTATTTTATCAACGCAAAGTTAAATGTGAACTTCGAAAGGCACAAAGCTGCATATAAACAGAAGACGCTCTACCATCACCGAGCCTGAATATATTAAGTATGGAAATGAAGCCGGGTGAGTGCAGAGTCTAGATCTCTCTGAACTGTCTGCCTGACCACATAAATTAATCAAATGGCAGGGCAGCGGAAGCCAGCTTGGAAAGTCTGTGTTCCTCACAGTTTCTTGAAGTTGAAATGTTTCTGAGATAATAAATATCTGATCTTGGAAGGAGGGGAGGGCGGAGTCAAGAGGTTAATTACCGGCTGACTTGGATGACACCGGAGATGTGTTTGCTGTCTTCCTCTCATCTTCGAGGCTGCTCTTCCAGGCAAGGCTGACATGTCCTCAAAGCCCATTCCGGCTTAAGACCCTCTTTCTCCTGCTACTATCTGCTTACACACTGCCTCAGCCTCAGCGATCTACATAAAATAGTCAGGTCTGCGGTCTCCCTCCTCCTAGTACCTGGGCAGTGCATGGTTATTCATTTACAGAATCAAGAATTCACTTTCTCAATGCCGGGGATCTGCCGCTGCGAACAGAACAGGCTGCCGGACAGCCCTTCCTGCCGCACGTACGGTGGTCACGGCTACCAGCTGTCAGACTTGCTGCTCACTGCTAGCGGCAAGATGCTTCTTTCTGACTGAGGAAGCCTTGCTCTTTCCTCAGACCGCACATTCTTCATTCCCCCACAATTTCCTTTTTTCCACTTAAACAATAACAATATCAACCTTTGAGCTAAGTGCTCTCATGCCTTGGAGTCGATGCAGACAGCCCGCCTCTCTGATGACTGCTTCTTCCAGGCTCTGCTTCTGCATGGTGCCTCCTGCAGGGAGACCTTGCTGAAGGTTCTTTCCAAAGTCTTCTGAGCTCTTTCCGCGGTGCGTCCAGGAGAGAGGGAGCGGGCAGTGACCGAGAGCCCTCATTTCTACTTCTGACTTCTCTCCTGAATGCTTGGTTCTGTAATGTCTATTTTGAGGTCACACTGGCACCTGATGTCTATTTCTAAGCCATCTTACAAACTAGTTCTGCCTCCATCTTTTCTTTGACTTACACCCATGTCACTGATGCTCACTCCCTCACCTTTCTCTGCTATAATCAACACTTTGTGGGCTCACCGTTCCTAACTTGCACCTTCACTTGCCCCCTGACTGCTCTCTCACCTGTGCTCCCTGCATCCTTCACAGCAAACTTTCTTTCCACAGATCTTGGCTCCCTGCTCCATAGCCTTCAAATGCTTTTCCCTCAAATGCCTTCTCTGACAGCTGTCCTAAGATTCCTCTAGCAGAGGTTGATAGGTTTTTCATAATAAGAAGGGTACTGTGTTAATAATAAAATTGGAAAACAATAGTTAAACACACAAAGTAGTCTCTTCCCTACAATGGATCTTAGAATATCCACCATTTACTGTGCACTTTGATCTTTAAAAATGGCGGGTGCTGGGTGGCATTTCTTCAGTTTTCCAACAGAGTGCTCTGTGATGTGTGTCTTGGGGGATCAGTTTTAGGGGTATGACCTGGATCTCTGGGGTATGCCCTGGGTCTCCAGGGTTTGCAGTGAATTACTAGACTTGGCCATTTTTCCTTGAGCCTCCAGTCCATCTTCTCTAGGGATTCCCAAACTCCTCCAATCTAAGTTCTTAAGCTACTCTTTGCCATCTTCTCCAGCTCCCAGGCAACACCCATGGGCACCCTCCACCGGCGATAAGAGCTCAGGCTGTGCTAACACCTCAGCACCTGGGCCAAAGGGCGTGCTGGCCAAGTGCAAGGTTTTGGAGTCAGACTGCCTACATTCACTCTCCAGCTCCGTCATGTTTTCACCTGGGTAACCTGTGGTAGGCAACTTAAACTTCCTGCGCCTTAGTCTTCTCATCTGTAAGATGAAAGTAATAATAATGACCACGGCATAAGAAAACTGAATGTAGTCTGTTTATAAGGCCATTTGTGTCATGCTCAGTACATTGAAGGCATTTAGAAAGTAGCATTGGCTATTGGAAGTCTCTATTCCTGGTAGCATCTGTTAACTTAAACCTCCACCAGAAAGCCATGTTGCTCACTTCAGCTAGCCTGAGAGCCCAGATACTACCATGTCTACTAAGGCAGGAGAAGAAGGACCTAGTTCATCCTGGGAACTTACAAGGCAAAGAAAAATGTCTACTTCCTAGGCTCAGTGTAACTGGAATGAAACCTTCATCTATAGCCCCACTGGGTTCTCCCACCTGTCCTCAGCCCATACCTTATGACTTCCATGAATTGTGGGACTAGAGCCCCCGAGGTTCCTAATCTATTCTTTTACTAAATCCTTTAATCCCACCAGCCAGTTAACCTGGCCCTTTGGGATTCACCATGGACTGGCTCACAGAAGACCTAAAAAAGGGAAATCATCACAGGACCACTCCAGGGGCTGGGAGCTGCAGACTTAGTTATACTGCTAACCAAAGGGATTTGGAAGAAATCCAAAATATGGCTGCATTATGGGCTTTATGCTGCATTATGAAAGCATCTATGGGCTTGCCTAGAAAGTGCCATGGAGCTATAGGTTAAGCTACCTCTGGAACCATATTAACCCATCTCGGCAGAGGTGTCTGTGAAAATGTTCAACGCAATACTCCTTTGTTTTTCGTTGGTGCTAGGCTTACCCAGAATTACCTCATTCAACACATTTTGCAGAGAGAGGATAGATAACTTACCCAAAGTCACACAACAGTGCACGTGGAACTGTAGTTTTAACTTGGAAAGTCTGACTCAGATTTCTAAAATCTCAAACCATGTGAAATATCCTCGTATATTTGACTTGGGGCTCCTAGACATTTCTAACACAAGGTTAGAGAAATCAGAATTTCCTGCTTAGACACCCTTGCTTTGAAGTGATGCTTCATTTAAGATTCAGAAAGACTGGGGTTTGTGACCCAATTCTTGCACATGTGTGGCCTTGGGGTAGATACTTCATCTCTCCAATCCTCAGTATTTGCACTGGGAAAGTAAGACAATAATGCTGACTTTTAGGGTTGGCATAGTATTAGATGTGATAAATGTCTAAAGCACCAACACTGACAGGTAAGCAGTGTACATTACTATGTTTTAGTTAAGCACATGGGCTCTGGAATAACATTGTCTGGGTTTTGATTTCTGTCTCATCAGCTACTGTTTGTGTGACTTTATAAAATATACTTACTAACTGTCATTTGGTGTTGGGGTAATTATTAAATTAGATAATGTTTTCCAAGTGTTGGGTGTCATATTCACTACATAGGAAGCGCCTGTTACCATAGGTAATAAATGTGATTGTTGACATGATGATATTTTTATTGGTTAGGTTAGGCTAGGGTTAGCCACAGAAATAAAAACAGAATAAAATAAAATAAAACATCAAAGGCTTAACAAAACAAAGGTTGGTTTATCTCCTGTTCATGTTCTGAATTGAGTGTAACTGACGGGAATTTTATGCTATGAAACTGCTCAAGAACCCAGCCTGAAGGAGGCTCCACCATTTGGTAGCTGGCACCATCTGAAACATGTCGATGGCTACCATAGCAGAGAAAAAGAGAGTGTAAATAGCATGCTTAGGCCAAAACTTGCCAAATTGTTCCATCAGACTGCAAAGAGACTAGAAAATAGGGCATTTCTGTGTGTCTGGGAAGAAGACAGGGGTTGGATGTGGGTGAACATCAGTACCTCTTCTACAATGACAATGGCAAGAACAACAAAGTGATGAGCTTCTACTTTGGAGCCTTGCACTCAACAGGTGGTTAATGATTAGCAGACTTTGTTATTTTTATTATATGTTAATTGAGGTACAGGGCTTGATCACATGATGGGTAATAAGATGGGTGTCTCAGAGGGAAGAGCTCTACTCTGTACCAAATCTGGAAATTGGATATTAGGAAAATAGAGGTTTCTTTATACTGGTGAGTGTGCTGAACCCTGGGGTTGTCCCATATAACTTTCTAAGTTACAGACTCAGGTCTCTCAAAGGTCCCCATTCATCTATCAAATCTTTTCTCCAAGTGTGGTCCAAAGGCCACCTTCCTGATATCAATTGAGGAATTTATCAGAAATGTAGATTTCTGACTCATCTCAGACCCACTGAATCAGAATCTCTGTGTGTGTGTGTGTGTGTGTGTGTGTGTGTGTGTGTGTGTGAGGGCGGGCAGGTGGTAGACTTGCAATATTTATTTTTACAAGCTCACCTAATGATGTTCACGCAACCTAAAGTTTGAGACCCATTATTTCTTATTTCCTCATGGACACCAGCTCTGACTTCATATTCAGGGTATCCCTTCAATATCATGCCTATCCAACCTCTGATGCTGAGGTTTTGCACTAGAAAAAGCCACATTCAATTTCTAGCTCTATCATTTACTTGCTGTGTGTTCTTGAGCAAACCACTCAGTGGCCCTGAAATTTAGTTCATCTGTAAAATGTATACAATAAAATGGGTTGGCATTTTGTTTGAAGGATTCATTGATATCATGTAAAAAAAAAGGCATGACTATAGGGATGATTCAGGGGGCGGGGATGGTGAAGATGTTGATGACAACAGTGTCTTGACCTCATGTATGGAACACACAGAATGCTATGGGTATTTTTTATTGTCTGTAACATGGAGTTTGGGACTTGATTGTATGATGGGTAAGGAAGTACCAAGATTATATGTAATGTCATACCTGAGATGTAGTTCATATTTAACCAATGTTGATTCTATTTTCCTTTAATTCCTTGTAAAACAGACCTAATCCCTGAGCAAAAAGATAGCTTTCTGGCTTTGCTTACCTTTAAATTAGAGCCAGGAAAGTGGAGAGAGAAATCTATATTGATAGAAAACAATGTAGATAAAAACGATGTTTATAGAAAAATGTGAATTCTTAAGTATAGAAGAAATATGATCAACTTGTGAACAACAAGTGATCAACTTGTTCTCTGGTTCAATTACTACCTTATTTTGAGTTGCAATGTCCTCAAACAGCCATGATGAATTATTTGACATAGTGTCTCAGGCTTATGAAACTCTCATGTTGGTAAAATTTTTAGAGTTGGTGTTTGCTGGTGATTAATGTAATTAGTTGGGGAGAGCTATATTATGAGAGTGACAGAGATGGATGAGTAAGAAATAAAGAGTGTGGATAAGAAAGAGAACCATGGTGGGCAACCCTTTTAACTCAATAAATATGCAAACCCATGCGGAGTCAAGGTGGCGAGAAAAATGTTGGTGGCTTGCCAAGACATGAGGTGTGAATAAGTAGCAGACAAATCTGATTCTAGCTCCCAATAGTTTAAAGGAATCTTTGATTATAATCTGCCTCCTTAAAATGCTTCCATTCCATGCTCTGTTCAAATAGAATCATAATTGTTTAAAATTAAAATAAAGGAGCGCCTAGGGGGCTCAGTGGGTCGAGCATCCAACTTCAGGTCGTCATCTCACAGTTGCTGGGTTTGAACACATGTCAGGTTTTGAGCGGTCAGCACGGAGTCTACTTTGGATACTCTCTCCCTCTCTCTCTGCCCTTCCCCTGCTTGTGTGCACGCTCTCTCTCAGAAATACTAAATAAACTTAAAAAAAAACTAAAATAAAATATGACTATTAAGAAAGTATTATTACTCATTTGATAATTTATTCAGTATTGAAGTTTAATGTTCAAATACTGAACATCACACAATTGTTCTCTATCTTCTACTCAGATCCAGTACTTGATGGAGATATTAGCACATTACTCTGGAAATCTGAAGTTTTTCTTAATTAATTTGTTCTAAAATATATGATAGTCCAATATAGCTTTTTAAAAATCACATGGAACAAATAGCATCAAAAATTAAAAAGCCTTCAGGAAGAGTTGCCAATCTGCTTCATGAATAATGTATAGGAAGGCTAGGCGTATCCAAACTGAGTCTCAGTAGACAGGCAAATCTCTCTCTTGTAGCAATGCAGTGGTCTCCAGATTTGTGGCTGCCCTGGGTGGCCCAGCTTTTCCTCCAACAGGAAATCTTCTAGCATTGCATCAAGTCCCAGTAAAGGAACAAGTGTACTGGTGGAATTAGACATGAAGTTGCAGGCAAACATTTGTGTAGAAACTGTTTTCTTCACCTTATGTTTAAAAACATCTTCAACATCCTTTAAAACGCAGGTTACCATGGTTACAGTTGTTGTGCAGGCAGGGAGGTTTCCAAGCATCTCTGAGCTCATCAGTTAATGCCAACAGATCAGAGATTTTTTGAAAATTGATATTTATAAAATATCACCCTTCTTTTTTCTCCCTTCTAATCATAAGTCACATCATTGAAGGCAGCTGGATAGGTTTACAGGATTATTGTGGTGGTTATCACTGTGGACCTGCCCTTTTGAAAGGCCACATAAGTGCCACATTGACCATATGCTAAACATGCCCTTTGATCCAAGTCCACATGTGGTGGGTCAAATTCATTTGATGACATTCACAAAAATGAAGAATTACTATTCTGATAAAGCAAAGCTGTCATGCTTCACTTCCATGGACCTGTCCCTATGACAACCATAATCCTAATGGTTACCTGCTTGAAAACCACACTAATCAAACTTTTTTAATACAGCTTTCTCACAGAATTCATAATTTAAATCATGACATATCTAAGATCATGTGCTAACATGCTTTATGTAAGAACCTTAAAACTGGTCCAGCCAAACTTGATGCAATTTTACCTGCTTGATAGATCATGTTATTACTGAGTTGGTTAAATCAGTGTCTTCATATTCAAATGAGAAATTAAAGTTATATCCCTTTTAGTGACCACCATGTCCCAACATTTGAAAAATCCAGGTTTCTTATTTTCTAAAATTTCTTTTTTTATATGTCTTATTTTAACACCTGCTAAAAAATTCATGGAGAGATTCAGATTCAGACGTCAGTGTCTACTTTTGACCAGTTTGATTCTCCAATGAACCTGGTTATCTTTTTCACACAGACCTTAGATCATCATTACAAAATCATAAAACCCACAGTACTGACCCCAGGGCACCCATTAATTATCCAGAAAGTATTTTTGAAATATGAAAATGTGATTTGACTAAAATAAAGCTGTTGATTCAGCAACTTCACCAGAAAGCAGCCTTTGTAATAATCTCCTCAATCTTTCATTGGCTTTATTTTAAAAAGCTAGGAGTAAATTTAACTCAACTAGAGTCACAGAAATTCACAGTGTTGTTTAGAGATATGGAATCAGCAAACTGATGAATGGTCTATTTTTTCCAGGGTATTTTTAAAAGCCAGATTATTTTCAGTCCTCTACTTTGGGCAAATGGGAGATTTTACCAAGACAGAGAAAGATAAACTGCAAGACATGGAAAGTAAGAGAAAGGATCAAATTTGAACATGTTAAGTTCAAGGTCTCTGGCTGCCAGGGAATTGAGAGTGAAGCAGGTCTGGAGCTCAAGTGAGAGGTGAGGGATGGAATTCAGACCTGTGAATTATTGATGTGTGTGGAGTAATAAAGGTCCTGTGAATAAATGGAGTGATCCAAGATGGGTGAGCAAAGTAGAGATGGAAGCCAGGAGAGAAGAAACCCCAAGCGAGCTGGCATTCGATTATTCCAGGGCAAAAAGAACATCCAGCAAAACAGTAGGAGAAGAAACTCTCCGACAAGCAGTGAGGGAAGCATCCAGATGCCCTGGTGAAGAAGATGAAAGCAAAAAATAACAAGATGAGATGGGTGGAGGCTTGGGATTGCCTCTTTGTTTTCTCCAAGAAATCAGGAGCTCCCAGGATAAGGGGAGGACCCCTCTGTTTTCTTCATCATATTCCCAGAACTCACCTAGCTCCGTGCCTGGAACTCTATAACTAAAAGATCACCTAGCTCTGTGCCTGGAACTCTGTAACTAAAAGATCCAGTGGAAAAATGAAAAGATCAAATATACATGACAGGTGAAATGAGTCCACTATATGTGTTGAGTGGGAACTGCTGGTGAGCTTCTAGAACAATCTGAGGGAGCACTGACAGCAGATGTCTTTCACTGCTTAGGTAATATGGTGTTATCCTGAGGGGTCCTTTTGCATTTCCATAAAAAGAAAACTCCAGTTTGCTCAAAAATGGTGTGACAGTTTTCACAATCAACTGCATTGAGGCTTTAAAATGCAATTAAAACGTTAACTATAATGTAAATCAGGTTAGCCTTGAAGATGTCTTCAAAATCTCTGACTCATCCCAAATGGGAAGTGATACCAAATTGCAGCATCCTTAATATCTCACACACCACCCACACCCTACCCAAAGAGTCCACACGTGGTTCATCATGTGGCTGGTGATCATCACAGAACTGATAAGGCCGGTCTGTTATCTGTACTCATCTCAATGGCGGATCTGAATCACAATACTGTTAATGAGATGGACTGTGTGGCAATTAGCTATTAAAAAGCAATAAAAAATGACTCAGATTAATCTAAAAAGTCAATTTCCGTGACTATGTATGGAATCAGGATTGGATAATAAGAAACTGATTGAGAGCAGCATTTTGAAGGAGCCACAGCAGCCTGATGTCATTGGAGTCTGGCATCCACTGCCCTTGATTTGGACAGATGATATGCAAAAGAAAAGGAAAATGCAATCTTATTAACTGAGACACCCTTGTTTGAATTTTAGAAAAACTGTTCCTTTGAAGAGCACTGTGGGGAAAAAAGCAGGCCTTATTTTCGTCTGCAGTATCAGAATGAGAGGTTCTGTTTCCTTCCAGATTAGAGGGACTTGCCTGTCTATTTGATGACAAGCCTCTGAATTAGTATAAACGTATTATGGCCACGAAAACATTGGTGCTTAATGAATAAGTAATAAAGTAGCATAGGACTATGGAAGGAGGTAACAAAAATGAACGCTGTCAAATCTTGGTTTCTTGTCACCAAGAAGCCAAAGTCAAGTCCTGGAAGCAGGTGAGTAAAGCTTGATCTAGTCCTATTAGGAGCTTGTTAGCTGCCTGCAGAGCCTTTTATCTGAAGTCTTTGAAAACATCAACCTTTGTGCAACAACCACAACAAAATCAATTTTCTTCAGCTTGCAAGTGCACCCTCCCTCAGCTTGGACACATAGGCAAACAGTTCCCTAAAGGAAATGCTTTGTACGTCCCAAGGACATGTCACTTTTGTAGATCGGTGTGTATTTTAGAGTGCCAAGTATGAGGCACAATGCTAGGATTAGACCCTTGAAAGGAAGATGCTTTCATGACACTGGTTAGGGATGTATGTTGGAACTATGGAGTGACTCATCATCAGATAGAATCCGTTGCTCCTTGGCTTTTAAAGAATCAGTGGCCCTTAACAAAGAGATAAAAAGGTGTGGACTTGTTGAAGTGAGCCGATATATTATGACTGTGTATTGATTCAACTCAGGGAGCTTGGTTATTGTTTAATTTATATCAACACTACGTTCAAGGCACAAAGAAAACTACTTCTTTCCTACTGAAGGACCTTTGCTCCTGAAGGTAGGAACTGAAGTTCCTTTCATCTGGAATATTGTTCTCCCCTGGATAGTTTCCACCCAGGCTTCAGACTCATATCAGACACTCTTCTTCGTACCTGCAACCTCTGATCTCAACCTTGGCTGTACCTTGACTCACTTGGGAAGCTTTACGCCGTTTTGATGCCTGAATCCTCCCCAGAGATTTGCATGCCATTGCTTTTGCCGTGTATCTGGGATATGTCTTGGACATTGAGATTTTTTAAAGCTCAGACAATCCTGAAGTGCTGTCAAGACTTGAAAATTTCTGTTTATAGCATCTTGTACTTACCCTGGATAGCCTTAACATGCCCCTTTGGCTTGATTAAACTTTAGACAGGTTTCCTCTTAACTATAGGTCCCTCACCCCCTTTTCTTAAAGGATTTACTTTAGAAAACTTGCAACAGCAATTCTTTCTCTGCCCTTTTAAATGCAAATCATCTCCCAGCTTCGGCCAGTTTCACCACCCAGGGATGTTTTTCTTGAGGACCTATAAACCGTTCCTCTGATGTGTGATCATTGAAGGCAATAGTGCCCATCTCCCGGGGCCCAAGCACATTGACCATGCTGTGTCTTAATGTCCTTTTCCCACTTAATGTATTTTCCCACAAGCTCACCCCCGGGCTTTAAACCCCTCCTGCCTTTTGTTTAAGCGGGGTTAACTTTAAGACTCTAGTGCAGTAGTCTTACATACAGCTTTCCTTGTCTGTTTAACTGTGTTGCCATATTAGAGTCACCTAGATTGGACCAGCTGCTTGCTTTCATAGTATCTGCTTGGATTTCAGTCCTGCCTGCCCCTTTGTGCCTCTTTTTCATCTTGGTGTTTCCCTCCCGCCCCTTTCTCTCCTCAGCATCTCACCCAGGATAGCATACCTAATGGGCCCCCAAGATATTTCCTTTTACATTTAAAAAAAAAATTTTTTTTAATGTTTTATTTATTTCTAGGAGAGAGAGAGACAGCGTGAGCAGGGGAGGGTCAGAGAGAGAGGGAGTGACAGACTCTGAAACAGGCTCCAGGCTCTGAGCTGGCAGTCAGCGCAGAGCCCGACGCGGGGCTCGAACCCAGGAACCGTGAGATCATGACCCAAGCGAAAGTCGGATGCTTAACCGACTAAGCCACCCAGGCGTCCCTCCTTTTACATTTTTAAACAAAACTAAAGACTGCGGTTGCTTAATGTGCACAAGTCACTCATTTGACTTCATTGGTGTGCGACTATTTGCGGGAACAAGGAGAGGAGACAGGGGCTTGAGGGAGAAGCACTTGGAGAAAGAACAGACTACCAGAGGAACCAAGAAAGAAGGAGACCCTTTGATTTCCTGCATTGTCCTTTGCCCTTTTCAAATTAGACCTTGGCTTTCACTGCCCCGGAGACACAGAAGACATTAATTCTTCGCTTTTGAACTTCTAAAGGCTCAGGTCCGGGCAATTTAAGTGCTATGTAAGGGACTTTCAAGGATAATTTTGACACCATGCAATTTTTGCTTTAGAATGCTGACTTTAGAACGTGACCCTTCTGCTTCCACCCAGACCTGCACTTGAGACACATCTCCCCTTATACGTTCCGTAGCCTTCAGATATCCCTCAGGGAGGTATTAGTTGCCTTTGATAACTTATTTGGTTGCTTTCAAAGCTTGCTCTTTGAAATTAATATTCGTTAACAGCAAGTGAAATAAATTTGACTGTTTCCACAGAAGTGGCTTTTACCCCTTAATGTAACTTTTAATAGTGTCTGAATATCTCATTTTCCAAATGAGAATTAAATAACAGAATAATTAGCTTAGGTTTATTTTTCACAGGAGTTTCTTTCCCTAAACCATAAAATTTTAATTGCCAAACTTTATATCTGTACATGTAGTTCAAGATTCCATGAACCACTTTGAATATGAGAGCACTTCAAGACTTCTTTTCTCAAAAAAAAAACAAAAACAAAAACAACATGGTTTAACATTTACTTTGTGGGTGTTACAAAAAAAAAAAAAAAAAGGAGAACACACCTGGGGCCAAAAATCTTCGTATTTTAAAGGCAAAGGATACACCTTTTAACGTCAGCTTCTGGATGGCAGGATCTGTGTATAATTTATTGCTTCACCTCCATTTGCTGGGAGCTGCTCAGCAAATGTTATATCAGTCAGCTTAGGCTAAGTTGTGCCAGGGCAATACATGATCTCATCATTTTAGTGACTCGCATTAGGTCAGATCTATTTCTATCTCATGTTACAGGTGTGCTGCAGGTCAGTTGCAAATTTGCTCTGGGTTTTCTTCATTTTAGGGTCCAGGCTAAAGAAGTATCTCCTCTCTAGGATATGCTGGTCTCGAGATAAGGGGCAAAGCATGGCCTTTCAAGCCCCTGCGTTTAAGTGGCTCATGTGACTTCCATTCATCTTTCAATGGCTGAAGCAAGTCACATTTCAAGCTCCATCTCACCAGGGCAGGGCTTCACAGGAGGGGCCAGACACAGATAAGAAGCAAATATTGTTGAGTGATAATACGATTTTGCACAATACTAGCTAGGCGAACAAATTCCTTTCACTCCATGAAACTTCATTTTCTCTGCCTGCCCTGGAATTGTTCTTATTTTTCAAGCATAAGGTAACTATACTGATACAAGTATTGCTCTTCTAGGGCTATCATTACAAAGTTCCACAGAGTTGGTGGCTTAAACAGAAATTTACTGTCTCATAGTTTTGCAAATCAGAAGTCCTAGATCAAAGTGATGGCAAGTTTGGTTCCTTCTGAGACTCTGAGGGAGTTTCCATTCCATGCCTCCCGACTAAATTCTTGTGGTTTCCTGGCAATCATTGGCGTTCGGTGGCTTGTAGACACAGCATCCCAATCTCTGCCTCCACATTCACATGTCATTCTTCTTATGTGTATATGTCCAAATTCCTTTTTATAAGGAAATCAGTTATATTGGTTAGGGGCCCATCTTATTTCAACATGGCCCTTTCCTAATTAATTACATCTGCAGTGACCTTCACATTTTGAGGTTCTAGGGATTAGGGCTCCAATATGTATGGATCTGAGGGGACGGTTCAACCCATAACAAACAAGTATTATGTTTGTCCTAAACAGGCCAGTTTTGTCTGTGGTCTTGGTGACGTTGTTACTAGAATCCCTCATTCACTCTCAGAAGGGTCCCAGAACGGCCCATCAATTAAACAGCCGCCTTAAAAATAACACATGATCATTACAGAGAATTTGATTGAATATAAAACCTCGAAGACTTAAATACCAGCCTACTTGATATCTTACTAGTAACATTTTGCAGTGGAGGCATAATTTTTAAATAAAACTGGAACAATAGTACAAAATGTTTTAACCTGTATTTTCCCCTAATAATAATTTTGTGCATTTTCCTTAAAAAGCAAAAGTTCTTGGGGCGCCTGGGTGGCTTAGTCGGTTAAGCGTCCGACTTTCGCTTAGGTCATGATCTCGCGGTTTGTGGGTTCGAGCCCCACGTCGGGCTCTGTGCTGACTGACAGCTCAGAGCCTGGAGCCTGTTTCAGAGTCTGTATCTCCCTCTCTCTCTGACCCTCCCCTGCTCATGCTGTCTTTCTCTCTCTCTTAGAAATAAAAAAAAAATTTAAAAAAAAAAAGCAAAAGTTCTTTATGAACAAGAATCTTAATGGCTGCATAATTATCCATCATATCTATCCCATTTGATGACTTATTTAATAACTTCCTTATGTAGGTCATTTAGGTGGTTTCCAAGAGAACACTATTTTACAAAGTCATTTTTGGCATATAAAATATCAAATAATAATTTTAGAAAGATGTGGTAAGAATTTCCTGCAGTTATATTTCCCATAACAGTTTAATCATAAATGATATTCTTTGTGCACATTTACAAAGAGACTTAACTACTACTTCTACTACTACTACTACTACTACTACTACTACTACTACTACTACTACTTCTTCCCCTTCTTCCCCTTCTTCTTCTTCCCCTTCTTCTTCTTCTTCTTCCCCTTCTTCCCCTTCCCTTCCTTCCCCTTCCCCTTCCCCTTCCTCTCCTCTTCTTCTTCTTCTTCTTCTTCTTCTTCTTTCTTCTTCTTCTTCTTCTTCTTCTCCTTCATGTTTTCCTTCTTCTTCTCCCCCTCCTCCTCCTCCTCCTCCTCCTCATCTAGTTTTATTTAGAAAGGATAGGATTCCCAAATGTCAATGGCTATGTCGATGAACCATAAATCTTTTTTTTTTTTTTTTTGGTTGTTTTGCAAAAAAGCTTCTTACTGATTTTATTTTTGTAGACTAAGTAGTTTGGGCTTTTATTTTTCCAAGGCTATTCTGGATAAAAAGTGGCTTCTTCCTTGCAACCTATCAACTCCTCTTACAAAATATTCCTTGGAATTTCTTGTCCAAATTCCACTTTATTTTACATGTGCTACATTAGAAAAAATATCGGTTTCAATGTTTAGGCAACGATGGCCATAACCCTATAGTTGCACGTTGCAGGGTGTGTGCCCTGCTTGAGGGACCAGTGACCGAGTGACTCAGAGGAGAATGATGGCAAGGAAGTCATAAAATGAGGGACAAGGAGAATCCCAACAACTTGAATTCATTATTTGGAGGAGGGTACACTCTGGAAACATTTGTCAAAGCATGCCAGGCAGTTCTAATGCAGTTGGCTCATGGATCACATCTTTGTCATGGAGCACATTGTTATCATCATTATTCAATTATGTGTCCATCTCCTGATGGGACTATTAATTTCCTATAGAGCTTTATAAGCCATACCAAGCTTTGGGTCTTTTTCCTGTGGGAAACAGGGATCCAACTGAATGATCTGAAGAGAGGAGTAAAAGAACAAGATCTATGGTATGGAGAGCTCCATCTGGATTCTGGGTGGAGAAGGGTTAGAAGAGAACGAAGGCTGGATGATAAGAGGCTCTAGTAGGCACCAAGTGGGTCTTCAGTGATGCCGAGTATAGAAGGGGGATACAGACATTATAGGTAGAGAGAGCACATTGGATGTGTGGCAGTATCCCAGGTGGATGGTACACATGGAACTGTGGCATCATACCCAGGAAGGATGGGGTGGGGATGATAGAAATTAAGGTGGCAGGAAGGTATGGTGCCCAGGTGAGACTAAGAGTGACCTTCTGGGTCACTGAAGAGTTTAAACTTTACTAATACTCAGTGTCAGCCCACTGAGGATGGTAAGCAGGAGACTGGTATCTGATCTGAGTGTTAGTGAAATTACTCTGGAGGGAATTTTGACATTGATTGGATAGGGACAGAGAAATACAGGAAGCAGAAGGTTTCTTCTATTGTGGCCTGGAGGGGAGACAGTGAAGACAGGAAATATGAACTGATGCAGAGAAATTTTAGATATAGCTAGCAAGCCTTGGTTATAGGTGAATAGAGGTAAGGGAGAGAAAAGCTTCCACGGTGATTTTGAGATTTACTTTTTTTTAATTTTAAGTTTATTGATTTATTTTTGAGAAAGCAATAGAGAGAGTGAGCAGGGGTGGAGCAGAGAGAGAGAGAGAATCCCAGGCAGGCTCTGCACTGTCATCATGGAGCCCAATGTGGGTCTTGAACTCACAAACCATGAGATCATGACCTGAGCCGAAACCAAAAGTCAGACACATAATTGACTGAGCCACCCAGGCACCTCCTTTTTATTTTCTTGATTCAGGATTTTTATATACATTAGATATATTACAAAAGAAGTGGTTTCAGAAACTAGGGAAAATAATGAACTTTTTTGGAGATATGGTGAGTTTAAGAGATTTGAAGAAAATCTTGAAGACATGAAGCAAGGAGTTGGAAATTCAAGTCTGGAGATCAGTAGAGCCCAGGTGGGTAGAGCTATAGAGGTACAGTCGTTAAGGTCCTAAGCTAAGTTGAAGTCATGATAATAGGTAAGGGTGACCACAGAGAGGGTAGGATGTGAAGAAGAAGAGAGCCACAACTGGAGATCTAGGAACACCAACATTTAGAGAATGGTTATTAAACACAATATTGGTTACGTCATTTTGGGATTCCAGCAAAAAATGAAAATGCAGGGACCCTTGCTCAAAATTTATTAAGCATTTCAAAATGGCAACAGTAGAGCATTAGACCAGGCATGGTTCATATGGTCTTCAACATTATTCCTTTACACATAGATCAGTCTAGATTCCACTCCCTTGCTTGTTTGTGAACTCTAATTCCCACAGTGAGAAAGCTGACCCCCACTATCCTCTACTAATATATTTTAATTGTTCAATTCCAGTACATGTATGTTAGAGTTTCAGAATTGTTAACCTGTATTCTACAGGGAAGAACTTTATCAACTGCAGTTCAATGGTATGTATAGTTTCACTTCTTTTCAGTTTTAGGGATTCCACTCATTTCCAAACTATTTAGGTCATCAGTTTTTCCTCTACTCCTTTCTGTTAGATTCTTTTGCCACATTCTCTATTGTGTCCTTGGATCCTGTGTGAAGTTTTATGGATACTCCACTATCTTGATTACTCACACTACCTAATCAAGCTTTATATTGTCTTTATATTGGGTAATGAGAGTCTTCCAACTTTGTTCTTCGCCATTGTGTTCGCTATTTTGAATCTTTTATCTTTCCATATAAATTTTAGATTCAGTATGTCGATATCTACCAGCTATCATGTTAGGATTTTTGTAAGGATTGCACTGAGTCTATAAATCAAGTGGGTCTAACTGACCTCTTAACAACGTTGTCTTCCACCTCATGAACATGGGACATCTTTTCATTTATTTAGATATTCTTGGATTTCTTTCATCAACACTTTTCAGCTTGAAGCATACATATTCTGATAGATTTATACCAAGTACTGTACCTAATCATATAAGCCATCATTTGACTTTTGTACATTGATCTTGTACCCCATGGTGTTGTTACTCTAAAATAGCTATTTTGTAGACTCTTTGGGGGTTTTTACATAGATAACCATGTCACTGGTGAATAAGGACTGTTTTATTTCTTCTTTTCCAATATGTATATCTTTTCTTTTCATTGTATTACCTAGAATTTCCAGCACAATGTTTGCTAGGAGTGGTGAGAAGTAACATCCTTGCCTTGTTCCTGATATTAATGCGAAAGCATCCAGTCTGTCTTCTGTATATTTGATGTTACCTATATGTTTTTTGTAGACGTTATTTATTAAGTTGAGACAGCTATCCTCTATTCCTAGTTTGCTGATTATGAATTGGCATTCAATTTTATCAAATGTTTATTCTGGATTAATTGACATAATCATAGAATCTTTTTCTTCATCCTGTTGATATAATAGGTTGCACTGATTTTCTAACGTTGAACCAGCTTTGCACACTTGAAGTAAATTCCACTGGGGCATGAGTATAATTCTACATAAATATTGTTGGACTTGATTTTCTAATATCTGGGGAAATTTTGCATCTATGTTCACACAGACATTGGTTTGTATTTTCCTTTCTTCTAATGCCCTCAACAGGTTTGTCTACTATGGTGGTGGGTGTTGGTACCATAGAATAAGTTAGGAAGTGTTTTCTCTGCTTCTATTTTCTGGAAGATATTGTGAGTTATTAGTATTACTTCTACCTTAAATGTTTGGCAGAATGCACCAGTGAAACCATCTGGGTCTGATGCTTGGAAGAATTTATCAGTAAACCATCTGAACTTGATGCTTTCTTTTTTGGTAGGTTATCAATTATTGGTTTAATTTATTTAATAAGAATAGGGCTATTCAAGCCAAATCATGGGAAGAGCCTAAATGTCTATCAACTGATGAATGGATCAAGAAGATGTGGTTTATGTGTACTATAGAATACTACATGGCAATGAGAAAGAATGAAATCTGGCCATTTGTAGCAATGTGGATGGAACTCAAGGATGTTATGCTGAGCGAAATAAGTCAGGCAGAGAAAGACACATACTATAAGTTTTCCCTTATAAATGGAACAGGAGAAACTTAACAGAGGACCATGGGGGAGGAAAAGGGGAATGAATAGTTGGGGAGAGGGAGGGAGGCAAACCATGAGAGACTCTTGCATACTGAGAACAAACTAAGGGCTGAGGGTGGGTGGGGGAGAGGGGAAGGGGGGTGATGGGCATGGAGGAGGGCACTTGTGGGGATAAGCACGGGGTGTTATATGGAAACCAACTTGACAATAAACTATAAAAGAAAAAAAAGAATAGGGCTATTCAGTTTATTTCTCCTAATGTAATTTTAACAATTTATGTTTTTCATGGAATTAGTTTTTCATCTAAGATAGCAATTTTGTAAGCCTACAATAACAGTATTTCTCTGTTATCTTTTTAAGTTCTGTGTGATCAGTAGTGATACTCTTTCTTTCATTTCTGATATTGGTAATTTGTATCTTTTTCTTCTTTCCTTGATTAGCCTGGCTAGAGGTTTAAGAACTGTATGTATGTATGTATGTATGTATATATGTATGTATTTAATGTTTTATTTATTTCTGAGACACACACACACACAGCGTGAGCAGGGGAGGGTCAGAGAGAGAGGGAGATCAGAATCTGAAGCAGTCTCCAGGCTCTGAGCTACCTGTCAGCACAGAGCCTGACGCGGGGCTTGAACCCACGAACTGTGAGATCATGACTTGAGCTGGAGTTGGATGCTTAACCGACTGAGACACCCAGGTGCCCTTCTATTCATTTTTTAAATAAAGAATCAGGTTTTGGTTTTGTTTATTTTCTCTATTGTTTTCCTGTTTTTAATTAAGTTTATTTTGCCTTGATTTCATTTTTCTTTCTTTTCTCCTGCTTGCTTAAGCAATTTACAATTTTAGATGATCATTCCAGCTGCCATATGGAGATTGGACTCCATTTGAGAAGGGAGCAAGAGTGGTGGACAAAAGGAGACCAATTAGGAGGCTGGAGACCAACTGT
>JAESUZ010004722.1:1800000-2035808 GCA_017311185.1 Proteles cristata cristata
GGGGAGAGGGGAAAATGGGTGATGGGCATTGAGGAGGGCAACTGTGGGGATGACCACTGGGTGTTGTATATAAGTGATGAACCATGGGAATCTACCCTCAAGACCAAGAGCACATCTACACACTGTATGTTAGTCAATTTGACAATAAATTATATTTAAAAAAAATTCTCGGGGCGCCTGGGTGGCTTAGTCGGTTAAGCGTCCGACTTTCGCTTAGGTCATGATCTCCTGGTTTGTGGGTTCGGGCCCCGTGTCGGGCTCTGTGCTGACTGCCAGCTCAGAGCCTGGAGCCTGTTTCAGAGTCTGTATCTCTCTCTCTCTGACCCTCCCCTGCTCACGCTCTCTCTCTCTGTCTCCTAGAAATAAATAAAACATTAAAAAAAAATAATAATAAGGAGGGAGGGCAAGATGGCGTAGAAGTAAGGAGCTCCGTACTTGCACTCGCGCCCATACATCACACAGAAAAGATCTGAAGCCATTGGAAACCTTACAAAACCTGAGAGACTAGGAGAAAAAGGACGCAGAATCCACTGAGAGAGCCTTCTAACGTGAGTGTGAACCGGGGAAGATAAAATCGGGCCGGGATCGGAGACTCCAGGGTGGGAGGCGATCCCCCTCTACCCTCTACGGGGAGTGAGAGGGGAAAAGGAGAGAGTCCGAAATAGAAAAACCTCCGCTCGAGGGGAAAAAAACCTCCGCTCGGTGCATAGAAAAACCGTACTTGCCAAATACCTGCACACCAGGTCCCCTCGCGCCAACTGGTCCTGGGGGAGGCTGAGCACACAAACTGCTTCTTTGTGCCGCACCTGGAGGTTGGATTTCAGAGCGGCGGGGCGCCTGCCGCCATTGTAGCTCCAGGGCGGCTGGGACCCCTGAAAGAGCCGCGCTGACACCGGGCGCCGCGCTCCTGGCTGGCTGGAACTCGAGAGGGAAGGCAAAGAGCTAAAAACTGGGAAATTTGCCTGTGAGTTCGTGTTTCGGGTGACAAGCCATAAAGGGACCCGGTTTTCCTCACTCCAGTGGGCTCCGGCTACACAGACCCAGCAGGCAAGCCCCCGCGCATGCGCGCCAGCCGGACCCAGAGAAGGAAGCTGCGATTCTGACTCCGCCCCCAGAGCTCAGCAGGGAGCCTGGAATAGCCCGAGGGGTTTGGCTGGGAAGCTGTGTCTAAGGCAATTTCAGCGGGGCGCGCGGACTGGGATTTGGAGATTGGAACTGGCCTGGGTTGAAGAGTGCAACCAACTTCGGCTGCGTCCCCGGAACGGGGAGTTGACACTCCAAAAAAAAAGCGAGCGGCAGCGCGGGGTTCAAGAAGGGACTGGAGCACCCTCACTCTCCTCCCCACAATCGCCAAGGCAGAACCCCCGCCTGAGGCATCGGATCACGCCACGCCCATCCCTGCCTGAGAGGTGCCCTCCTCCCTTTTTTTTTTCTTTTTTTCCTTTTTTTTGTTTTTCCTTTTTTTTCCCTTTCTTTTTTTCTTCTTCTTTCTCTTTCCTCGCTTTTTTCCCCAAAACACTGACCTGATTAACTCTGGTCGCCAGCTTGCTTAAACAATCACAACAAGTCCATACTGTAAATGTAAATTCTACACCTACCGACCTTTTCAGCTATTTCTCTCAGGAGTAATTAGACTATATAGTTTCTCTGGATAATTCCAGCCTCCTTCTCTCACCTATCCAACCATATTCTACCCTTTACCTCTTTGAAAAAAGCTTCTTATCCCTTCTGTCTGTTCATTCTATTTCCAAATCTGCCTCGTCTCGCCCTGCCTTCTCTCTTTTTCTCTATGCTCTTCAACCAGCACTGCATACACACGGCTATTTAACTGTAGCTGGGAAATCCAGGTATATGCTTTAAACCGTTCTTTGTCCATCGGTTTTCTTCTTTTTTCCTTTTCTTTTCCCCTTTTTGACCCTTTTATGTATTTTAGGCTCCCTATTATTCGCCCTCCCTCCTCCGTCTTTTCTCTTTTGTTTTCCCTCTCGCTTTGCATGTTAGTTGAATTAGCCTGTGCGTTTGTGTGCTCCTGCTCCCTGTGTGTTTGTCTGTCTGTTTTCTTTTCCAGGGCTACTTCAAGAAACAAGCTAGAGTACACAAGGTGAAGAGTCCCAAATATCACTACAAATAGGAAAATAAAATAACTAAGGTCTCAACAAGAGAGACCGAGGGATACCAATCAAAAAACAATCTCTGAAAGGATAGGCCCTGGAAAGGCAGAGTCTTCTTGGATATAGCAGCGCTCATAGAAACACAGAGCATAACAGGTCTTTAAAACCAACAAGAGCCGGGGGCGCCCGGGTGGCTTAGTCGGTTAAGCATCCGACTTTCGCTTAGGTCATGATCTCACGGTTCGTGGGTTCGAGCCCCGCGTCGGGCTCTGTGCTGACTGCCAGCTCAGAGCCTGGAGCCTGTTTCAGTCTGTGACTCCCTCTCTCTCTGACCCTCCCCAGCTCGTGCTGTCTCTCTCTCTCTCTCCTAGAAATAAATAAAACATTAAAAAAAAAAAACCAACAAGAGCCGGAAAGCTAACTAAAATGATGAAACGAAAGAGCTCTCCTCCAAAGAAACTCCAAGAAGAAATGACAGCTAATGAACTGCTCAAAACAGATATCAGCAGCATAACTGAACAAGATTTTAGAATAATAATGGTAAAATTAATAGCAGGGCTTGAAAAAAACATAGGGGACATCAAAGAAACTATGGCTACAGACAGAATGGAAAATAAAAATAGGCATGAAGAATTAAAAAATGCGATAAATGAGATACATAATAAATTAGAGGCCTCCAATGCACGGATTGAAGAGGCAGAAAGGAGAATAAGTGATTTAGAGGACACCATTATAGAAAAACAAGAAGCTGACAAAAAAAGAGACAAACTGATCCAGGAACAGGAAAGAAGAATTCGAGAGCTCAGCGATACAGTCAAACGCAACAATATCCGTATCATAGGAATCCCAGAAGAGGAAGAGAGAGGGAAAGGTGCTGAAGGAGTCCTGAAACAAATTATAGCAGAGAACTTCCCCGACCTGGGGAAGGAAGTCAATGTGGAAATACAAGAGGCTCAGAGGACTCCCCTCAGACGTAACTTGAATCGATCTTCTGCACGACATATCATCGTAAAAATGGCAAAATACAAGGACAAAGAGAGAATTTTGAAAGCAGCTAGGGAGAAAAGGGCCCTCACATACAAAGGGAAACCTATCAGAGTGGTGACAGACCTATCTACTGAAACGTGGCAGGCCAGAAAGGATTGGCAGGAGATCTTCAATGTGATGAACAGTAAAAATATGCAGCCAAGAATCCTCTATCCAGCAAGCCTGTCATTCAAAATAGAAGGAGAAATAAAAACCTTTCCAAATAAACAGAAATTGAAAGAATTTGTCACCACGAAGCCAGCCCTACAAGAAATCCTGAGGGGGATGCTCTGAAGGAAAGGTTGCAAGGAACAAAGATTCCAGAGACACCACCACAAACATGAACCCTACAAAAGATACAAAGACTCTAAACCCACATATTTCAATAATAACACTGAATGTAAATGGGCTGAATGCTCCAATCAAAAGACATAGGGTAGCAGAATGGATTAAAAAACAAAATCCATCTATATGCTGTCTACAAGAAACTCATTTTAGACGGGAAGATACCTTCAGATTAAAAGTAAGGGGATGGAGAAATATATATCATGCTACAGGAAATCAAAAGAAAGCCGGAGTAGCTATACTTATATCAGACAAACTGGACTTTAAATTAAAGACAATCACAAGAGATGAAGAAGGGCACTACATAATAATTACAGGGTCCATCCATCAGGAAGAACTAACAATCATAAATGTCTACGCACCGAATATGGGAGCACCTAAATATCTAAAACAATTAATCACAAACAGAAACAAGCTTATAGATAAGAATGTGCTAATAGCAGGGGACTTTAATACTCCGCTTACAGCAATGGATAGGTCAACCAGACAGAAAATCACTAAAGAAATAATGGACTTGAAAGACACATTGGACCAGATGGACCTGACGGATATATTTAGAACTTCACATCCTGAGGCCAGGGAATTTACTTTCTTCTCAAGTGCGCATGGCACATTCTCCAAGATAGATCACATACTGGGACATAAAGCAGCCCTCAATAAATATAAAAGAATAGAGATCATACCATGCACACTGTCAGATCACAATGCTTTGAAACTTGAAATCAATTACAGGAAGAAGTCTGGAAAACTTCCAAAAACATGGAGGTTAAAGAACACCCTTCTAAAGAATGAATGGGCCAATCAGGCAATTAGAGATGAAATTAAAAAATATATGGAAACAAATGAAAATGAAAACACAACAATTCAAAATCTATGGGATGCGGCAAAGGCAGTCCTAAGAGGAAAGTACATTGCTCTCCAGGCCTATTTCAAGAGATTAGAAAAAGCACAAGTCCAAAATCTAACAGCTCACCTAAAGGAACTAGAGGCAGAGCAACAAGAACGCCCTAAACCCAGTAGAAGAAGAGAAATAGTAAAAATTAGAGCAGAAATAAACAACATAGAGACCAAAGAAACAATTGAACAGATCCATGAAACCAAAAGTTGGTTTTTTGAAAAAGTAAACAAAATTGACAAACCTCTAGCCAGACTTATCCAAAAGAAAAGAGAGAGCACCCAAATAGACAAAATTATGAATGAAAATGGACTTATTACAATCAACCCTTCAGAAATACAAGCAATTATCAGGGAATACTATGAAAAATTATATGCCAACAAATTGGACAACTTAGAAGAAAATTCCTAAACACACACTCACTACCAAAATTCACACGGGAAGAAATAGAAAACCTGAACAGACCCATAACGAGTGAAGAAATTGAATCAGTGATCAAAAATCTCCCAACAAATAAGAGCCCTGGACCTGATGGCTTCCCTGGGGAATTCTATCAGACATTGAAAACAGAATTAATCCCAATTCTTCTCAAGCTATTCCAAAAAATAGAAATCGAAGGAAAACTCCCGGACTCATTTTATGAAGCCAGCATCACTCTGATTCCCAAGCCAGACAGAGATCCAGCAAAAAAAGAGAACTACAGGCCAATATCTTTGATGAATACGGATGCAAAAATTCTCAACAAGATCCTTGCAAATCGAATCCAGCAGCATATAAAAAGAATCATCCACCAAGATCAAGTGGGATTCATTCCTGGGTTACAGGGCTGGTTCAATATTCGCAAATCAATCAATGTGATACATTATATCAATAAAAGAAAAGATAAAAACCATATGATCCTGTCAATAGATGCAGAAAAAGCATTTGACAAAATACAGCATCCCTTCTTAATAAAGACTCTCGAGAAAGTTGGGATAGAAGGAACCTACTTAAACATCATCAAAGCCATCTATGAGAAGCCTTCAGCTAACATCATCCTCAATGGGGAAAAACTCAGAGCTTTCCCCCTGAGATCAGGAACACGACAGGGATGCCCACTCTCACCACTGCTGTTTAACATAGTGCTGGAAGTCCTAGCATCAGCCATCGGACACCAAAAGGAAATCACAGGCATCAGAATTGGCAAAGAGGAAGTCAAACTTTCACTCTTTGCAGATGACATGATACTCTACATAGAAAACCCGACAGACTCCACCAGAAGCCTACTAGAACTGATCCAAGAATTCAGCCAAGTTGCAGGGTACAAAATCAACGTACAGAAATCGGTTGCATTTTTATACACCAACAATGAAGCAACAGAAAGAGAAATCAAGAAACTGATCCCATTCACAATTGCACAAAAACCATAAAATACCTCGGAATAAACCTAACCAAGGATACAAGAGATCTGTATGATGAAAACTATAGAAAACTTATGAAGGACATTGAAGAAGACACAAAGAAATGGAAAAACATTCCATGCTCATGGATAGGAAGAATAAATATAGTTAAGATCTCATTACTACCTAAGGCACTCTACACATTCAATGCAATTCCAATCAAAATTGCACCAGCATACTTCTCAAAACTAGAACAAACTATCCAAAAATTTGTCTGGAACCACAAAAGACCCTGAATAGCCAAAGTAATCCTGAAAAATAGAACCAAAACGGGAGGGATCACCATCCCAGACTTTAGCCTCTACTACAAAGCTGTCATCATCAAGACAGTATGGTATTGGCACAAAACAGACACATAGACCAATGGAACAGAATTGAGAACTCAGAAGTGGACCCAAAAGTATACAGCCAACTAATCTTTGACAAAGCAGGAAAGAATATCCAATGGAAAAAAGACAGCCTTTTTAACAGATGGTGTTGGGAGAACTGGACAGCAACATGCAGAAGAATGAACTAGATCATTTTCTCACACCATGCACAAAAATAAACTCAAAATGGATAAAGGACCTGAACGTGAGACAGGAAACTATCAACACCCTAGAGGAGAAAGCAGGAAACAACCTCCTTGACCTCCACCACAGCAACTTCTTACTTGACACATCCCCAAAAGCAAAGGAAACAAGGGCAAAAATAAACTGTTGGGACCTCATCAAGATTAAAAGCTTCTGCACAGCCAAGGAAACAACCCAGAAAATTAAGAGGCAACCAACGGAATGGGAAAAGATAGTTGCAAATGACATATCAGATAAAGGGTTGATATCAAGAATCTACAAGGAACTCACCAAACTACATGCCCGAAAAACAAACAACCCAGTGAAGAAATGGGCAGAAGATATGAACAGACACTTCTCCAAAGAGGACATCCAGATGGCCAACAGACACATGAAACGATGCTCAGCATCTCTCCTCATCAGGGAAATACAAATCAAAACCACACTGAGATACCACCTCACGCCAGTCAGAGTGGCTAAAATGAGCCAATCAGAGAACTCTAGATGCTGCGAGGATGTGGAGAAACGGGCACCCTCCTACACTGTTGGTGGGAATGTAAACTGGTACAGCCCCTCTGGAAAACAGTGTGGAGGTTCCTAAGGAAACTAACAATAGAACTCCCCTATGACCCAGCAATAGCACTGCTAGGAATTTACCCAAGGGATACAGAAATGCTGATGCATAGGAGCACATGTACCCCAATGTTCATAGCAGCACTCTCCACAATAGCTAAAACATGGAAAGAGCCTAAGTGTCCATCAACAGATGAATGGATCAAGAAGATGTGGTTTATCTATACCATGGAATACTACATGGCAATGAGAAACAATGAAATCTGGCCATGTGTAGCAACATGGATGGACCTTGAGGGTGTTATGCTGAGCGAAATAAGTCAGGCAGAGAAGGACAAATATTATATGTGTGCACGTATAGGAGGATTAGGAGGAACTTAACAGAGGACCAAGGGGGAGAAGAAGGGCGGAAATGGTGGGGGAAAGGGAGAGAGGCAAACCATGAGAGACTCTTGAATGCTGACAAAAACTGAGGACTGATGGATGTGGGGGGAGGAGGGATGGGCATGGAGGAGGACACTTGTGGGGATGAGCACTGGGTGTTATGTGGAAACTAATTTGACAATAAACTATTTGTAAAAAAAAATAAAAATAATAATAATAATAAAATAAAAATTAAAAATTCTTCTCTTGTTACCAATGTACTTCAAAACAATCATTTTAAATTGTATAATATTCTATTGAACTAATAAACCATAATTTACCTTACTGCTTATTACTTAGACATTTTAGTTTGCTTTAAATTGTTTCCCATCAACATCAATATTAGGAATGTCATTATTTATATAACTTTTTACCTCTTGTTCTATATTTCCTTAAGTTCATTCCCAGAATAACACATAAAAAGAATTCTTAAAGTTATATTAAGATTGGTATTATACTCTACAATCTCTAATACATAAAAGAAACATACATTAGTTACTGCAATGGAGTGAGCAAAGGGGGATAGTAAGTGGGAGTAAAGAAGAAACAAAATTAACTGTGAGTCTGACAATTATCTGTGTTGGGTAAATGAATACTTACAGGGTTTATTTTACTATTCTTCTATTATTGTGTATATTTGACATGTTATACAGCAAAAAGTTAAAGTTACTACAAATGTCTTTTCTGGGGATTTCTCCTACTTATATCAAATTCTCTAAGATTACCAATAGCTATTAGGCAATCAAATTCTTCAAGTTCTTTCAAGTATCCTTTTATATAACTCTACAAAAAAAAATCTTGCTGTTCAAAGCATGGCTCTTGGAATATCACCATTATC
The DNA here is from genome assembly GCA_017311185.1 of Proteles cristata cristata. NCBI lineage: Eukaryota > Metazoa > Chordata > Mammalia > Carnivora > Hyaenidae > Proteles > Proteles cristata. Next base: position 1,808,202 of record JAESUZ010004722.1, read on the forward strand.
ACTGCTTGAGAGTTTATTAGAAAGGTAAAACGCTTTCTTCCTGATAACTAAAAATAGTATTTTTTTAGTCTTTATTTTTGAGAGAGAGAGAGAAAGAGAGAGAGAGAGAGGCACAGAGTACAAGTAGGGGAAGAACAGAGAGAGGGAGATACTTTTTTCAAATACACATAATTGTAACATATTAAAAGTACTCAGGTTTCCTTTAAACAAAATGTCTGTCAAGAAGATGGGTAGAAACTGTCATTTTGTTTATTGATTAGTGGGGACGCTGAGTATTTTTATATGCTTATTTCACTTGTTATCATTTTAGCATTCTTTTCCATCAGTTTTTCAGTTACCTAATGAAGGGTGAATCTGTTTCTTAGTGATTTGTCAGAAATGTGTAGTGCAAAGATATGATCCCTTTGACATACATGGTATAAATATATTTTTCTTCAAGTTTTAATTTTGATTTTGTTTGATCATAGTCATTTCAAATCTATCGAATCAAGTCTCACCTTTCTAATCAGACATCTCTTCTTACAAATGTATCATATGTCTTTTCTCTTTGCTGTTTCTAACTACTACACATCATGCATCTCAAGCAATACTCCTATTCTTACACTTATTCTTTACAGAAATAAAAGTAAGTCTGGTTTTGGCATCTGAGAGTCTGCACAACTATGCTTTAAAAAGTCTTTAAGATGAGAAGAAAGGCATATCTCTTTCCTATGTGCCTGAGTTTTTGAGGTGTTCTACAAAATGGGAAACTAAAAAAATTAAGGTTCATTCAAAAGATAGGTACAAACCTCATCTGAAGCTGTATCATGATTTCACTTCTGAGCACCTTATATAGTCGCTCCTGAACTCATTTCCTTTTAGTCTCTGTTAAAGGAATTTTACTTTTTTCTTTCTGACCTTTTTCAAAGTTGCCTTATTAAAGCATACAAGCTGCACACATTTCTATTTCTAGCTTTTCACAGGCTATGATGATTTACTTGCATTCTCTCCGACTTCCATCATATTCTACTTAGTTCTGTTAGTCAAAATTAGGATTAGAAAGGCACATTCTCTCATTGTTTCCTGTACTGACAACAGGGCAAATCAGTAATTTGATTCTCTTCTTTGTAGAATCATTTGGAGTTTATGTCTATGAAAAGTATTCTAGGTTATCACTTTTTTCTTTTTCTTCTTCAATTAATACCCTATTTTTCATAGGTTATATAAAATTACATGTAGATGTGCATCTTTCTTGATATTAGGTGTCATTCCACATTTCTTCAGTGGGTTTGTTTCTCTGAAGTAATTTATGCCTTTTGTTCTTAGTCCCTTTATGAATCCTATACCAACAAGGCTTGGTGAATACCTTCAGAGGTCACATTTGTTTCTTCATATTAAAATCTTACAGGATTTTGCTTAGTTTATTTCCTGTATTCAGAACTTTAGAATACAGATTATTGAGGTTACAAATAATGTCTTGACCAAGATTTTCCCAGCATTTTCTGTTGTAAAATAATGGGGACCTTGTCAACTGGCATATAGTTCACGTGGTAACCGCCATCATACTCAGGTTTAGAATTTTACCGATATTTTCCTATCTCCCTCAGTTTTCTCCAAATAAAATCTTCTTGATTTGATCATCAAATTACCAGGTGAATAAATTATTTTAGTTTCTGTGAAATGAAGTAGAAAACCTATTATTCAAGGGAATTTTAAGTTGCCATCTGGAAAATTAAATCCTTTTCTAAATGATACTGTCTGACAATCAGTTATTGCCTTTCATTTGTTTCTCAAGTCCCAAACATGAAAATGAGATATGGAAATAAGATGTGGTGATGGTATATTTATCATCCATCATAACACTATCAATATGGTAAACAAATTCTTCGTTTAGTTCCTTTTCAATGAGTTTTCCACAGGTCTCTAATGATTCAACAGATATTAAAAAATCTGTGGATCCTTATGCTGATTCATACCATCTCTAAAATACATCATTCTCAAATTCTATAGCATTAAGAATCTATGGAAATATTTTCCATCTTAAAAGATTGTTACTGATTATATTCTCCAAAGGTAAAAGACTGAAAAAGGATGCCACTAGTGATAGTAAATTTGTGGCTCTTGGCAAATCCTACAAAGGCACATGCAAAAATAACATACTGTGTCTATATAGAAATCATTACATACAGAGCATACTGTCTTCAATCTAATACAAATCTTTGTTAAGGTTGAAATAAACACAGAGTACCTTCACTTTAGAATAAAATTCCAGTATAAAGTTAGCATAAATCAGGGGAAAAAAACCCTTCTACAAAATATAATGTTTATTAATGTAGATGTTAGAAAGTTAACAGACATTGGTTATAACCTTACTGACCACGAGTTACAAAGAAATAAGTCTTCAAAATGCTTAATTATCCAAACAGAAAGAACTATCTAGGAAACTTTAGCTTAAAATATTACCTTTATGAGTCACTGTCACTTAAAATAACTTAGTAATATTTGGTAAACGTTCATATCTAATTGATTTGAGAACACTTAAATTTAAAATTTTGTTTTCTAAAAAATGACTCCCAATACATACTGAATGACTTCTATGTATCAGACTCTCTACCAATTTTTATATGATTAAGCACTAGTTAGAAAATTAAACAACTCAACAAAAACCAAAACCAACAATGTCTTGCTTAAAGGAAAAATAATTTCTTGTAATTCTTTTCATAATGTACAACCTCCCTTTAAAACAGATATAAGTGCCCCCCCCCCCCATATAGACTGCTACTTGAACTTGAGGTCCACAATCATTCTCTATTAACTGAAGATCCATTGTATTTTATAGTTTCACATTATAGCAATGCTCTTTCAACACAAAAACAAAGTGATTTTAACTTTTTTTAACAGAAAAACTGGATGGATATAAAACTGCAAGGAAGATTATTTTCTACATTCTAATAATGAGGGCAGGTAGTATTATTTTCAAAGGCTTAAAAAAAGTCTTTTATTTAAAAAAACCAGCAAAAGTAATCACTGTAAAAATTACAGAAGGAAAATGTAGTTATGAGAAGTTTTTCAAATGAGATGTGAAAACCGGAGCATCAGAAAAACAAAAGGTATGTATTATAGAAGTAAAAAATCCCAAGCACTTTATTAACATGGAAAGTCTAAAAGCAATCTAAATTATATACCTCCTCATGCCAGAAAGGCACTACCATGAATCTCAAAATGTATCTGGAAAAAGGTAGATCTGTAGATGGAGGTTAAAAATTAACTTGGGAGTATTTTGATCACTTACTCAGGCCTTTTGATCCCATGTCGTCAGGGATCTCCTGTAGAGAGTAGTTCCCAGAGAGCAAGCAATAAAAAGATAATCAAAGAAAATAGTTGTCAGTAATGCATAAAATTGGTGCTACAAAAGAGACAGTTTCAAGACCATTACAGGTGCACATATTTTAGAGCATTTTTGTAGATTTCTGAAAGTTTGAAATAAGCTGGCAGCTGAATGTAACCTACTAAAGGAATGGAAGTTCTAGCTTAGAGGCTGATTAGGGTACAGAAGCAAAATTTGAAATGATTTCTTGATATTTTAAAAGTAAAATTCATATTGTCTACATACAAGGAAGGTGTAGGATAAAATGGAATGATTCCAGAAGATCTATTATCAAAGATTGTCAATGTTATACCTAAAAATCAAAAAGTAGCTTCTCAGGTATCCACAATTTTTCTCTAAAATATTCTTTGAAAGTATACTGTTTTCTTCCAAGAACTCTTTCATTTAAATGATTCTACTGTCAACACATAACTTAAATATTTACTTTAAATTAAAAATTCCTAAGGTACCCGAAAAAGTTAAGATTGGTAGGGAAATTAAGTTATGTCTGTTAAGATTGCCCCTGGTTAAGAAAATCAGTAACCTGTTGCAGCTCTTGAAACTGTCTCCATGGTAACAACCAACTGCAGGGCAGTAGGTCCCTCTACTGTTATTTTCAGTTGGCCACTGGATCCACATACTTACGGTCAGCATCACTTGTTTCCTGCTCACTCTGGTCCTTGTTCTTGTAGAAGGGGAATTTTCGGGAAAAGAGGTTCTTTTTACGCTTGTCATTGAATGACTGCTGAAGAAGAGAAGGAGGGGCAAAACAAAGGGATGTCTACTATCTGTGTGTACAAAGGCCCAGCCTAGCAGTTCTGTGGAAGCTGACTCTTGTGACCACAGTGTGCAGTTTGTATATGAATTTTACTTTAATCACATAAATAAAGTGAATTTTTAATTTTGTATTAACTCCTTTAATTCTAACGTTTCACAACTGAAAAATTTACAGTGTAATTCAACACCTAAAAATAATGCATAAGTGCTACTTGATAAAAAAGGGAAGAGTAATTCAGATTAGTTACTTCTACAATATGAACCAAGTTAACATATATTCTTATCAATCCATATTTTTCTAGAAGATTTCCAGGCACAAGGTGCTCTATAGCAAAAGTAATTTTAGATTGTTACTCTAGCTATTCAAATATTTTTTATGCAGTAGGTAATAATCTTCGTGTTCCTTTGGCTTGAGCATATTCCCCCCGCCCCTTTTTTGTGGCTCCAATGAACTAACAAAAATTGCTAGTGCTGAAAACTTAAAAACTAATTAATCAATCTTTTTTTTTAAATTTATTTTTTTTTAAGTTTTCCTTTCAGAGTTTTTTTGGGTTTTTTTTGGTTTTTTTTTTTTTTTTACAAATAGTTTATTGTCAAATTAGTTTAATCAATCTTTTTTATTTGGAAGAGAAAAAAGGTAACTAAATGTTTATGGTATGAATCAGAAATGAGAAGAAAACTAAGAGGGGTCCATCAACCACACAGAATACAACAAAAGATTTATTGATGCTATCTAACCAAAAAAGAAGAGTCAGAACTCTCCTGGTCAATCTGAATGCCATCATAACTGTCTTTAAGCTCTACTATATTTATCTATTTTTAAAAACATATATAAATAAACTGGAACCACATTTAATTAACTGGCACCAAATCCTGAATAGAGGATAAAAAGCTTGGTGCCTATATAAAAGCCAAAAAGGCAATTAGGATTCTAATAGTTTTGGGGCGCCTGGGTGGCTCAATCCCTTAAGCATCCAACTTTGGCTCAGGCCATGATCTCACAGTTTGTGAGTTTGAGCCCCACATCAGGTTCTCTGCTTTCAGTGCAGAGCCTGCCTCAGATCCTCTGCACCTTCCGCCACCATCTGTCCCTCCCCAACTCATGCTCTTTCTTTCAAAAACAAACATTAAAAAAAAAAAAAGATTCTAATAGTTTATACAGAACTGCTATGGAGGAGCTGCACAGCTGATTTGATGTCCATTATTGCACACATGTTGGAAAATAGTTTTTTCCCCCCTTCTTCGATGTCCCCATTTGTGCCTTCAGATTTAAAACTATGTGGCATAGGGGCGCCTGGGTGACTCAGCAGGTTGAGCATCCGACTTCGGCTCAGGTCATGATCTCACGGTTCGCGGGTTTGAGCCCTGCATCGGGCTCTGTGCTGACAGCTAGCTCAGAGCCTGGAGTCTGTTTCAGATTCTGTGCCTCCCTCTCTCTCTGATCCTTTCCTGCTCATGCTGTCTCTATCTCTCTCTCAAAAATAAATAAGATATTAAAAAAATAATAAAACCATGAAGCATAAAGATGATGTTATTAAAGAGGATTAATTTCTTTTGTAATTTCTGTCACAGACATCCATGTCTTGAAGGAAATGGCTTCACCTACCAATGATACTAGCAATCACTGCTACTTTTTGAAGCAGGAATAATATAAAGGACAGAAATCTTGTTCTGACTTGAGTTTAATTCATGTCTTAAAAATGCTATCATTATTTTGAAGTATATCCACACCAGGCAGTATCGTTTAGCATGCCTGTATTTTTCAAGCATGTGATGCCAGGTGATTAAGATGCTGAGGTAGACTGACGTAATTATTGCTCAAATTCTATTACTTGAAAAGATTTATTTTGGTGGAAATCTTAATGAAAAACAAGATTAAAGTTTCATTTTTACCTTGTCATGTCAATAATTCAAGATTAATAAACTGATAGCTCATTTGTTCAACACTATTTTAATTTCAATCTTAAAATTTGAAGGCTCTGATAACTCTAAGCAGAACTTAAAAATTAGGCTGATGAGAACAATTCTGTCAAGAAATATGGACTTACAATTATTTTATAAACCATCAAGTAGCATTATTTAAATAAAAATCTTTGCTTAAATCCAAATTTTAGAGGACAGAAATAGAAGAAATGTTTCAATAGGGAAAAATTTATGGTAATCTAATTTTGGAAAGGACTAAATCTTTTTGTTTATGACTATCATTATTGAATCTAGTAATAATTTTTATGGTAGCTAATAAAACTGATAGGTTTTTAATAAAAGGTATTTATTTATTCCTCCTACTGCATCTATAGTGGTCAGAGTCAGTTTCACAGCAAACAACCAAAGGAAACATGAAGTTTAAAATGTTTTGATTTTTTATATCATTGCAGTTAGCCAAAATGAGATATCATAAAGATATCATAATATAGAACAGAAAGAAAAGCTGTTAGTTAAGAAAAGAATTGTATTACATTTAACATCCTTCAGGTGAAGAATTTATTAAAAGTGAAAATAGCACAAAGCAAAGAAGATAAATTGTGCAGGGAAAACATAAAACTGAAGAAACATACTAGCTCCAGTTTCTCTACATTTTCAATACAAAATACTCTGTTTAGTTACTTATTGTTATTAATGCTATATTGCAGGAGAGACAGTGTAATAAATATACAAACTGATAAAAATCACAAATTCATGATATACTGAATATCTAATTTCTATATGTGGTATTGTCAAAATAGTTAAAAGAATGTTAAAAATGTTAATGAGAAACTGAAATGTTATAAGTCTGTAGTGGAAATAAGTCCATAAGCCACCATTTAAAGAAAGGAAAAGAGCTTAGAATGGGAGATGGTATTACAGAAAGGAATGCAGTTCTTTATCAATGGCAAGCGTATTTTTACCCCATTCAGTATCATGCATACTTTTGGTGCTGTGTTAGGACACAGTGACTGTGCATAAAGTTGGTTACAGTCAACAAACAAGACTAAGATTAAAATATGTCGTTAATTCAGTTAACTTCTTACAGTATGAAAGAAAAGTTACAACATGCAACCTCTTTTTCAATACAATGACAGTGTATTTTACTAAGTTATTTTTAAAGACATATATAAAACAAGCACAAAAAGCAAATCCTGAGCATTTACTTGGGATTTTTTTCTTCTCCCGAATTTCTATATTGCTGAAGCAATTTTATATATTGCTTCAGATCATACTATGTAATTTTTTATTTTCTGAAAGCTACAATTTTAAACTAATTTATCATTTCTAAAATAACTGAATATATTATATAATTTACTTAGATTTAATTTCTTTAATCAAGGATATTTCTTAAAGGCTTTAAGTTTACGTGCTTAGTTTTATCAGAGAAGCACAGATAATAGGGTTAATTAAAATTTGTTAACTTTCCACACTCATTTGAGATATGATCAAAAGATAAAACTTGTTTTAGATTAAAATTAAAAAAACATAAAACATTCCTATGAATAGTATTTCAAGACAACATATATGTTCAGCTTATTTCTTTAAGCTTATTGCTACAACTCCATTGTTGTAATTACAGACATAGTACAGGACAAAGCCTACAATATCTCCTCCATCTACAGGCATCCATTAGATTTAAGCAGGACTTAACAATGAAAATTAAAACATGTTTAAAATTATATAGGAGAGAATTACATTTCTTGACCATCTATAAAACCCCCTCTTTTGACTGTTATTTCCTTAAGATAAAAATTCATATTGATTCAAATATTTAAAACATGAATTTTCTTAATAAATTATATTAGGTACAAATAAATTAGGACAATAAAAAATTTCCATAAATTAACTTGCAAAAACCTATAAACTTACATTATGGCCTAGTTAATAATATTTTGGGGCATATCTTCTCAGAAGGTATATTATTAAATTAGCTATCATGATTAATTCTGATGACATAAGTTTTTAACTGAACATCTGAATGAAGGCTCAATTTATTTCACTTGTAAAAATAATCTCACCAAAGTATATTGTTAAGAATATATCAAATGAGGGGCACCTGGGTGGCTTAGTCAGTATGACTCTTGGTTTCAGCTCAGGTCATGATCTCAGTTAGTGAGTTTGAGCCCCGCATTGGGCTCTGTGCTGACAGTGAAGATCCTGCCTGGGATTCTCTCTCTCTTCACCCCTCCCCTTCTCATACTCACTCTCTCTCTCTCTCTCAAAATACACTTAATTGAAAAATATCTGTAAAATGACTGCTTTAATTTAATAAATTAAATTACCTCAGTAATTACTTAAATTACTTCAGTATCTACTATGTGAAAGCACCATGGCAACACCTGTTGATTGTTAACTCTTACAGGCAAAAATACTTCTGATTTTAATAATGTAGTTCCATTCATGTAGCAAGAATTATGAAAAAACCTATTATCCTCAGTTATTAATATCTAGAAATATGACATTTCATATACTCACCCCTTTATCTCCTCTTGTTTTAGAATTAAATTTCACTGTTTTTAACCGGGCTCGTTCTTTCTTCTCAACTCTGTCAAAGTATAGAATGCTATTTTTAAAGTATACTGAAATATCTAAGGGTCTAACTAGAAATCATCAAAACTGATACTTTAATATTGGGCATTTTTATACTCTAAAGTCTTCAGAAGTCATTTAGGTTTGCATCCCAAAATTAATAATACTTTCTAAAATGGAATACAGGGCTCATTTTATTACGAAATAAAACCACTTGTGAAATATCAAAGTACAATACACATGTACTTATAAATGTACTCAATTCCATAATTATGTTAAAATTATTATGAGTAACCACTTCTGAATTTAGCAATTTGCCAGATTCTGGGTTTTTTATTATAATTTAAATATTAGCTACGCATGGGGCGTACATATATGCCAAAAATTAAGCATGAGAGAGAGAGCAAATATGGCAAAGTGGTAACAATTGGTAAAAGTAGGTGAAGAATATGTGTATTTCTTGTACTATTCTATTTCTATTTCTAGTGTTCTTGTACTATTCTTCTGCTTGTACTTATTTTTCTGTAGCTCTGAAATTTTTATAAAAAAATGGGAAATACAAAAATAAAATTTAGCTTTATATACATGTGTACATATATAAAGAAACCAATTAGAGTATGCAAGAACTTTAAAGTTTACAACTCAAATGGCTTTAAAGAACTTTGGAAGGATAAACAAAGACCTGGTAACCTTACTTATCCTTAGTTATCCCTCTAAAGGTGAAATGGGTGCTGTGGGAATAAGCTTAAGATAAGGAAGCCTATATAGCTTTTAGATCTTTTGAATTCTGAACCTTGTTAAAGTGTTAACTATTCAAAATAAGCAAGCCAACAAAACTACATTAAAACAAATGTTTTATGTAGATTGTAATACCAATATGAACCTTGTAAAATTTCAAAAAGCTTTTATAAATCCTCGATTTCAACATAGCAATTACGTTAGTATAAAGCAGAAAAACTTACCAAAACAGGTTGTGAATAAATACATTTTCTTCATTATCTAGCTATATAGTTTTAGCATGGATACAGAAGAACCTTAGCAGTCAAGGATTTAAAACTTGTTTTTACTGTGCTAAAACAAGCCATTGTTTAGCTTAACTAATTATAATTTGCCTAGGTACTTACTGAGGGCACCGCAAAACTAACATTTAGTGAGTAAATGTTGACAACTCAAATGGCTTTGTTTTCTCATTATTATCTTGTTCACTAAATAGTTGACTGATTTGAATTGTGCTTACTTGTAACTACTACTTCTGAAAGAAACCTAAGAACTGTAGTAACAATTCCTTGTGCTATTATTAGAAATAAAGAGGTCTAACAACACATAGTTCTGTTTAAGAAAACAGAAGTTTTTAATACATTCAAGATCAAAATGGCATAATTAGTTGTGGTTTTATACTATAGCTTATGAAAGAAAAATTGTATTTGATAATGTTGTTTATAAATCTGTAAATTTAGAGAGGTCTTAAGATAAATCTCTTATTATCACTTTTGACTTAAAATCTCAACTCAAACTGAGCCTGGGTGGCTCAGTTGATTAAGCATCTGACTCTTGATTTTGGCTTAAGTTATGATCTCATGGTTCATGAGATAGAGCCCTGTGTCAGATTCTGCACTGACAGTGCAGTGCCTGCTTGGGATTCTCCTTCTCCCTCTCTCTGCCCCTCCCTGACTTATTCTGTCTCTCAAAAATAAATGAATAAACTTGTAAAAACAAACAAATTCCACAAAACTCAACTTTATAGAATTTTTGTATAAAATGAAAAGAATCTCTTTCCATCAAAGCCAGTGTTTTCTTATTCGTTGCAGGCACACATAAAGCCTATGCGAGATAATGAGGTGTGAAGGATAAGACAATTTTTAGGAACTCTGACTTTGATATTTAAGATGTGAGATTTTTACTGACTCAACAAGGCACAGAGGAAACATTTCTGAATTTAAAGCAGACTATGTTCTATTCTAGGAGAAAAGTTATGCTGAGGGCTGCATTGCTAAAAGAGGAGTTGCCTCTTTATAAGACTAGCCAAATAGTTGGAGCTTGCTAAATATATGGATCTAGCTTAGAACAGTTATAAATCCCAAAACCACAACTATAAATCTAGGTAATATTTTAATATTCCTATTCTTCAACTTCTACTAGCAGTTATATAAACATATACAGGTAGAGTTCTATAAATAGGTACATGATTTGGTATACTTATCAATTATAGAGACTCTTAACAAAATAAGTATCAATCCAACTCATTAGTCAGAAAAGAACAAGTGTATTCCATCATAAGTTTGACCTGAGGTGAATTAACTAGCTACAGTAAACATTAATGTCTCATTACCGATTTTTGCTGGCTATCTTAAAACTTAAAAAGGCTTTTAGGCAATGACTTGTACAAATGAGATCTCACAAATATGCTATTTTGGGTAAATTACAAAGTGACATTTTAATACCCTTTCTCACAAAAGTAGGGGCATTCAGCAGCATTTCATAGAACTTAGAGAGGATTCTCTATACTGGATCATCCTATCCATCTCTACTTGACTACTTTTCCAGTAGATGGTAAGTATTAATCACTATAATACGTGGTTAAAAGCAAAGAGGAAAGACCAGTAAAAGTATCAATACTTTTAAATCAATCAAGAAAAAAGAAGTGTGAAGCAAATAACAAGATAGTTCTAAAATCTTCACATTTATTTACACTTCCGTTTTTTAAGTCTAAAGGAGGCAATTCATACAATCAAAAATCCTTAAAGTTTAAGGTTCCATCACCACCTACATGAGAAAACTACAAAGGCTTTTAAATCTCTCTCCTTCCAGTGGTAATAGATACATGCAAAGTTATTTAAAAACCTTTGTAGGCATCATATTCTTTAATTATGTCACTGGTTACAATATAAGGTGAACAAAATTAAATGGCTGTGAAACACAATGTGGAAAACCAAGTATCTTGGTAAAAGAATTTAAAGAATCAACAATTATTTATGTCGCCGTACCCTGTAGTGGTAAGACTGTACCAGACTTATATTTACCTGCGTTTACTGGGAATTACTCCAACTTCATCACTCTCCCCATCGGGTGTAACCTGCCTGGCTTGCCACCATTCATCATCAGAAGCATTAATAACATGGAGGATATCTCCAAATTTGAAGTTCAATCCCTGACTGGGAAGGCCACTGTCTTTAGTCTTGTCATAATCAAAAAGGGCTCTAGATTCAGAAGAAAAACAAGTCCATGATTATTTGTTATCATGATATTCATACCAATATTAAATGAACACAGGATTCTGAAAGTGTATAATAATATACAGGTAAATAATTAAACAACATACCATGATAGGCAAAACAATGCCAAGCTCAAATCTGCACTACATTAAGACAGACAAAAAAAGAAATAGTAAAACTGAATTATGTAACAGTTTTCTAAAATTAGGTACCACCTTATTTCTTTCAATATTGGATGAGAAATTTTTAAAAATGTTTTAGTGTAATCCAATGGCAACCTATATTGAATTCTAAAGTGAAGACAAACCTAGACAGTTGCTCTAAATTAATAAATAAAAAGTAAATATTGAGAGATACTCTTCTCATTATTCTGGCTACACACACTTGGGAAAACAAACTCCCCGACAGATTTGATTCATTAGTTGTAGACTGTAAGACTGGAACAGACTGACTACTGTGTCAGTTAATTATTCTTCTGTTTGCTCACAGAACTAGAGTCAAGAGAATTTTCTGAGTCAATGAAAAAAATTAACTGTAGAGGGCTTTAACACCCACTAAATATTTTGGAAAAAATGTTGTATTAATATAGTAATTACAAAATGTTAAGAATCTTTTAAAATTTGATAAAAAGAAAATATTGTGTTCTATTAATGAATATACTAAATTCTTTAATTATCTTTTAATTTTTAAAATAAATTCTTAATTTTTTATTTAATAATTTTTATTTTATTTTAAATATTAATTTTTAATTATTTAAAAAATAATTTTTAAAATAAAATAAAAAAATAAATTTAAAATACTTAAATTCTTACCCAAAGTAGTTCTCTCAAGAGTAAAGAATCCCAGCAATTACATTTTTAATACAATTTATGTATTCTTTTGTTCTAATTTGGCAACTGGAAATTAGGATATAAATCATATTCCTTTCTATGTTACCCAACTTTTTAAACCTCTCTTTTTAAAAAGTTTTTATTTAAATTCCAGTTAATAAGCAATGTAATATTAATTTTGGGTGTATAATATACTCATTCACTACTTCCATACATCACCTGGTGCTCATCACAAGGGTGCTCCGTGATCCTCATCACCTACCTGACCCATCCTCCCACCCACCTCCCTTCTGTCAGTTTGTTCTATATAGTTAAGAGTCTGTTTCTTGGTTTGTCTCTCTCCCTCTTTTCTCCTCACTATGTTTGTTTTATTTTGTGAATTCCACATGTGAGTGAAATCATATGGAATCTTTCTCTATTTCACTTAGCATAATAACCCTTTAGCTCCATCACGCTGTTGCAAAAGGCAAGATTTCATTCTTTTTTTTTACGGCTGAGTAATATTCCATTGTATGTATATGTGTGTGTATATATATGTATGTGTATATATACACATACACCCCCCCCTCCCCACAACTTCACTATCTATTCTTCAGTCGATGGACACTTGGGCTGTTTTCCTGATTTGGCTACTGCAGATAATGCTGCTATAAACATAGTGGGGCATGTATCCCTCTGAATTAGTATTTTTGTATTCTTCAGACAAGTACCCAGTAGTGCTACTGCTGGATCTTAGGGTAGACCTATTTATTATTGCAGATTGGAGGAAGCTTAAATGGGGTGTCTGAAGAGAGGGATACTGAAATAAGGTTTACTCTACAAGATCCTAGAAATGCTCAGAAAGTGGAAGTGTACAGAATTCAGATAGGCAGAGGTAAGTTACAGCAGTGAGAACAAAAGAACTGGTGAAAACACTTCATATAGCACTTAGAACCTCTAGGTTTCTTCTCCTATTCCCAAACCCATAGAAGACAAGAGGTTTAGTTTCTTTTTCTTTTTAAAATGTTTTATTTTTCTGAGAGAGAGACACACACACACAGCATGGGCAGGGGAGGGTCAGAGAGAGAGGGAGACACAGAATCTGAAGCAGGCTCCAGGTTCTGAGCTAGCTGTCAGCACAGAGCCCGATGTGGGGCTCGAACCCAGAAACTGTGAGATCATGACTTGAGTCGAAGTCAGACGCTCAACTGACTGAGCTACCCAGGTGTTCTAAGAGGTTTAGTTTCTAAAGAAATTGAATTTGGTAAGTTCTATAATCTGGAACTTGGTAGGGAGCTTGGTGCTGGGCTAAAAACAGATAGATTAAAAAATAATCTGCACACTAAAAATGCAAATTCTAGCAACCTGGTTTATACTTCAGACAAGAGATTAAGGATTCTTTTCTAGAGATATTTAATGACCCCAAACAATGACCTGGGGTGGGAAAGGGCAATGAACAAAGCCAAGTATTTTCTAGTTAAATCCAGCTAGCTTCATTCTCTATTCATAAGAATAGAGAATAAGGATCACTAAATATTTAAAGATCATCTCACATATAAAAAATAAGAAAATAGGCAAACTAGAGAAAAAAGAATATAGAGAAAGCAGAGAATTCAAGAAGCAGAAGAAAACATTAGAGAAAATCAGAAGATATTAGGTCCATGAAGTAAGATGACAAAAAAAGGATCTAATAAGAGGCTTTTAGAAGATAAAATAAGATACCCTCCTCCATACCCCAAATACTCTATGGAGGAGAAGGTCAAGTAAAGTCATTTTCAGACATGCTAACACTAAAAAATATCCCCCATACACACTTTTTAAAATAACTTATTGGAGAATGTGCTTTAGTAAAAGAAAAGTAAACTGACAAAGAAAATGCGGCACTGAAACAACAGACTGTGACAGAGCGGAGTGCTAAAAGGCATAGGACAGGGGTGCCTGGGGGGCTCAGCTGATTAAGCATATGACTCTTAATCAGCTCAGGCCATGATCTCATGGTTTTGTGAGATCAAGCCCTGCACTAGGCTCTCCTTCTAGAGAGATTCTCTCTCTTTCTCTCTCTCCCCTTCCCTTCTTCCCTCCTTCCCTCCTCCACTCATGCTGTCTCTTTCAAAATAAATAAAAAAAAAAAAAAAAAAAAAAAGAATAGGACAGCAGCAAAGGCAAGTCCCATATGAGACCTATACAACAAGTCTATAAAGCAACTAGTCCAGACTGGAGCAGAACGATGGAAAAAATCTAAGTGATAAGATCATATGTACAACTACATTTCATCAAGTGAAAAATTCTAGAGTCTACTGTAAGATAAAGAAAGATACTTAGTAATAAGTACACGAACAATTACGCAAATAAAAATGAGATGATTATTATGCCTAGGAAAAATGAAGGCTGCAGAAGAAAGGATGGTTATAATATACTACTTGAGTGAGTAATGACAGATACTAATATAATCACATGACTAAATGCTATTAATTTTATTAACAGTGGTGGCACTGTGTTTGAGTGATAAAGGAAGAGGAATGGTTTGGTATGAAAAAGAAAGTTATGTACAATGATAAATTGGAAAACAGCAGTATATGCACATTATTTAGAAATTTGGAGGTAAAGACAAGGGATTTTTCTAAGAAAATGGAGGATGACTGTTTTTAGAGAATGAAACTGAGGACTGCTGGGAGATGATAATTGTTTTTCATTCTTATTTTTTAAAATGTTTATTTTTCAGAGGAGAGAGACAGAGCATGAGTGGGGTAAGGGCAGAGAGAAAGACACAGAATCTGAAGCAGGCTCCAGGCTCTGAGCTAGCCGCACGAGATCATGATCTGAGTCAAAGTCAGATGCTTAACTGACTGAGCCACGCAAGAGCCCACATTACATTTTTTGATAGTATATAACTTGCAAGAAAAAAAAGTACTTCTTTAAAAAATAACAAAAAGTAAAGAGGACTCAGGAAAGGTACCTGAAACAAATGTAATCTAATGTCTTGATTTTTATGCCTTTGTAAGTTTTTTATAAATCACTATTAAAGGCAACATATAATTGTATTAAAATTAGAAAATATAGGTAAGCAAGAAGAAAATGAAAAAAGGAGAGTGAACAAATCTGTTTTTCCTTTTTCTGTAGATATCAGTATCACATAAAACACTTGGGAACAAAGAATTTAATAAATAAATAAAATTTAATACATAATTTATATAAATAATTCAATAATAAATTTAAATAAAATTTAAGAATTAGTGGAAGGCGAGAAAAATATGATAGACTAAGGATTCCCAGAACATTGGTAGGGCAGGAAGAATGAAAGGGGTAGGAAAAGAATAAGCGAAGAAAGCGAGAACAGTTTCTTTTTACTATGTATCACAGAATACAATTTGAGACAATGAGTCATATCATATAAACAAGTATAGAGTATATGCTTGTTTGTATAGATGTTTTTATACACATACACAAACATATATGGGATACATGTCTAGTTTATGTAAGATACATCATCTCTCATGAGAAGAATAAATAAAACATACTAGGAAATATTCCTCAGTAAGGTCAGAAGAAATGAACAAATTAATGAAGAATGGTACAGATTACCTGTAGTCATCAACTGAAGTTAAAATAATAGTACAATAAAGTGCTGAGTAAAGGCTCTGATAAAGAGAATATACAGAATACAAAGAGGTCATCTGTATAAGTCTTACTAGCCAGTGAAATAAAAAAGAACAATTTAAATACTAATGGTATCTATTTAATATTATTCGATTTATACTGCCATATTAATTATAGAAAAATATCATGCTTGTCTTCTTCCAAGTGTTTAAAAAATACATGTAGAAATTTCCTGAATCTGTGTTCTTTACTGAGGCTATTCACAACTTAAGCTATTATTTATATCTGCTTCCTGTGCTATTATGGAAATTACCACAGTAATTAAATGTTAGAGAACGTTTTATTATAAAGAATGTAAGTAACTAAGTGTTGGATGATATGACATACCAAGCTACTATATAGTCACTCAGAAAAATAGCTTAAAAAATTTTTCCCCATATTTATTTTGTCTTTATCTGCCACCATTATTCAAGGGGTTGTACAACTTTCATTAATGCAATTATAGTAACATTCCAATTCTTGAAAGACACATGTCAAGATATCAATCCTAAAATAACATTTCTTTGGTTTATATTTTTCTTCTCTTTCTCTTTTTTTAAAAAATTTATTTTTAAGTAGTATCTATATCCAACATGGGGCTTGAACTCACAGTCCCAAGAGTCATATGCTCTACTGACTGAGCCAGCCAGGTACCCCTGCAATATATTCTTCTACAGTAAAACTCACTAAGTCATAGTAAAAAATGTGAAGGACTCTGCACGCATAAATAAAGATTGCCATAATTAGAAGTAAAAAGAATTTACCTGACATAGAGGGACCGCTTCTGGCTAGTTCGAAGAGAACCTGATCCTGAACTAATGCTACTATTCATCATCTGCTCCCGTAAGTCATGTATTTTGGCTTCAAAACGACTGTATTCTGATGGGGAAGAAAATAAATTTATACTTTACACTGTAAAAAAATAAGTTATTTCAAGATAAAGTATTAAATACATTAGCTAGCTTATAATTCATGATATAGGTTTAGAACCTTAAAAGAGTAATCTGTATAAGATTATGGCCAAAATGCAAATGTCAAAAAAACCAACAATTTTCTAAATGTACCACAAATTAGACTGGCTGAATTAGAATTTTATCATATGCTATTTTAAAGTTCATATTACATTTAATCAATTAAAAGAGAACTTTCATGTATCAAATACTGGTATCAATCTCACATTACTGTCTAACTGTACATTTTAAAAATTAAAATTCAGAATTTATTCTAAATTTCTATACCTCAAAGAAGAATCCTATAATGATTTATACTAGACACTTTGTTTACTGATTTTTTTCCCCTCCAGGAAATCAGTTACTTTTACGTGCTTAAATACAGAATAGTCAATAATATGGCAAAAGTCAACAATATAGGAAAAATATGCCTTAAAAACTAATAAGTTAAATTTACTTCAACTCATTTTATAATTTGTGAATTTTCAAAATGCCAGAATAAGATATAAAGCAATTTGAATAAACGTTTTAAGATCATTGTTATATAAAATAAGTATGATTTCAAAGATGAATTATTTTAAACTATATCATATAGTAAAAACTACTAAATCTATTAAAACCTTAAGCACTTTTTGAAATGTACTACAATTACACATTTATTCACCTTAATATCTTTTTCTCTATTACCAACTATGTTATAGAAATTAGGTTAGATCTCTTCAGATTTTCTTACAAAACTGGTCTTATAGCAAGAGCAAACTCCCACTTGCTTGGGAGTTTCTATAGTTTTTTGTGTTTTTTTTTTTTTTTAATATTTTTATTTATTTCTAGGAGAGAGAGAAAGACAGCATGAGCAGGGGAGAGTCAGAGAGAGAGGGAGACACAGACTCCGAAATAGGCTCCAGGCTCTGAGTTGGCAGTCAGCACAGAGCCCGACGCAGGGCTCGAACCCACGAACCGCGAGATCATGACCCAAGAGAAAGTCGGACGCTTAACCAACTAAGCCACCCAGGCGCCCCATGGAGTTTATATAGTTTTAAGGACATACAGTAAGAGCAAACATGATTATTGTGGAGTTGTTCTTCTTGTTACCATAGACACCAAGTTTGTTTTATGGATGCTAAGATTAACTGAAGCAACAATTCATAAAAAAACTCAAAAGCACTTTTAAAAGCTCAAATTAGTAAGTAATAAAATGTTCTTTTATTATCCTTTAAAAATATAATAGAAAATTTAAAATACAAATGTTAGTAGACAGTAATAATGCATCCATTACAATTTAACAACTAACAGTTCATGGCCTGGGTCACCTGGGTGGCTCAGTTGGTTAAGCACCCAACTCTTAATTTTTGGCTCAGGTCATTACTCCAGAGACTTGTGGGACTGAGTCCTGTGAGTGGTCCATGCTGGGCATGGAGCCTGCTTAAGATTCTCTCTCTCACTCTAAAGAAAACAAACAAATAAAAACAACTCATGGCAAACTTTTATTTGCATAGGCACAGCTAAAATACAGATAGACTGATGGACGGAGATATACTATTTCCTCTTGTTTTTTGCAAGTTTTATTTAAGTAAGTTCCACATCCAACGTGAGGCTCAAACTCATGATGCTGGTATCAAGAATCACATGCTTCTTTGAGCCCATCAGGCAGTCCTATACTGGTTCATCTAATTAAAAATTAAAACCATTAGGTTTGTAATTACTCTCTTCTTATATCTGTATGTGTTTTGCATAAGAAGAATCCTAGTTCTCGAGACACTGGGAATAACAGAATTAGAGTATCGCATGGAGACTTTTTAATTTTTTCCAATATTAACATTCACAACAGCCTTGACATACCACCACCAAAAACTAAGACCAAAACATCATTACTGAAGAGCTAACTACTTTCCCTACTTCTTTTTAACCTTAAAACATGGTCTAGGGGCGCCTGGGTGGCTTAGTTGGTTAAGCGTCCGACTTTCGCTTAGGTCATGATCTCGCGATTCGTGAGTTCGAACCCCGCGTTGGGCTCTGTGCTGACTGCCAGCTTGGAGCCTGGAGCCTGTTTCAGTCTGTGACTCCCTCTCTCTCTGACCCTCCCCTGCTCACGCTGTCTCTCTCCTAGAATTAAAAAAAAAAAAAAACATGGTCTAGTAGGGATGGATACATATGCGCGCGCGCGCGCACACACACACACACACACACACACACACACACACACACACAGAGTTTAACTGCTGTTTTAAAGTTACTTGGAGTAGTTCCTCCTTAGGTGTTAATGTTGCCAACTATCCAGTTGGCTCATTTGTTATACACTCAAGTTCATTTGTTCTTTTTTATTGTCAATTTCAACATTTAGGAGTGGTTTTTAAGATTTTCATTTTTTAAAATAGGTAGGTACAATAGTTCCAAGGTCATATCTATAAAACAAAGATATTAAAAAAGAAGTCTAGCTTCTAGCCCTCTTTCCTACCCTAAATTATGTTATTTATATATGAATATATATGTATAAATGATCATTATATATAAATGACTAGTATAAAATAATAAACATTTCTATATAAACATTATATATAAACATTTAAAGAAAGGTTTATTCTTCCATTTTTAATAAATAGAAGCAGATACACATATATATGTAAACACATTAACATATTTATTCTAGAGTATTTTAATATATATAATGCATAATGATGTATACATTATGTATATATATTCACACATATATATGTATTGTCCTTTTTTAGAAATTTATTTATTTTTAGGGGCATGCAAGTGAGCAAGAGGCAGAGAGAGAGAGAAAGAGAGAGAGAGAAAGAGGGGCTTGCCTGAAGCAGGGCTTGAGCTCACCTGAGCCGAGGTCAGATGCTTAATGACTGAGTCACCCAGGCGCTCTATTTATCTTTAAAAGATGTTTATTTATTGGGGTGCCTAGGTGGCTTAGCTGGTTAAGCCACTGACTCTTGGTTTGGGCTCAAGTCAGGATCTCAGAATTTCGTGAGTTTGAGCCCTGCCACTAGGCTCTGAGCACAGCTCAGAGGTGCTTGCGATTTTCTCTCTGCCCCTCCCCTGCTCATGCTGTCTCTGTCTCTCTCAAAATAGATAAAAATTTATTTTAATAAATATGACATGCACACATGAGTGCACACATGTATGGGGGGATGGGGAGGGGCAGAGAGAGGGACAGAATCCCAAGCAGGCTCTGTGATGTCAGCATTGAGCCTAACACAGGGCTCCATCTCATGAACAATGACATGAGATCATCACCTGAGCTAAAATCAAGAGTCCGACATTGGGGCACCTGGGTGGTGACTCAGTTGGTTAAGTGATTTCAGATCAGGTTATGATCTCATGGTTTGTGAGTTCAAGCCCAGAGTCGGGCTCTGTGCTGACAGCTAGCTCAGAGCCTGGAGCCTGCTTCAAATTCTGTGTCTCCTTCTCTCTCTGCCCCTCCACTGCTTGTGCTCAGTCTCTCTCTGTCTCTCAAAAGTAAATAATAGTTGAAAGAAAAAAAGTTAGACATTTAACTGATTGAGTCATCCTTTCTTCCTTTCTTAAACATACACATCGCTCCCTTGCTTATTTTACTTAACAGTAAGTATAGTAATAGTCTTATTATAGTAACAGTAACATTTTATAGTAGCATAGACAGATGTCCTTCATTCTTTTTTTAATAGCTACATAGTTCTTTTGTTTTTTAACCTTTATCTCTTTTTAGGACAAAATACTATAAAGAGTTACATTCTGCTTTATCAGCAAATCTAAAAATTGCTTTCTTTGAACAACTAAGGTAACTTTTGATATGACTGAAGTTGTTTGATCTCAGTTCTATTCATACTATACTTTATATATATGGAAGCCTTTTGTATGAATAGTTGTGTCAGGGCATATTTTCCAAAGATACATGCTTGTATCCCACATGTTCTTGTACTGTGAACTTGCTATTCCCCCATCAAGTGGGCAGACTCTAATCACCCTCTCCTTGAATTTGGGCTGGTCTTACAACTCACAAGCAAGCAAATATGGTAGAAATGATTATATGTGACTTTCAAAGTTAGATTAGAAGACGCTATGAAACTTCTGCCTGTTTCTTTAGGGATGCTTGTTCTGGGGGAAGTCAGATACCATGTAAGAAGTCTGACAACCCTCCAAGTACCATGCTGCAGAGGTCGTGTGATAGTGTTCTGAGCCCTAACTTCCAGCTAGTATCACCAAGGCAGAAGACAAGGGGAGTAAAGCCATTTTGGTCCTATTAAGTGACCTTAGCCTATGCCACAAAGACCATCCAGACAAAATCCTGACTGAATTCCTAATCTACAGAATCCATAAAATGGTTACTGTTTCAATCCACTAAGCTTTGGAGTAGTTATGAAGCAACAGTAACTGGAACACACTCCTTCTGTGCAGTCTATTTTATTTGTTCACACACACACACACACATACACGGGACAAGTGTCCCTAAATTTGAAAGTTCACATGAAATTCCTAAGACAAAGAATAAATTTTATATACTTTCAAAAATAAATATATAAATATAAAATTAGGACAGTTTACTCTTTTGTTCTAATGATAACCTTCTGTTTGGCTTTTGTCCCCTCTACCATGACCAAATATTATTCTTTTATATCGAGTTTAAAACATTAAAGCAATCACAAAGCTTATTCTATTTTCAAAGCATCTTCAAATTCTCCATTTTCTGATAATTATACTTTATCCAAATTGTCAGAGCATACAGTCTTTTCAATTTATACACTCTCCCCTTACAACTATCTTAATTAATTGCTAGCACCAGTCTTTATGTGAGTAAAGACTGACATCATTTTGGGTGTCTGAAGTTTGTTCTCTCTTCTCAGAGAGTGTTTATATGAACAGTATCACCAGAATACCAATCTACTGTTGATACATTTGGCTGTAGCCTTTATATGTGAAAGTCTATTTGATTCAGTTTCTTTCTTTGATTCTCTGAGAATGTTGACTCCACTGTCTCCTATGAACCATTGCTAATGAAGTTCTAATGAGTACCTTATTTTCTTTCATTTGAAGGGCTTTTTTTTTTTTTTTTGGCCTGGAATTCAAGTGAATTTTTCTTTTTCTTTTCTAAATTTATTTATTTTGAGAGAGAGAAAGAGGGAGTGTGTGCAGGAACAGGGAAGGAGCAGAGAGGGAGGGGGAGAGAGAATCCCATCCAGGTTTCTCTCTGTCAGCACGGAGCCCAACACAGGGTTCGAATCCGCAAACCATGGGATCATGACCTGAGCCAAAATGAAGACTCAGGCATTTAGCTGACTGAGCCACCCAGGTGCCCCTTTTCTTTTTCTTTTGAGGTTTTTGTTGTCATTTATTTGTGAAGTTAAAACTGAGTGATAGAGGGGCACCTGGGTGGCTCAGCTGGGTAAGCATCCAACTTCAGCTCAGGTCATGGTCTCACAGTTCATGAGTTCAATCCCCATATTGGGATTGGAGCCTCTGTCTCCTTCTCTTTGCCCTTCTCCTACTTGTGCTCTCTCAAAAATAGACATTTAAAAAAATGAGTGATAGAAAATTAAAACTGCCATACAAGTTTTTGGTTTGTTCTCAATCTGTTTTCAGTTTCAATGTCTTTCTGAACACATGGAACAGGCCAGCCCAGTCCTGGGAGTAGGGGGATGGGAAAGGTCACAAAGGAATGGAGCCAGACAGAAGGAAGAAGAGAGAGGCTGAGGGGCTTGCTGGGGTGTGTGTGTGTGTGTGTCTCTGTGTATTTTTCTTTTAATCCTAATAATTATTTTAAGACCAATAATTTTATGAGAATATTTCTCAGTGCTGGCTATCACCTTAGGTAAACAATGTCTTTCTGACAGTTTGATTTAAGTTTAGAAAAGTTTTCTTGTTTACATATTTTTAATATGTTCTATATACATTTTGTTTTTTTCCTATGAGATTCCACATGTATGCTGAATATTCCTTGCTTAATCTGTCATTCTCAAATCCTTTTTATTCTTTATTCTTTTAATATTTATTTATATATACGTATATATTTATTAATAAATATTTACTCTTTATTATTCTTTCTAAATATTTGTTAACATATTTTCTAAAGACTGAAGCAATCCCAAACTGTTTTTCCTGAACCATTTGAGAGTACCTTGCTACACTGATTTCTCATCACCCTTGAATACTTCAGTATATATTTCCTATAAATAAATAAAATACATAAGTATAAATATAAAAATATACATATAAACATATATATTTATTTTAGAGAATGAGAGCGTTAGGGAGGAGAGAGGCAGAGAGAGAAAGAGACAGAATCTTAAGCAGGCTCCGTGCTCAATGTGGAGCCCAATGTGGGGCTCAATCCCATGACCCTGGGATCATGACTGGAGTTGAAATCAAGAGTCAGACCCTTAACTAACTGAGCCACCCAGGTGTCCCTAAATATATTTTCTTATACAACAAAAAAACCATCAAAATCAAAAAGTAACACTAATACATCACTACCATTGAATGCTCCCAGCCCACTTGAGTTTCCCCAGTAACGCCCCTTATAGCAAAAGGGTCAAGGATCTAGACTGAAATCATGAGTTGTCATATCTTTTTAGTCTCCTTTAGTCACAACAGTTCCTCATTCTTCCCTTGACTTTGTAATCTTGATAATGTCGAAGACTACAGGTCAATTATTTTGTGGAATGACTTTCACTTTAGGTTTGTCTGATGTTTCCACATGATTAGGTTCCAGTTATGCAAAACTGGCAGGAGTATCATGGAAAAGATGTTATGTTCTATTTTAAAAAAATATATTTATTGTGAGAGAAAAAGACAGTGTACACGCCAGAGCATCAAGTGGGAGAGGGGCAGAGAGAGATTCTCCAGTAGGCTTCATGCTCTCAGTGCAGAGCCTGATTCATGATTTCCTAATTTATTCAGTGCAGTATAAGCCGGTATTATCAACAATTTGATGCTCAAACTGTTCTCAATTTAGCCAGTGGGAACCCTTTTCAAACTGGATTTTCTGTCCTTTTGACACATCTCCATCATTCCTTGCTTTCTAGCACAGAATATTACAGAATAATCTAGTACTTTTCCTGCCCCACACCTGGAAACAGCCATTAATGCAAACAGCCTTGGTAATTTTGGTGAGGAAGAGTATTTAGAAGCCAAGATCTGAGTGTTAGGTATGCTCACTGCTACTGGGCCCAGGCTCTCTCACTGGATACAGCTAGAGAATTATATGTTATATGTATACTTATACATATATATGTATATATACACACACACACTTATAATTTTGTTTATATAAATTAAAAAGCTTATGTTTATACCAATTTCTCCAATTCTAACCTAATATTATAGGGCTTATATTTTTGTTTTCTCCTTTTCCATATTTATCACATTCTACTCTAAAAATGAAAATTAAACAGTAACCGTAGCATATATGTATTCATTTGATCAATCCTTCTGTATGTAAGGTGTCCTCTGTCTCTACTACCATCTACTTCCTCGACTGGACTCTCACCAGTGCCATGTGTTACCTCCTCGCTCTGCTCAGACTCCTCACACCAGGGCAGTGCCTTATGTGGAAGCCCTCTCTTCATAATTGAGTCCTAACGGATCACCATAGCTGTCTCCAACTTCCTTAGCCCTGCAATACAGATAGCCACCTTGCTATACTCCAGCTAATGGATTTAGGACTAAATTGATCAGGATATGGAAGGTAAAGAGCTCTTATTTTTGATTTTTGAAAATGTCCCCCATTTTACATACTTGCTTTAAGGAAATACCGTGCTCCTCTTTGTTAAACTTTTGACATTTTTTTCTTTATTACTAATAATTTTATAAGTTTTATCAACTCATTTATGTTCTTTTTTATATTCCATAATTTTTCTTTACCTCGTTTTGAAATATGAAGGTTACACTTTTCATTTGTTTCATGGGCATGTTTTTCTGGCATACTTTCATTGTGGAGATGTTATTATGATCCTTATTTTCATTTTTCAAATAGATTTCTATTGGATTCAACAGTGATCCTTTTCTGTTCATTAATTTTTTTAATGTTTGTTTATTTTTTGAGAGAGAGAGAGACAGAGAGCATGAGTGAGGGAGGGGCAGAGAGAGAGGGAGACACCGAATCTGAAGCAGGCTCCAGGCTCTTAGCTGTCAGCACAGAGGCCGACACAGGGCTTGACTCAGACTGTTGAGATCATGATCTGAGCTGAAGTCAGACGCTTAACTGACTGAGCCATCCAGGTGCCCCTGTTGTTCATTTTTATGTGCAATCAGTATTCCTGAACTTTCACATAAGACTACTGGGTCAGGATAGCTTTTCTATCTTCACATTCTGGAGCTCCCTCTTTTGTGGTTTCTGTCAAGTGTTCAAAGACATGATCTCCTACACTGTGAGATCTCCTGGTGGTGTACTTTCCCCCTACTTGTTGGGACTTTCTATTTCCTTTAACCCTATTATCCCTATTTTGCTCAACAGGGATTTTATTCTCAGTAGTTTTCCTTTGCTGTGCAGCTACTGGTTAATTGTGTCAGAGGGCATAGAGTACTCCATCTCCTTCATACCTTACACTAGATCCCGGAGCTTAAAATGCAGATTATGCACAAACCCTTACAGTTGCAGGGGCTGTTCTCATATTGGTCACTGTATTTTCTAGTTACTGTTGAGTGACTTTTGGGCTTCTTGTGCGACTTCCTCTTGTAGGTATTATAGGGTGTCATAGTTCTTGACAACTTGTTTATACTTGTTTGTATTTTGGGGTTCATGGGATTCCTTTTCATCTAGTTTTGTTAATAAATTTTGGTTTTGCTATTTTATTTTCTTTTTCTGGGAATGGGGAGGGGGTTATTCTGGGCAATTCTACTTTAAATCTACTATCTTATTTTTAATTTTCTATTTGTCCCTCTACTCTATTAGTCCATTATTTTGGTGGTTGTCCTAGAAAATTATTAGGAAGTTTTGAGTTTTTGGTATTTATTACTTTTGTTTTTAATATTTTAATCTTTTAAATATAACTTATTTGTACATTTATTCATTCATTTATTTTAAATATTTTATTTTTTAAATCTCTACAGCTAACATGGGGCTCAAACTTACAATCCTGAGATAAAGAGTTGCATGCTCCACTGACTGAGCCAGCCAGGAGCCCCGTAATTTTATGTTTAATAATGGTTGTGCTTAACAACTACTTTGCAAAATTCCTGAAAATTCAACAATTTGGATTTTGTAAGTCATCACAGCTCTTATACAAAAGCAATGTCTGTGCTTCTTTAGCTGAGTTCCTTGTTTTCATTCACTTTTTGACAATTCCTTATTGCCTTAACAGCTCCATGATACCTTTAATAAAATATTCATTATATTTCATGTAGCATTATTAGTTGGTTTGAGTGATTTTGCCAGTCAAATTAATGGAAGTCCTAGTGAATTAAAACATTTTACATTTAGAAATTTTAAAAACTTCAGTAAAAAGAGCACATTATTTTTTATAGTAAAGAATAATACTCTTTCCTAAGAGGTAGCTAAGTTACTACAAAGCAAAGTCTCAGATAGTCAACATTTAAGATACTGAAGAAGCAAGTCAATTACTGTTAAATTTGTGCCTCGCTATGTTCATTCTATTCATATTTTCATATTTATGGTCTTTACTTACTATTTTTTTAAATTTTTTAAATGTTTTATTTATTTCTAGGAGAGATAGAGACAGCGTGAGCGGGGGAGGGTCAGAGAGAGAGGGAGTCACAGACTCCGAAACAGGCTCCAGGCTCTGAGCTGGCAGAGAGCTCGAACCCACGAACCGTGAGATCATGACCTAAGCGAAAGTCGGACGCTTAACCGACTAAGCCACCCAGGCGCCCCTGGTCTTTACTTAACTATTAACAATTCCTCTTAACCATCTGTCCATTCAGAATATACTTCAATACTTTATTTACTTTTCCTTTAAACCTTCCATTTCATTTACCTAGCTAAGATTCCTCCTTTTCCTGTCTGTTCCAATCAATTCATACTTTTAGCTCTATCAATTTTCACTGTATACCCATCCTATATATGTTTTCTTAGACTTTGAGGGGGGAGTTTAATTTCTTTTTTCAGTTAAGTCATTTACAACCTTCTCCTAGACATCACATCACAACTCATTCCAGCAAAGGTACCACTGTGAAAGAGCTGAAGTGTTATACAGAAAGTTTTCTCCATTCAGCATTTTAGAAATTCCAACGTGTTATGAAATATATTTAGGGAGTCTGTGAACTGTTGGCCATAGTCAAATAATATGTGTAGGCTTATAGGAAGAGAGACCATGTTTAATAGTTGATTTCCTGCATTTTATTCCCCGTTTTAACTTCTAATCCTTGTTTTGACCCCAGTAGAATTGAATAGAAGGAAAGAAGGGAATAGAGTGGTGATAAACTGTACCTCCATGAATCTCTCTGAAACCTACAATCCTAACGATGAACAATAAAACTCACGTATACTCTAATGAAACATGTTATTTAAATGTAGAACTTAACATCTGAGTCTCTACGTCTCTTCTCTTTGGTTGTTACAAGAAATAAAGGAAATAAAATGAGGAGACTGGGGTTAAAACTCCACCTCTGCAACTGGGATTTAAATTAAAGCTTTGGAATTCAAACAAGTTAGATGGCTCTGACCAAACCTCTCAACTTTTCTAGATTTCAGTTTAGTCACTTAAAACTTAGGAATAAGAATACAAACTTCAAGGAATTTTTTTTTCTTGTGTAAAGAAAAATTTTAAGTTTACAACAAACGATGGGAAGGAGAAGTTTAATCTGAGTGTAATTCTTTTTCTTTTATCTCTGTTTCCTTTACATCACTGCAAAACAGTCAATATTTTTTTAACCAAAGGGGCACCTGGGTGGCTCAGCTGGTCGTGATTCGTGGGTTTGAGCCTCACATCGGCTCTTTGCTGACATCTCAGAGCCTGGAGCTTGCTTCAGATTCTGTGTTTCCTTCTTTCCCCGCCCGTCCCCTGCTCACACTCTGTCTCTCTCTTTCTCTCTCTCAAATAAACAAACATTAAAAACAAAACAAAAAAAATAAATTTAAGATCTGAAAGTTGATATAGTGTACTTGAGGAACAATGAGATAAAATATTTGAGGTTAGGGCTTTTCAGGGTGTGGAGACCCACTTGGAACCCCAGAGTTGTCATAAAGATTAATTTAAACTGAAGACACTGGAGAATCAACAAATGCAGAAAACACAAACAAAAACAAAAACCTTCTCAGAGCTTCTCTTATCTGACTACTTATTTGTTTCTTTTCCATAGAAAGTTTTTCTCTCCACTCTTTTTTCCATAAGAAGTTAGGTACAAAAGCTATTAACGAGCCCTACTTCTTTTGTTGGCTCCTCATATGCATATAAAATAAACCCTTTTTCTCCTGTGAATCTGTCTTTTATTAGTTTAAGTTACAGTCCCCAGTCACTGAGAGGTTAGAGAGAAAGTTTTTCCTCTTCTAAAAAGGCAGCTAGAAGAAATCTTGACCACGTAATGTCTGTATAACTGGCAAACTACTTAAACTTTTTGTGCCTTTGTACTCACCTGTAATGTCAAAAGGAGATAACAGTGCCTACCTTATAGGGTTTTATGGGAATTAAAGAAGTTAATGTAACATGGTTAGTACCATACCCGGCACCCATTTTTTTCTATTATATTCTATTACCCAAGCCATAGGAAGTTCTTGAACTATATAGACCAGGAACTATTAAAATTTTGTAACTTCTTTTTTTTTTAAATTTTTTTTAATGTTTTATTTATTTCTAGGGGAGAGAGAGAGAGAGAGAGAGACAGACAGACAGACAGACAGTGTGAGCAGGAGAGGGTCAGAG
Organism: Proteles cristata cristata; assembly: GCA_017311185.1. Taxonomy (NCBI): domain Eukaryota; kingdom Metazoa; phylum Chordata; class Mammalia; order Carnivora; family Hyaenidae; genus Proteles; species Proteles cristata. The sequence goes on from JAESUZ010004722.1 coordinate 1,837,233, forward strand.
AGAAGGAGTCACAGACTCTGAAACAGGCTCCAGGCTCTGAGCTGGCAGTCAGCACAGAGCCCGACGCGGGGCTCGAACCCACGAACCGCGAGATCATGACCTAAGCGAAAGTCGGACATTCGCTTAACCGACTAAGCCACCCAGGAGCCCCAAAATTTTGTAACTTCTGAATACAAAGTCAAAAACTAGCATCCAGTGCCTAAGTTTGATTAAAGCTATAGATCCTGTAAGATAAAAGCTTACTCCTACCAAAGCTTACCTCTTTGCTCTTTATCTGTTTGTATGTATATATGTATGTCATATTATCAATGAAGTAGAGAATCCCAAGGGATTCATCATTAATAAAGGAAGATACTAACTGCAGAGAGATGACTGATTATCAGTGTCAGGAGACTCCTTTTATACTTCTTAAAATGGCCAGTTCATTGAGAAACAAAATCTGAGCCTTCAACTTATATCCTTGGCCCTCAAAGCAGTTACACACTGGTGATGTGCAATATATTTTTTAAAGTGCTGTATAACAAAAATACATTTGTTAAAAATTTATAATTTTAAAACAAAACATATTGCCTTATAATCAAACAAATTTAAGTAGCAATACAGCAAGGATGACAGGTGTTTTCAAAATACCAAAATTATGCTTTTAAATTTTAACTCTCTTATTTTTGGTCTTCCAAATTTTTCTCCCTTCTTCTTTCTTTCCTTCTTTTCTTTTTTTTTAAACCTATGATGACATTTCTTCTCTGCCCATCTAAATCCTGTCCATTCTTTAGGCTGCCACTTAAGCCCAAATCCTACTTTATGGGCATCTTTTCTCATGCCAGGCAACATACTTCTTTTTGAATTCCTAAGGCAAAGTCTGTCTTCTGTGCTTTTTTGGTACTTACCTTGTTTTTATTAGGCAATGGTAACATAGCTATGGTAAAAGACTACAATGAACATCAACACTGCCAGGATGGGCACTCATTAAAATATGCCCAGGGAAAAGTATCTAGATTTTGAAGGTAATAGGATCTGGGACTGAATCCTAGCTATTAGTAACTTTGTTACCTGAGTCTATTTTATCATCTGTATGTAGAGATATAGCTACATATTTCATAAGGCTCTAGAGCAAGGTTTAAATAAATAACAAACACACAGGCACCTAAATATACATATAAACACTGTTAAGTGTTACAAAGAAAAAACTATCACAGTGCTATGAGAAATGGAATCATGAGAAAGAGCTAGCCATACAAAGAAACAGAATGAGCAGAGAATTAGGATAGTACATGATGTAATAAAGGTCTGTATGGTTAGAGCTTAAGGAGCAAAAGAAAGAGTAGAGGGCATGCAATGATCACAAATATGCTGTGCTGTGCTCAATCACCCACAGCCTTTCTTATAGGTCTTATTAAAGGGGTTAGAGTTTATTCAGAGTTAAATGAAAAATGACACAATGCAATTTTTGTATTTATTTATTTATTTTGCAATCTTTGTATTTAAAAAGATCATTTTGTTTGGTGAACAGAGAACAGACTGGAGAAAATTAAGAAAGAAGTAAGTAGACTTGCTAGAGACAGAATAGTTTAGGTAAGATATGATGGTGGCATTGGTTAGGGAAGTGACTGTGACACAGAGACTGAGAAAGGGGAGGGTGGTCAAGGATGACTCAGGCTTCTGGCTTAAGAATCAATGGAGGTGTCATTTACCTAAATAGTAAAATAATTGTTTCAGACATGCTCAAATACGAACACTATGGAGAAATATAGCTTGTGACATCAAATAGGAGCTATAATATGTCTGGTGCTCAGGTACATTTGGAAAAAAATACATATATAAGAGTAATCTGGAAACAGAGAAGATAGTTACTAAATAGCAGCTTTTGAATAATCAAAGAAGAATGCAAATTATCCTTGATAAAAAAAAATGGTTCCATCAAGAGGACAGTTTAAATTTTGAATACAACTAAAGAAAAAGTATTAATCAGAAAGATTCATAGAGAAGTACAGAAATCACAAAAAGGAACAAGAAAGAAGAAAACCAGTATAAACCTAGAAAAGATAATCTTAGAGGGTCATTCTTGGGCCCATTCAATAACTATTCTAGGAAAATGGCAGCCCATCTTTCCCAACCATCAGCGGCAAGTGTATTTAGTGCACATAGATGTACATTACACTTAGTTAAAAGCAGCTAAACACAAAAATGGTAGAATTAACTATCCTTATTCTGCTCTATGCTTACCAAGCATTACAGCAGTTCTTTCTTCTATCAATTTTTAACTCCTCATTAAATATAACTCAATACTTTTACCTGGGTCTCAGAAGATTCCTTCTTGATAAACGTTAGTTAGAATATGTCTGAATTTTTAGGCATTCAATTTTCTATCTTGTTGTGTCCTTTGAATAGAAATATTCATTTTTTTCATTCAGTAAAGTTTTCTTGTATGTATAATTTCAAACATTCTTTTTAAAAAAAATTTAAAGAAAGTGTAATTATGTATATGTTAGGTATACATACTTGCCTATCTTCCATTGCTAATATTTTCTCTCTAAACTCTTAAAACTCTATTTCATTTTATTTTTCCAATTTTATTTTCTATGTCTTCTATTGATTTTTCTGTACTTCACTGTGTCTTTGGGTTCAATTTAAAAACCGCATTCTTCTTCTTTCCTGGGTTCTGCTATCTCAGAATCAATCTCTTTTGATTGTGAAGCCACTTTCTCCTATTTCTTACACTTGTACTTAGTAGTCTTCTTTCAAAGTAGATGCATGGACTGTTAAAAACATTAAGATCAAATTTTCAGCTGATCTATGTCAATGCTGTGTGTGTGTGTGTGTGTGTGTGTGTGTGTGAGAGAGAGAGAGAGAGAGAGAGAGAGAGAGAGAGAGAGAGAGAGAGAGAAAGAAACTTTGATCTGTTGCTAAGTTCTGCTGTTTCCATCTCTTCTTATCAATATCTTTGTATTAATTCCAGGCCATACTTTTCTACTACTTATTACCGAATGAATTGGATTGTGCTGGAAAAATATCTGACTGAACCAGAAAGCCTAGGGGTGCTGGAGGGATGCAAGCGCAGGTTATCTTCATGGCCTTTAAAACCAAAAGGCTGTCATATTATCTGAGGCTATCAAGACAGATTCCTTTATCTGAATACTACTTCTCTGAACTAAACCACATCAAGGATGGCTTCTGTTTTTTAGTATGTTCACTTGAATTTCCATGAGGCTTGTCAAAAACAAAGGATGATGTTTTTATATCACAAAAAGAAGCTCCTCATCTTTAGGACATTTAACGTTCTGCCACCACTAAGAATTCTCAACTTTCCATGTTTTCATTCTTCTCTTTCTGTGCAGCTCTCAAGCTAAGTAAGCAAGGCTTTGACTATGTTTTGTTGTCTAGGTCTTGTATCAGTCATCTTAGTTTTGTTTAATGTGAGGTGGAGTTGTGTGGGTATAAGTATGGGTTTTATTTTCTTTCTTTCTTTTTTTTTTTAGAGTTTTATTTTTTTTATTTCATAGTTTATTGTCAAGTTGGTTTCCATATAACACCCAGTGCTCATCCCCACAAGTGCCCCGCCCCCCTCCATGCCCATTCCCCCCCTCCTCCCCCACATCCATCAGTCCTCAGTTTTTGTCAGCATTCAAGAGTCTCTCATGGTTTGCCTCTCTCCCTTTCCCCCACCATTTCCCTCCTTCTTCTCCCCCTTGGTCCTCCGTTAAGTTCCTCCTAATCCTCCTATACGTGCAAACATATGGTATTTGTCCTTCTCTGCCTGACTTAATTTCGCTCAGCATAACACCATCAGGGTCCACCCATGTTGCTACACAAGGCCAGATTTCATTCCTTCTCATTGCCATGTAGTATTCCATTGTATAGATAAACCACATATTCTTGATCCATTCGTCCGTTGATGGACACTGAGGCTCTTTCCATGTTTTGGCTATTGTTGAGAGTGCTGCTATGAACATTGGGGTACATGTGCTCCTATGCATCAGCATTTCTATATCCCCTGGGTAAATTCCTGGCAGTGCTATTGCTGGGTCATAGGGGAGTTCTATTGTTAATTTTTTGAGGAACCTCCTACACTGTTGGTGGGAATGTAAACTGGTACAGCCCCTCTGGGTTCTATTTTCCTTGTTGCCTTTTGTGTATTTCCTTGGGAGGTCAAATATTGACTTACCTTTAATCATACCTAAATACTCTATATTCCTTGGGAGCATATAAATGAGAGACTTCCTATAATACTAAGAAACCAGTATCTTAGTAAATACTGATAACTTGGCCTATATAGTTGTATGTATGTGTGTGTGTGTGTATCCACACACATAACCATTTATATATATATACATATATATATATATACACATATATATATATATATATATATTTAATATTTTATTATACTATATAGTGTATATAGTAACCTACAGGGCAAGAATGTGCTGGCCAGAAGATAAAAGCATGTATGGTCCCACTAGTGGTTTTGTTTCTCACTAAATTAATAAATTGGCATTCTAGGGGCACCTGGATGGCTAAGTCAGTTGAGCATCAGACTCTTGATATCAGCTCAGGTCGTGATTTCATGGTTTGTGACTGACAGTGTGGAGGCTGCTTAAGATTCCCTCTTTCTCTCTCGATCCTTCCCCCATTTGCACGTGTTTTCTCTCTCTCAATAAATAAACAAACATTAAAAAACTGGCATTCTGACTTCATATATTAGTCTGCTTGTTTAATGTGAATTTATTTGAAATTTGTCCATTATGTAAATGAATTTACCTCTGTTCAGTAACTGGACCTAAAATGCTGAGGTTTACAACTGTACATACTATGAAATAGCAAGGAAAGCGCTACATGCTACTTTGATCAAGTAAAAAAAAATTAGATTTTGTTACAAAAATAAATTCCAACCTCAGAAAAAAATAATAAACATAACAGTTGCTAAATTACAAATTGCTTTCACTTGACTCCTTTAGTTACGTCATTCTTTCCTTCTTTAACTTGTTATTTATAAACATTAACCAGTAGGCTCCGTATTCTTCAGGTATTTAAGCTTTTTAAATCCCACTGAGGTTTTATTGGAGAAGTAGTTATGCTGATGTACACTAGCGTCTTACACATGTTTCAATATGGCATGACTTCAACTTTTCCATTACCACCTTCTACCTCTAGGAACTTAGTCAGGTTATGTCCATGATACTTCACTATCTAGAAACACATTACATTTCAAACTTGTATTTTTTCTCTTTATTTTAAACAGCAATAAAGGCTATTAAAAATGTATCTTAAATTTTGATATTAACAAATACAAATTCAAAAGTCAGAAAAAATTGGGATGACCAATTTTCTTTGGCAATGCTACTATAATTGCATACGGTTTTTATGATTCTTTGGGATCCCTGAATTAGTGAAGGTATGTATTTGGTTAGGGGACAGATTAAAAAAAAAAAACACATGACAATTAATCCAAATAATGATGAAATACTCAAAGGAGTTGGAAGATAAAACTACTGTGTCCTATTGAAAACACTTTGACCTGGACAGTAAATTAGGTTCAGACTAACAAATAGTAGATTAATAATAAATTAATAAATAAAATAAGTAAATAAATAAATAAAGAGACCAAAAACATAAAAAAGTTAAGCTTGGAAAGTTAAACATTAAGAGGAGAATTAAAAAAACTGGAATAAGCAATAAACACACAAGAATTTTATTACCTTCAGGTCGATATTGTGCAACAATCGTGACAGCTTGGCCAGCATTTTTCAAAGCAGCTGCTGCTTGCTCATGGCTGGCAGTTCTGAGGTCGACACTGTTTACCTGTAAATCAAACTGAATCTTAAATTTAAAAGAAATTATGTACACTGATTAGAAACCACTATAGCCTATTCTTTGAGTTAGGCATAGTTAAAAAAAATCATTTGCAATTACTTTATCATTAAAGTATTTTCTTGTTCTGAGTTACTGAATATATCATATAGTTCAACAAAATATTACTATCAACGAAAACAATTTTACTCACTAAAAATACTCTACTTAATATAAGTGAGCAAAATCAAAACATTTCCCCCAACTTTTCCAGCAAGTTGTCCACCAATCCTTTGGGAAACATACCTTAATCTGATAACCCGAAATATCAACAAGTGTCATTATTTTGTACAGTTCATTTCAGTAGTAACACAAGCAATGAGAGGGACATTCATTTTCTATGTAGCATCCTTTCAACTCCTGCCATATTTTCACTTCTATTACTCATTTCAGTTCCAGTTTTCTTCCTTCCTTTCCCAAACTAAGCTTCTATTCTTTTGGAGTAACAGAAAGGCAATTTAAAAGTATTAAAATAGCTCAGATTTCAAGGACTGACATTTAAATACAGTAAATGTTATTAAATGAACACGGAGACATATTTTGTAGACAGGGCCCTTCCCTAGGTGAAATAATTACTGAGGTGATCAATTCTGTTCCAGAATAAGCAACTTAATTTTTACTTCTGAAAGGATGCTGAAACCTAGAATATACTGCAAGCACACTATCTTAAGAGACTATGCCTTTCCCACTATTAGCAAAAATTCATGGCATTATATTTAAATGACAATAGCTTTAAATACTTAAGTTGTTTCCCCACTTCCACCAAGAACCAGCAATGAATAGATTACAGTAATGCCTGAAACCTTGATCAAATATTTCTGGAAAGGAAGAAGTGTCATGCAACTTTTATATGAAAATCTGTTTTGTTGACATCAAATGTCAAACCTGTTAAAGATCACATACCAAGTTTGGAAAAAATGACTATGAGCCCAGAAATTCTTAGGATTATCAAATTTGTATAAAAAAAGATTTTAACCATATAAAGACCTGATATTATCTATAAGGATGTCATTATGCAGCTAAGTTAAAACAAACACATATACTTTTATTATTTTGAGAGCGAGCATCCAGATGGGGGGGGGAGAGAGAGAGAGAGAGAGAGGGAGGGAGGGAGTATCTTAATCAGGCTCCATGTTCATTATAGAGCCTGACATGGGGCTCGATCCCATATTCTGGGATCACGACCCAAGCTGAAATCAAGAGTTGGACAATCAATTGATTGAGCCATTGAGGCACCCACTTTTTTTCTTAAGTTTTAATTTAAATTCCACTGAGTTAACATACAGTGTAATATAGTTTTAGTTGTACAATTTAGTGATTCAACACTTACATACAACACCTGGTGCTCATCACAAGTGCACTCCTTAATCTCCATCACCTATTTAACCCATCCCCCTGGTAACATCAGTTTGTTCTCTATAGTTACTGTTTCATAGTTTGCTCCCCCTCTCTCTTTCCCTTAGCCTATTTGTTTTGTTTCTTAAATTCCACCAAAGAGACAAATGATATTTGTCTTTCTCTGACTTATTTCACCTAGCATAATACTCTCTAGCTCCATCTATGTTGTTGCAAATGGCAAGATTTCATTCTTTTTTATGGCTGAGTACACACACACACACACACACACACACACACACACAAACACACACACACACACACACACACACACACACACACACACACACACCATCTTCTTTATCCATTAATCAGTTAATGGACATTTGGGCTATTTTTGGCTAGCACAGATAAAGCTGTTATAAACAATGGGATGCATATATTCCTTTGAATTACTATTTTTGTATTCTTGAGGTAAATAACCAGTAGTTCTTGAATGAAAATGAAGATCCAAAAAACCTTAATCTAAAAAAAAGTAACACAATGTGATTTTATTAGAGATTATCTCTAGCTAAAGGCTATTATAAAACTCTACAATATACAAATAGTTCTACTTAAAATAATGGTTTTTTGAGATAGAGAGAGTGCAAATAGGGGAAGGGCAGTGAGAGAGGGAGAGAAAGAATCTCAAGCAGGTTCCGCACTGTCAGCCCAGAGCCTGATGTGGAGCTTGATCTTATGAACAGTGAGATCATGACCTGAGCCGAAATCAAGAGTCTGGCACTTAACTGACTGAGCCAACCAGGCACCCCTAAACAGTCCTACTCTGAGCATAAAGTAGAGCTAATTCCCAGTTCCCTGAAGGACAAATTAGGGAAGAAATATAAAGGAAGAGAAACTTTCATAGATAACTGTAGAAAAGATAATAATTCTTATTTTTTTTAATGTTTTATTTATTTCTAGGAGAGAGACAGAGAGAGGGAGAGGGAGGGAGGGAGGGAGGGAGAGAGGGAGAGAGAGAGAGAGAGAGAGAGAGAGAGAGAGAGAGAGAGAGAGAGAGAGAGAGCGCTTGAGCAAGGGAGGTCAGAGAGAGAGGGAGTCACAGATCTGAAACAGGCTCCAGGCTCTGAGCTGGCAGTCAGCACAGAGCCCGATGCGGGGCCCGAACCCACGAACCGCAAGATCATGACCTAAGCGAAAGTTGGACGCTCAACTGACTAAGCCACCCAGGCGCCCCGAAAAGATAATAATTCTTAATGAATTATTCTTGAGCAGCAAATTTTTCTTTTTCAGAAGAGATCTGAAGACAACTTATACAGATTCAAAAAAGAATAATTTGTTAACAAGACTACAAATTAAAAACTTCATTTTAACAGAAGATACAGTATCAAGGATATTTTAAAAGAAATCCTTGCACCAAGAGACATATTTATGTAAACAGCCTTAAGGTCACTTTTTTATACATATAATTTATATAAAGTTCAAACTTTTAAAGTATAAAATTGAATGGTTCTTAGTACATTCAAAAGGATCTACAATTATCACCATGATCTAATTCCAAACATTTTCGTTACCTCAAAAAGAAACCCACTACCCATTAGCAACTATTCCCCTCTTCACTCAGCTCCTGGCAACTACTAATCTACTTTCTGACTCCATGGATCGTCTATTCTTTACATTTTAAGTACACTGGATACCAAAAGACGATATGTAGCCATGGTGTCTGCTTGTTTCACTTAGAATGTTTTCATGGTTCATCCTTGTAGCATGTATCAGTACTCCACTGTTTATTATGGCTGAATAACACTCTATTGTATAGATGTTCAGCGTTTTATCTACATTGCTAATTTTATTCCTCAGTATTTTACTCTTTTAAATATTGTTGTATGTGAAATTATTTTCTTAATTTCACTTTCAGGTTGTTCAATGCTGGTATGTAGAAATATAGCTAGCGGTTTCTTGTATGGTGATTTTCTGTCCTGTGAACTTGCTGAACGTGTTTATTAGTTCTAGTAGCTTTTTTGTTGTTGTTGCTGGATTTTCCAAGACTGTCTATATATAAGAGATCATAGCGTCTGCAAATAGAGATAGCTTTCTTTTAAATCTGGAAGCCTCTTATTTCTTTTTCTTGTAACTGTCCTGTCTAGAAATTCCAGTACAGCACTGAAAACAAGTGGCAAGAGTGGACACCCTTGTCTTGTGATCTTAGAGGGAAAGCTTTCATTCTTTAGCATTTAGCATATAAGCCACTGGTTCTTCATAGAGACCCTTTAGCAGGTTGAGGAAGTTCTATTCCTAATTTGTTTAGTGTTTTTATAATGTAAAGGTGTTGGTTTTCGAGAAGTGCTTTTTCTGGGACTATTGAGATGACTGTGTCATTTATGTCCTTTATTAATATAGTGTCTTAGTTTGATTGGCTTTCTTATGTTGAACCAACTGTTCATTCCTTAATTCCATAAATTCCACTTGGCTATGATGTATAGTTAGTTCCCTTTTTATGCTGGTGTATAATCTTATTTTATCCTGCTGGATCCAGTTTGCTTTTTTGTTAAGAATTTTTTCATCTACATACATAAGGAATATTGGTTTGTTGTTTTCTCTTCCTATGTCATCTCTGGTTTGATAAAAGAATAATGCGTGGCCTCACAGAATGAGTTGGGAAGTGCTCTTCATGCCTATTCCTTTTTTGGGAAGTTTGTGAATGGCTGGTGTTGATTCTTCTTTAAATGTTTGGTAGACCATACCAGTGAAAATCATCTGGTCCTAGGCTTTTACCTTTGTGAAATGTTTTGATTATCAATTCAGTCTTCTTAACTGTTACAGGTCTAAAAAATTTTTCTATTTCTTTTTTGAGTCAGTTTCAATAATTAATGTCTTTTTAGAAATTTATCAAAAATTATATATATTATAAAATGTCCTTTATCTTTAGTAACAATTTTTATCCTAGTTTTCTTTGTCTGCTTGTAGTGTAGCCACTATTAAGCGTTTCTTGGTTACTGACTGCATAGGGTATCTTTTCCAACTTTTTAGTTTTAATCTTAGTTAAAAAGTAAATCATTGTCTTTGAATCTAAAGTGTGTCTGTTGAAGAGAGCATATAGCTAGATTCTGTTTCTTAATCTACTCTGTCAATATCTGTCATTTAATTGGAGTGTTTAATTCATTTACACTTAATATAGTTGAAAAAGTAAGACTTATGTAATCTATTTGCTATTTGTTTTCTTCATGCCTGATATTTTGTTCCTCTAGTCCTCCATCTCTACTTTCTTTTGTTAAACTGATACTTTCTATTGTATCATTTTAATTCCCTTGTTTATTATATATATTTTCAGTTATTATCTTAGTGGTTTCTCTGGATTATAATTAACCTAATGATCTACATCAGATTAAATACCAACTTAATTTCAATGGTATATAAAAGCTCTGCTCCTATACAACTCTGTGCCCTATACCTGGCTTGCGATAAATTCTATCTTTATAAAATGTGTGCCCATCAACACAGATTTAAGTTATTGCTTTATTCGGCTGTCTTTTAAATCAGATAGGAGAAAAAAGTAGTTATAAACAATACACTTATATGTTTCTCTTTTATATTTACCTATGTAGTTACCTTTAACAACACTCCTTATTCATATGGATTTAGGTTACTCTCTAGTGTCTTTTCATTGTACTCTGAAGGATTCCCTTTACTATTTCTTGTAGGGCAGATCTACTAGAGATAAACTTCCTCAGTTTTTGTTTATGTGGGAATGTCTTGATTTGTTCTTAGTTTCTAAAGGACAGTTTTGCTCCTGGATATAGAATCCTTGGTGAATACTGTTTTTCTTTCAGAACTTTGAGTATGTCATCCTATTACTTTCTGGCTTCCACTGTGTTCAATGACCAAATTAGCTGCTAATCTTATTGAAGATCTCCTGTATGTAATGAATCATTTCTACTTTCAAGATTCAATCTTTATCTTTTGATAGTATGATTATGATATGTGTATGGTGTGGATCTCTTCAAGTTTATTCTACTTGGAGTTCATTAAGCTTCTCAGATGTGTACAATGTTTCTCACCACATTTTATGGTTTTCAGTCATTACTCAAATATTCTTTCTGCCCCTTCCTATCTCTCCAGTCATCCTGTGACTACATTATGTATATGTTACATATTTGATGATATCCCACAGAGGCTCTGTTAATTTTTCTTCATTCTTTTTTCTTTCTGTTCTTCAGTGTGGATGATATCAATAGACATATCTTCAAGTTTGCTATTTTTTCCTTCTGCTAGCTCATATCTGTTAAGTTTGCCTAGAGTATTTTTGCATTTTAATTGTTGTACTTTTCAACTACAGAATTTCTTTAAAAAATTTTTTTAATGTTTTATTTATTTCTGAGAGAGAGAGACAGACAGACAGACAGACAGCATGAAGAGGGGAGGGTCAGAGAGAGAGGGAGATACAGAACCTCAAACAGGCTCCAGGCTCTGAGCTAGCTGTCAGCACACAGCCTGACGCGGTGCTTGAACCCACGAACCATGAGGTCATGACCTGAGCCAAAGTCGTACACTATCTGGTTCTTTTTTCTTTTATTTATTTATTAAAACAATTTTTTAACGTTTATTTCTGAGAGAGAGTGTGTGCCTGCGTTAGTGGGGGAGGGGCAGAGAGCAAGACACACAAAATGCAAAGCAGGCTCCAGCTTTGAGCTGTCAGCACAGGAGCCCATGTCATGATCTCACAGTTTATGAGTTAGAGGCCTGGACTGGGCTCTGTGCTGATAGCTCAGAGCCTGGAGCCTGTTTCAGATTCTGTGTCTTCCTCCCTACCCCTCCCCAGCTCGCGCTCTGTCTCTCTCTCAAAAATAAATAAATAATAAACATTAAAAAAAGATCAAGGAGAGAAACCAAGATGGTGGAACATCATGGAAGTCATTTTTTCCGTCTTGTACACATGAAATATAGCCAGATCAACACTAAACCATCCTGCACACCTAGAAATCTGATTTGAGGATTAACACAACAATCCGCACAACCTGACCCACAGAACTCATCAGGTGTGGTGCAGAGAGGTGAACTGGGGGAGAGAAGAACTGCGGAGGGCAGGGAGCTGTTTTTCCCTGTGGAGAGAGGATGGAGGGGGAGGAGAGTATGGAAACCCCCCCACCCCCCACCCCCCACACAAAAGCAGCTGTAGAGAAAGTGCAAACAGCTGCAGGGACTGAACTAAGGAGGGAGAAAGGAGAAAAGAGAGGGTTTAAATTCCATTAAGACTCTATAAACAGGGGGAGCATAGAGTCTGAAACTCTGCAGCTCAAGTGCCTAGTGGGGCTCTGGTGGGAAGGGTGAATTCCCAGGAGGATAATGGGTCCAGGAGGTCCTCAGACCACGTGTGATTTTCCATAATCCTCGAAATGCTGCTGATACACAATCCTGCGAACTTTTTCTGGGGCTGGCTGGCACCCAGTTATTGCTCAGTGAGACCCTCCCCCAGAGGAGCTGAGCAGGTCAAAGCCTGCTCAGAAGTGAGGGGCTGGTAAACACAGACACATCTCAGATAAAACTCAGGAGAGAGGTGCCGCCAGACAACCTGACAAGCGTGGTCATGGACAGTGTACAAGTGGGGAGTGGACAGAAACTGGAGACAAAAGATGGTTGCACGATTCCTGGTCAGGGAGAGCACAGACTTCTGGTACTGGACTGGGTGGCTGGGTAACGCTATTTTCACCTTGTCCACGCATGTGCAGGCACACCTACAGGTACCACAACAATCCACCCCAGTAAGCTAAGCAGCGCCATATAGTGGAGAACAGAGCAGTTACACCAAGCCCCGCCCAACTGGGCCAACCTTGCTCTTCAGGAACACCACAAATCTCTCCACCTGCTTAGTTTGCAGACTATGAAGTGCTTCATAGTTTGACTTCTAGGGAAAATTATGTAATGTCAAGCATATTTGAGTCCGTTTAATAGTCCATATATTCCATTTTTTCCCCTTTCTTTTTCATTTCTTTTACCTGAATACAGAAAGGTAAATATTTTTATTTTCCTTTATCTTTTTACTTTTTTTTACCTTTTTGTAAATTTTTCAAATTCTATTTTACTTCCATCATTTCAAGTTATTCTAATTCATCGTATTCATTTTCTCAAATTTTCAAAAATTTTTTTCTTTTTCTCTTTTTTATCTAATCAATCAAGCTACTTTCAATAACCAGACCAAAATACACCTAGGATCTAGCATCATTTATTTGTGTGTGTGTGTGTGTGTATTGTTTTAATTTTTTAATCTAAAATTTTTACCCTTTTTCCTCTAATCAATCAAACTCCTTTAAATAACCACACATAAGATCTAGCATTATTTATTTGGATTTTCTCTCTCTCTCTGCACTGTTTTCAATTTTTTAATTAAAAAATATTTTTACCTTATTAATTCCTTTTCTCCCTTCAAAATGACGAAATGAAGGAATTCACTCCAATAGGAAGAGCGGGAAGAAACAGCAGCCAGGGACTTAACCAACACAGATACAAGCAAGATGTCTGAACCAGAATTTAGAATCATGATAGTAAGAATACTAGCTGGGGTTGAAAATAGACTAGAATCGCTTTCTGTGAAGATAAAAGAAGTAGAAGCTAGTTAGGATGAAATAAAAAATGCTATAATAGAGCCTCAATCTCGAAAGTATACTCCAGAGCAAAGATGGATAAGGCAGAGCAGTGAATCAGCGATACAGAGGACAAACTTATGGAGAATAATGAACAAGAAAAAAAAAGGAGAGTAAAGCAAAAGCGCACGATTTAAGAGTAAGAGAAATCAGTGACTCATTAAAAGGAACAACTCATAAACAGGAACAACATCAGAATCATAGGGGTCCCAGAAGATAAAGAGAGAGAAAAAGGGGTAGGAGGGTTATGTGAGCAAATCATAGCAGGAAACTTTCCTAACCTGGGGAAAGACACAGACATCAAAATCCAGGAAGCACAGAGTACTCCCACAAGAATTGACAAAAGCCGACCATCAACAAGGCATATCACAGTCAAAATCACAAAATACCCAGGCAAAGAAAGAATCATGAAAGCAGAAAGGGGAAGAAAGTCCTTAACCTATAAAAGAAGACAGATCAGGTTTGCAGCAGACCTATCCACAGAAACTTGGCAGGCCAGAAAGGAGTGGCAGAATATATTCAATGTGCTGAAACGGAAAAATATGCAGCCAAGAATTCTTTATCCAGCAAGGCTGTCATTCAAAATAGACAGAGAGGTAAAAAGTTTCCCAGACAAACAAAAATTTCATGACCACTAAACCAGCCCTGCAAGAAATTTTAAGGAGGACTCTATAAGGGGAGAAAAGACATGGGGGAAAAAAACCCCAAAAGCAACAAAGACTAGAAAGGACCAGAGAACGCCACCAGAAACTCCCAACTCTACAAGAAACATAATGGCAATAAAATCATATCATTCAGTACTCACTCTAAATGCCACTGGACTAAATGCTCCAATCTAAAGACATACAGTAACAGAATGGATAAGAAAACAAGATCCATCTATATGCTATTTACAAGAGACCCACTTTAGACCTAAAGACACTTTCAGATTGAAATAAGGGGATGGAGAACCATCTATTATGCTAATGGTCACCAAAAGAAAGCTAGAGTGGCCATACTTACATCAGACAAGCTAGACTTTATTTATTTTTTTTATTTATTTTTTTTAAATGTTTTATTTATTTCTAGGAGAGAGAGAGAGAGAGACAGCATTAACAGGGGAGGGTCAGAGAGAGAGGGAGTCACAGACTGAAACAGGCTCCAGGCTCCGAGCTGGCAGTCAGCACAGAGCCCGACGCGGGGCTCAAACCCACGAACCGCGAGATCATGACCTAAGCGAAAGGCGGACGCTTAACCAACTAAGCCACCCAGGCACCCCAAACAAGCTAGACTTTAAAATAAAAACTATAACAAGAGATGAAGAAGGGTATTATATCATAATTAATCTATCCACCAAGAAGACATAAAAATTGTAAACATTCATGCTCCTGATGTGGTTGCACCCAAACATATAAGTCAATTAATCACAAACATAAAGAAACTCATTGATGATAATACCATAATAGTAGGGGATTCTAATACCCCACTTACAGCAATGGACAGATCACGAAACAGAAAATCAACAAGGAAACAATGTCTTTGAATGACTCACTGGACCAGATGGACCTAACAGATATATTCAGAACGTTTCATCCTAAAGGAGCAGAATATACATTCTTCTCTAGTACACATGGAACATTCTCTAGAATAGAGCACATACTAGGACAGAAATCGGTCCTCAACAATTGCAAAAAGATCAAGATCACCATGCGTGTTTTCAGACCACAATGCTATGATACTCGAAATCAGCCACAAGAAAAAATTTGGAAAGATAATAAATACTTGGAGAGTAAAGAACATCCTACTAAAGAACGAACAGGCTAACCAAGAAGTTAAGGAGGAAATTAAAAAGTACATGGAAGCCAATGAAAATGATAATACCACAGCCTCAAACCTCTGATGCAGTAAAGGCAGTTATAAGAGGGAAGTATATAGCAATCCAGGCTTTCCTAAAGAAGGAAGAAAGGTCTCGGATACATAACCTCATCTTACACCTCAAAGAGCTAGAAAAAGAACAGCAGATAAAACCCCAAACCAGCAGAAGACAGGAAATAATAATGATTAGAACAAAAATCAATGCTATTGAAACCAAAAAACCAGTAGATAAATGAAACCAGAAGCTGGTACTTTGAAATAATTAACAAAATTGATAAATCCTAGCCAGTTTGATAAAAAAAAGGAAAGGATCCAAGTAAATAAAATCAGGAATGAAAGAGGAGAGATAACCAGAAATAAAAACAATTATAAGAGAATATTATGAGCAATTATATGCCAATAAAATGGGCAATCTGGAAGAAATAAACAAATTCCTAGAAACATATAAACTACCAAAACTGAAATAGGAAGAAAGAGAAAATTTGAACAGACCCATAAGCAGTAAAGAAATCGAATTCATAATAAAAAATCTCCCAAACAAGAGTCCAGGGCCAGATGGTTTTAGAGGGGAATTCTACCAAACATTTAAGGAAGAGTTAACACCTATTCTCTTGAAGCTGTTCCAAAATATAGAAGTGGAAGGAAAACTTCCAAACTCTTTCTATGAAGCCAGCATTACCTTGATTCCAAAACCAGACAAAGACCCCACTAAAAAAGAAAACTACAGAACAATCTCCCTGATGAACATGGATGCAAAAATCCTCAACAAGATATTAGCCAACCAGATCCAACAATACATCAAAAAAATTATTCACCATAACCAAGTGGGATCTATACCTGGGATGCAGGGCTGGTTCAATATCCACAAAACAATCCATGGGATTTATCATATCAATAAAAGAAAGGAAAAGAACCACATGATTCTCTCAATAGATGCAGAGAAAGCATTTAACACAATACTGCATCCTTTCTTGATAAAGACCCTTAAGAAAGCAGGGATAGAAAGATCATTTCTCAAGATCATAAAAGCCATATATGAAAGACGCAACACTAATATCATCCTCAATGGGGAAAAACTGAGAGCTTTTCCCCTAAGGTTAGGAACAAGACAGGGATGTCCAGTCTCACCACTATTATTCAACATAGTCATAGCCTCAGCAATCGGACAACACAAAGAAATAAAAGGCATCCAGACTAGCCAGGAGGAGGTCAAACTTTCACTCTTTGCAGATGACATGATACTCTATATGGAAAGACCAAAAGAATCCACCAAAAAACTGCTAGAACTGATCTATGAATTCAGCAAAGTGACAGGATACAAAATCAACGCACAGAAATCGGTTGCATTCCTACGCACCAACAATGAAGCAACAGAAAGAGAAATCAAGGAATCGATCCCATTTACAATTGCACCTAAAACCATAAAATACCTAGGAATAAGTCTAACTGAAGAGGTGAAACATCTATATACTGAAAACTATGAAAGAAACTGAAGAAGACACAATGAAATGGAAAAATATTCCATGCCTCTGGATAGGCAATACAACAATATTCTTATTGTTAAAATGTCGATACTACCTAAAGGAATCTACATAACAATGCAATCTCTATCAAAATAATACCAGCATTCTTCACAGAGTTAGAGCAAACAATCCTAAAATTTGTATGGAACCAGAAAGAACCTGTATAGCCAAAGCAATTCTGAAAGAGAAAACCAAAGCTGGAGGCATCACAATCCCAGACTTTAAGATGTATTACAAAGCTGTTATCATGACAGAATGGTACTGGCACAAGAACAGACATTCAGATCAATGGAGCAGAACAGAGAACCCAGAAATGGACCCATAAATGTATGGATGGCCAACTCATCTATGTCAAAGCAGGAAAGACTATTCAATGGAATAAAGACAGATCTCTTCAGCAAATGGTGCTGGGAAAACTGGACAGGGACATGCAGAAAAATGAGCGTGGACCACGTTCTTACACAACACACAAAAATAAACTCAAAATGGATGAAAGACCTAAATATAAGACAGAAGGCAATCAAAATCCTCAAGGAGAAACCTTTCTGATCCTGTCTGCAGCAACTTCTTACTCAATACATCTCTGGAGGTGAGGGAAACAACAGCAAAATGAACTATTTGGATCTCATCAAAATAAAAAAACTTCTACACAGCAAAGGAAACAATCGGCAAAACTAAAATGCAACCGATGGAATGGGAGAAGATATTTGCAAACGACATATCAGAGAAAGGGTTGGTATCCAAAATCTATAAAGAACTTATCAAACTCCACACACAAAAAACAAACAATCCAGTGAGGAAATGGGCTAAAGACATGAACAGACATTTCTCCAAAGAAAACATCCACATGGCCAACCAACACATGAAACAATGTTCAATATCACTCATCATCAGGGAAATATAAATCCAAACCACGATGTGATACCACCTCACACCCGTCAGAACATCTAACATTAACAACTCCGGCAACAACAGATACTGGAGAGGATGTGGAGGAGGAGGATCTCTTCTGTACTGCTGGTGGGAATGTAAACTTGCTCAACCACTCTGGAAAACAGTAGGGAGAGTCCTCAAAAAGTTAAAAATAGAACTACCCTACGACCCAGCAATTGCTGGGTATCAATCCAAGGGATACAGGTGTGCTGTTTTGAAGCAACACATGCAACCCAATGTTTATAGTAGCACTATCTACAATAGCCAAAGTATGGAAAGAGCCCAAATGTCCATTGAAAGATGAATGATAAAGTGTGCGTACACACACACACACACACTGGAGTATTACTCAGCAATCAAAAAGAATGAAATCTTGCCATTTGCAACTATGTGGATGGAACTAAAGGCTATCATGCTAAGCAAAATTAGAGACAGACAAATATCATATAACTTCAGTCATATAAGGACTTTAAGACACAAAACAGATATACAAGGGAAGGGAAGCAAAAATAATATAAAAACAGGGAAGGGGACAAAAACATAAGAGACTCTTAAATATGGAGAAAAAACAGGGTTACTGGAGGGGTTGTGTGAAGAGGGATGGGCTAAATGTTTAAGAGACATTAAGGATTTCTACTCTTGAAATCATTGTTGCACTATATGCTAACTAACTTGGATGTAAATAAAAAATTAACAACAAAAAAAGATTGAAAAAATTATTTGAAAAAAAAGAACCTACCCAAGTCATACTGAATTAGAAACTTTGGGGATGGGGTCTAAGAATGTTTTTTAAACTGTTTGTTTTTGAGAGACAAAGTAAGAGAGAGTACATACCTCTAAGAATCTGTCTTTTAACAAGGTTTTAAGATGATTGTGAGTCAAGCTGAAGATTGAAAATAGCTAAATTTTGTCTAATAAGGTATTTAAATTAGTTTGTTCCTAATGGGGTTTTAGTTTAGCTTTTTTCTCTTGCTCCTGGGGTTTTTCTTATTGTTCTCAGGGTATTTCTCTAGAGAAGCTTAGTAAGCATTAAAATTTTAAGGCTATTGAGGCTTTATGCATAAGGCTGTATGTAACTTAAACTCACATTAGGGTGAGCAAGTGGCCTGCCTAGACTGTCTAGGGTTTTCAGTTTTAAAACTGCAACTAAAGGGATTTCCAGACATGAGGCTTTCAGTGCTAGGACTGGAAAAGTTCTGGGTCAACTCAACATACCTGGTTGAGTATAATACATATAATACTCTAGCAGTGTGTCAGTGACCCATATAAAGTTGTTCCATATGGACAATTCAAAAAATATCTATTTTTGCTTTGAATTTTTTTACACCTAACTCTAAGCCAAATGAAAATTTATTTTGATACAAGGTGTGAAGTGAGGCTCTAAGCTAATTTTAGTTCCCCAACAACTAGCTAATTTGTCCAACATTTATTTTTAACAAATTCATTCTTTACCACCAATCTGTCCTTATCATACTATAACTTATTTTAAATAATTTAAATTATAACATAAAAGTACAATGAATAAAATATAAAAAGTAGACCATTTTTAGAGGAAAGAATTTTCAACAACTGTATAGACCCATGAAACAATTCCAAACAAGATATATATCCTCCCTTTCCATCATCCAACTCAGAAATTTCCATTGTACCTCTTAAAATCAGTACAATCACAAAAGACTACTTTCTGGCTTCTATCAGTAGAAATTATTGTCTGCTCATGATTATCACATAACTGGATTCATGCTGTATGTGTTTTTGTGGTATGTTTTATTTTACAAAATGTGATGTTTTTTAGTGTCTATGTTGTTGTGAGTTTCAGTTTGTTACTTTTTATTGGTGAATAGCATTATATTGTATAAATGCACCCCAACTTATTTAGCTATTTTGCTACTGATGGACACTTGAGTCATTTCCAGATCTGAACTATTATTAATAAGGCTGTTATGAACTTTTTTGTTAAAGTGTTTCTGTGGACATGATTTCTCAGGTAAAATCTGGATGATGAGGTTAGCTGCATGTTTAATTTCTTAACAACTTTCCCCCAAATTCTTGCAGTGGTTGTATAATATGCCCGCCAGTAATGAGAGCTACCAGTCCTCCATATCCTCACCAATGTTTGTCATCATTTTTTTTTTTAAATCTTTAGCCTATCAACTGGGTGGGATATGGGATATGGTGCAACTCCCACTGCCAAAGTTAAAAATCCACACATAACTCCACTCTCCAAAAATCTTGAAAATAGCCTATTAAAAAGCCTTACCAACTTGTATGCTATAGGTATTATACACTGTATTCTTGTAATAAACTACAGAAAATGTTATTAAGAAAATCATAAGGAAAATACACTTACCATACTATACTGTATTTATCAAAAAAATCTACATATAAGTGGATGTGTGCAGTTTAACCCCATGTTGTTCAGGGATAACCTCTCATTTTATTTAGGCATAATTTATATTCAATACATTAATCTTTTTAGTTTACAGTTAAAAGTGTTTTAACAATTGCCTATATTGTATAGATACTGTCACAATCAAGATATAGAAAACTGACATCACTCCTACCTAGATTCTTCCATACACCTTTATTGTTTTTGTTTTTGTTTTTGCACTGTCCTGATGCCTAATGTTAAGTACCTTTTCATGTATTTATAGGCCATTCATATATCTTGTTTTGTGAAATAAATATTTAATTCTTTTGCTCATTCTTAAAACTGGGTTACTCATCTTTTTATTGTTAATTTCTGAGAGATGTTTATGTATTCTGGATACAAATCTTTTATCAGATAATATGTGCTAAGAATAGTTTTGTCTGCTATGTGGCTTGCTGATTTGGTTCTTAATGCAAATTTTTATGGTTAGTATTTTATGTACCTTGTCCAAAAGATTGTCATCTATGCCCCAGGGTTGCAAAGATATTCTATGTTTTCTTCTAGTAGGATTATGGTTTGGGCTGTACATTTAGATTTATAATCCATGTAGAATTAATTTTTAGGGCACCTGGAGAACTCAGCTGGTTAAGCATCTAACTCTTGATTCTGGCTCAGGTCAAGACCTCATGGTCATAAGATCGAGCCTCATGTTGGGTTCCCTGTTGGGTGTAGAGCCTGCTTAAAAAAAGCATTTTTACATCTGGAGTAAGACTGGGTTGAAGTTCATATTTTTCCATATAAATATGCATTTGTTTCAGCATCATTTATTAAAAAGATTTTTTTTCACTACTGAATGGACGTAGCTCTTTGGTTCTATTTAAGAAAATCTTAGTCTGATCCAAGTTCCCTAGGATTTTCTTGTATGTTTTCTCCTAGAAATTTAGTTCTATCATTCAAGTTAATTTTTATAGATGATGAGTGGTAAGGACCAAAGGTCTTTTCTTCTCCTTTTGTCTACTTATTCTATCAATTATGGAAGAAGGTGTTTATTTTTTAAAAATTTCTTTAACGTTTATTTATTTTTGAGACAGAGAGAGAGCACGAGCTGGGGAGGGGCAGAGAGAGAGGGAGACACAGAATCTGAAACAGGCTCCAGGTTCTGAGCTATCAGCATAGAGCCCAATGCGGGGCTCGAACCCGCAGACCGCAAGATCAGGACCTGAGCCGAAGTCGGACGCTTAACTGACTGAGCCATCCAGGGCGCCTGGAAGAAGGTGTTTAATTCCCCTACTGTGCTTGTAGATTTTTCCATTTCTTTTCTTAGTTCTGGCAATTTTTGCTTCATGTATTTTGAAAGGCTTATTAGGCACATGCACACTAAAGACTGTTATGTGTTCTTGATGAAATAATGTTTTTCATCATTATAAAAATCTATCAGTAACACTATTTGTCTTGAAGTCTATTTTGCCTCATATGAGTTTATCACATCGTCTTTTTTCTTAGGAAGCTATTACCTTTAAAAAAATTTTTTTAATGTTTTATTTATTTTTGAGAGATAGAGACAGCATGAGCAGGGGAGGGTCAGAGAGAGGGGGAGTCACAGAACCCGAAGACAGGCTCCAGGCTCTGAGCTAGCTGTCAGCACAGAGCCCGACATGTGGCTCGAACCCACGAACTGTGAGATCACGACCTGAGCTGAAGCTGGACACTCAACCAACTGAGCTACCCGGGTGCCGCATCACATCATCTTTCATATGTTGTTTATATGGTCTACCTTCTTCTACTCTCTTACTTACAACATATGAGTCTTTATATTTAAAGTGAATTTCTGGTTAAGAGTGTATGTTTGTTTTTTTTTAATTTAAATTTTAGTTAATATACAGTGCAATGTTGGTTTCATAGAATTCAATGGTTTATCACTTACATACAATACCCGGTGCTCATCGCAATTAAGTGCCCTCCTTAATATCTATCACCCATGTAGTGCCCACCTTAATGCCATCATCCATTCTATCTGCCTCCCTCCTCAACTTTCACTTTGTTCTCTATCATTAAGAGTCTCCTGTGGTTTGTTTCCATTTCTTCTCTTCCCCTCCCCCACTCTTCACATATGTTCATCTGTTTTGTTTCTTAAATTCCACATCTGAGTGAAATCATGTATTTGTCTATGATTGACTTATTTCGCTTAGCATAATACATTCTAGGTCCACCCAAGTCATTGCAAATGGCAAAATAGCATTTTTTTGGATGGCTGAATAATATTACACTGCATATATATATATACCACATCTTCTTGTCCACTCATCAGTTGATGGACATTAGGGTTCTCTCCATAGTTTGGCTATTGTTGATAATACTACTATAAACACTGAGGTGCATGTACCCCTTTGAATTTGTATTTTTGTATCCTCTGGGTAAATACCTAATAGTGCAATTGCTGGATCCTAGGGTAGTTCTATTTTTAGATTTTTTTGCGGAACCTCCATACTGTTCTCCAGAGTAGCTGCAACAGTTTGCATTCCTACTAGCAGTGCAAGAGGGGTCCTCTTTCTCCTCATCCTCGCCATTATCTGTTGTTTCTTGTGTTGTTTAAGAAGTATATGTTTTTGTCTTGGTTTTTTTGAACTGACCTCACAACTACTGTATCTTAATTAAGTGTGTTAACTGCAACTTAGATAGATATTAACAGAGCTGAATTCTGCCTTTGTTTGTAAGAAGTATTTTTTTTTCAGATTTCATTTTATTCCCTGTATTGAATTTTTAAAACTAGCTCTTGGGAGTATTTTTATTGCTTCCTCCAAAAACAATAACATGTAAATATATCACATTCTACTTTCAAATATATCAGTTCACAAACTGTATCAGAAGTACTAGTATAATTCCCTCTTTCTTGTCAATTTGTGCTCTAGTGACCTTATATTTTACTTCTACATGTCATAACACCCTAATATAATCAGTTATTTTTCTTTTAAGTAGCTAATAGTCTTATAAAATGTGTCTTTTTCTTTTTATTTAGGTACTGTTTCTGTTGTTCTTAATTTCTTTCTGCAGATCTAGAGTTTCACCTGGTATAATTTATCCTTAACCAGAACAATTTCTTTTAGTTTCTTGTAGGTCTGTCAGGGACAAATTCTCTAAGCTATTGTTTGTTTGAAAATGTCTTTGTTGGAACTGGAGGGTATTATGTTAAGTGAAGTCAGTCAGTCAGAGAAAGACAGATACCATATTTTTTCACTTATATGTGGATCTTGAGAAACTTAACAGAAGACCATGGGGGGAAGGGAAGAAAATAGTTATAGAGAGAGAGGGAGGCAAACCATAAGAGACTCTTAAATATGGAGAACAAACTGAGGGTTGACCGGGGCGGGGGGGGGAGGGGAATATGTGATGAGCATTGAGGAGGGCACTTGTTGGGATGAGCACTGGGTGTTGTATGGAAACCAATCTGACAATAAATTATACTTTTTAAAAAAGAAAATGTCTTTGCTTTAACTTTATTTCTCATAAATAATTTTACTGGATATAGGATTCTAGGCTGACAGGATTTTTTTCTTTCAGCAGTTTAAAGATATTGTTCAATTGCTTTATGTTTTCTAATATTTCTAGTGAGAAATAAGATGTCACTTGTATTGCTCCTGTATAGGCAATGTGTTGTTTCTATAACTGCTTTTAAAAAGTGATCCTTAGTGGAGCTTTCTAGTGCTTCAATTATAATGTATCTAGGTCTGGTTTGATGAGGTTCACAGACCTGTGAGTTGATATTTTTTATCAGTTTTGGAAAGTTCTTTGTCAGCATGTCTTCAAAGATTTTGTGTCCACTTTATTAGACTGATATCATTCCACAGATCTTGGATTCTCTGGTCTGCTTTTTCTTCCCAAATTTCTATAAAATCCTTCTTATATATCAGCTTAGAAACTTTGTCCTATGTTCAAATTCACAGATTCTTTCCTCTGTAGAGTTCACTGTCCTATTAAGTCTTTAAAATAAAACACTCATTTGTGAGTTTTAAAAATTTCTAACCATTCCATGTGATCGTTTTTTGTAGTACTGATGTCTTTGTCTAAATTCTCCAATCTTTTCATCCATATTGTCTATCTTAATTCCTATATCCTTTAGTACTTTTATCATTATCATCATGATTTCATTATACTTGTTTTATTTTATTTTATTTATTTTTTTAAATGTTTTATTTATTTCTAGGAGAGAGAGAGAGACAGCGTGAGCAGGGAAGGGTCAGAGAGAGAGGGAGTCACAGACTGAAACAGGCTCCAGGCTCTGAGCTGGCAGTCAGCACAGAGCCCTACGTGGGGCTCGAACCCATGAACCGTGAGGTCATGACCTAAGCGAAAGTTGGACGCTTAACCAACTAAGCCACCCAGGCGCCCCAATTATACTTATTTTAAAGTCCCTGTTTGAAAAATTCAACATGTTAGCCTTCTCTCAATTTACCTCTATTGACTGCTTTCTGTCTTGATAACTAGGTTTTTTTTTTTTTGGGTGTTTTGTAATTTTTATTGTAAAGTAGACAGTTTCAGATAAAATAACAGTAGAGGCTGAAACAAATAATATATAATCCCAGAATAGGGAACAATCTTTATGTCAGGCCACTACAGTCGGGGAGCTACACTGATATGACCTGTAGTTGAGCTGCAAATGTGTTTTACTGTAATAGTTTTAATTAAGTTTAATTTCAAATGTTTTGAGAGCAATATTAAGACTTTCCCCCCTGGGGCACATGGGTAGCTCAGTCTGTTAAGTGTGTGACTCTTGATGTTGGTGCAGGTTATGATCTCACAGTTGTGAGTTCAAGCCCCACATTGGGCTCTGTGCTTACAGCATGGAGCCTGCTTGGGATTCTCTCTCCTTCTCTCTCTGTCCCTCCCCTATTCACTCTTGCTCTCAAAATAAATAAACTTAAAAAATATATATTAAAAAAAAACTTTTCCCCCTGAGGAATTTAGCATGGGAGCATTGGTGAGATTATCAAGATCACTTCATGTTTTATAGCTGAACTACTGGCTTGTACAACTGTCTACTTTATAATCCTGCTGCCAGTTTCCTGAGCTACTGGAACATTCTCTTTGTTCTCTAGATCTATCCCAGGCTTGTTTGGTTTGTCTTGTAGAATCAATCTGTCCACACAACCTCTCAAGTACTCTCTTACCCCACTCTCCTCTCAAGTACAGACTTCCTAGGATTGTTTTTCACAGATCTTCTGCTCAAGGTCCCCTATTTTTAATGATCAGGTACCTTGTATTTGGGGATTGCCCTACAGGATTCAGGAATGAATTTCTCTCAATTCTCTCCTGTTGGTTACCAACTTTTGGTTTATTGCATCTGAGCACTCAGTGAAGACCGATGAGACAGACTTGGCAGGTAGTTTTAATACTTGCTTTGTGATTTCCTAGAATTTTTATCAGTTTTGCCAGTCCAATGATGCCATTACATGTTATGTAAAGTTTGGGCTGGTTTCCCCCATCCCCATCTATGCGTTCTCTTTCTCGCATCACTCTATCAGGTACTACTGAAAATAAATTCATAATGCAAAATTTAGAGTAAGAGAAAATAATTTATCATAGGTCACATCTATTAGATGCCTATAAAATTCAGAAAGTAGAACTATTATTTATAGAACTTAAGATTAAAAATTGGTTTAAAAGAAAAATCAAAAAGAATGTAAGAAACTATAAATAATGAAGAATCCATAAAAACCACCAAGGTAGACTGAAAAAAGAACCAGAAAGAAATTCTAGAAAACAAAGTACTCTGAAATTAAAACGTTAGTTTTGGTTGGGGTGTCTGGGTGGCTTAGTTGGTTAAGCGTCCACCTTCAGCTCATGAGTTCAAGCCCCAGGTCAGGATCTGTGCTGACAGCTCAAAGCCTGAAGCCTGTTTCAGAATCCATGTCTCCGTCTCTCTGCCCCTCCTCTACTCACACTGTCTCTCTCTCTTTCACTCTTTCTCTCAAAACAAATAAAGATAAAAGAAATTAAAAAATTAGTTTTGGCTTAAAGAGCAGATTAGACATAGATGAAGAAAATTTATGAACTAGAAAAACAGACCTGACTGAAATTAAGCACAAGAAGACAAGGTTAATAAATATGATACTGGGACTAAAAGATATACAGGACAGAGTGATATCCTCCTCTTATAGGAACTGAAGAAGGAGAGAATCTATACAACGTGGGAAAGGCAAAACTTGAGAAAATACTGGCTAAGATTTCAGAATTGATTAAAGATAAACTCCTCTGATCCAGGAAGTTCAACAAATCTTAAACAGAATGAATAAAATGCTAGACATAGCATATTTTAATTAAACTGTAGTACACCAAAAAGTAAGAGACTTAAAAAAAAAAGTCAGATAGCATAAAACAGTATCTTCAAAGTACTGAGACAAGAGCTCTTAATTTAGTACATTAGACTGAATTATATACACAAGTGAGAATGAGGTAAAGATACTTTCAGACAAACTCTACGATTATTTATCATTAAGAAATTTTTGCTAAAAGAATAATCCAAAGACTCCCAATAAGGTTCATCTGGATATCTGACAAATATTTTAGCTTTTTAAAATGACCAGGAAATTTTACTAGCATGTAGAGGATGGGAGGTAGAAAAGCTAAATTTTCTACAATGAAATCAAACAGTCCTACACAACAAATCCAAACACAATGCTGTTAGTGGCCTGCTGAAAAACACAGAAGAAAGAAGTGAGATATAAGAAGAGATGATGAACAATAACAACAATATAGAACATACGGATTAACTGTTAAAAAACAAAAATCAAAATGACTAAGTTTGGGTGACATAAAAATAAAACAGCAGCACCTGGGTGGGTTCAGTTAGTTAAGCGTCTGACTTCAGCTCAGGTCATGATCTCACAGTTTGTGAGTTTGAGTACTGCGTTGGGCTCTGTGCTGGTAGCTCAGAGGCTCCATGGAGCCCGTTTCAGATTCTGTGTCTCCCTCTCTCTCTCTGTTCCTCCCCCATTCATGTTCTTTCTCTCTCTCAAAAATAAATGCTAAAAAAAAAAAAGTCAAATACTAGAAATAGCACAAAGGTTTAAGGTTCCCAAAGTGAGGGTGTCATTAGGGAAAAGAGTTGAACCTGATTAGTTTTAGTCTAAAAATCTACAGATAATAACCACATAAACACACAAACTTAAAGTAAAAAGTGGAGAAAAGATGAGACAAACATTAAGCAAAAAAGAGTCATATTAATATCAGGCAATATAGATTCTAGGTTAAACATATTATTATCTATTAACGTTTGTTTATTTTTGGGAGAGAGTGAGCGAGTGTGCACATGCACTAGCAGGGGAGGGGCAGAGAGACAGACACACAGAATCTGAAGTAGGCTACAGGCTCTGAGCTGTCAGCACAGCTTGAGGTGGGGCTCAAACTCATGAACTGTGAGATCACAATCTGAGACAAGCTGAGCCACCCAAGTGGCCTGGGTAAAAACTATTATTATAAATAAAGAGCATTATTACATAATAACAAAAATTATTATGAGTTGAATAATAACTACCAGGAAGGAATAATGATTCTGAACTTAGATGTATCTAATAACATAGCTTCAAAGGTATAAAAATAAAAAATCACTCAAGGACAAACTGCTGAACCCACCATTACATTCAGACAGTTTAGAAAACTTATTATTTTTAAAATTTATTATTATTTTTTAAAAATTTATTTTTATTTTAAAATTAAATTTTATTTTATTTACTTTTAATTATTTTTATTTTTAAAATTAAAATTTTTAAAAATTTTAATTATTTCTGAGAGCAAGAGAGAGTATGAGGTAGGGAGGGACAGAGAGAGAGAGACACACAGAATCCAAACCAGGCTTCAGGCTCTAAGCTGTCAGCTCAGGGCCAAATGTGGGGGGACTCAAACTCACAAACCTCGAGATCATGACCCGAGCCAAAGGTGGCTGCTCAACCGACTGAGACACCAAGGCCTCCCCAAATTTCGTTTAATAATACATCAAGTAGAGAACAGATTAAAGTATAAAGAAAATCTGTACAACCTAAGTAACAAGGTTAATAAACATATAGATAACATTGCAGTCAATAGACAATATATACTTTCTTCAAGCACATTTATAAAGACTGATCCCTTATAAAGTCAAATATTGAAAAAAAATCTATCATACAGAGCATGTTCTTTGACATCCCTGCAATCCTACAATTAAGTTGTAAAATGTAAGAAAATAACCAAAGTATCTCCCACAACTTTAGGATATGAAAATCAAAACTTTTAATAATTAATAGGTCATAGTTAAAATTAAAAACATTACTTTGATTAACATCTCCTACCGATATAATACGATCTCCTTTTCTGAGCTCTCCACTAAGATCAGCTGGTCCTCCAGCCAAGATAAAGGAAATGAATATGCCTTCTCCATCTTCTCCTCCTACTATGTTGAAACCAAGGCCTGTTGAGCCACGATGAAGAACAACTTTTCTAGGTTCCCTAAAAATTAGAAAAATATTGAACAACTTAGAAATTTTATATAGAACTTGACATTCTATCACTGAGATTTCCGTATTGATAACTCTTATATCATCAAACTATAAGGCTAGATGAAAGTTAAAAATGTTTTCAAAACAATGGGGTAGAGATTCTAAGACTAGAAATTAAGCATAGAAAGTGAAAGGGAAAATATTAATTTTATATAAAAGCTAAAAACCCATGTTAAGTTTTTGGCAAAAAAACTTTTGGTTAAAAAACAAAACTTTTGGTTAAAAACAAACATGATACTAAAACAAAAGGAGAAAACAATGTGGTAATAAAAATAGTGACTTAATGAGCCCTACTCAAGAAATATATATACTTAAGTTGATGTGCACATTTTATTGCCTATGAAGCAGTCACTGCCCCAGATGTTATAAAAGGCAGGTAAACCTTGGTCTTAGAAAAGGTAGGCCCTTTTCAGTCTCAAAAGAATGAATCATGACTAACCTAAGACAGTCACAGTAATCCCATTCCTCTTTGCTAAGTGAGGCTATTACCCTATTCTGGCTTCTGAGAAATAAAGATAAATTTTTATTGATATTTCCCAAAGAAAGAAAGACTCTAACAAAAACAAAGCATATTTTGTTCCCATACAAACACATTTGTTCCCTTCTCCACCCAAAATAACACCCATACAAGAAATGAACAATAAAATCCCATTGGCTTGGATATATTATAGTCATTAAGGTAAGACTGGAAGAATCCTAGAGATACTATGGACCTAAGGATTGCTACACAAATGCTAGAACTGTCCATCTCCAAACTTTTTATGTAAAATAAATATATTTACTTCTTAAGTCATATCCCTCCACCTCTCTCTCTCTGCTATTCATTCATTCAAAGATGAGCTTTTCTCCCACCCTCCATTTAAAATCTCTGAAATCAGAATACATCTTACCACTAAATGTTTCACACTTGCTGCCAGTTATATACATAGTTGTGTGAATACCATTTATACCTTCTGGTAAGACCATGAAAATTCTAGGGGCAGATTATTTTAGACATGATGAGATACAAAATATCATTTGGAATTAGAATGTATCATATTTGGTTAAGTATTTTTAAAATGTAGCAGATTTTTCTAGACATTGCAAAAAGCTATTGGTAACAAAAGGCTTAACAGAAGTATTCTTTAAGAATGAATTTTAGGGATCCTCCCATATAATGTGGAATTAATCTTCTTAAGTATTTACTAAAAACTTAAACAGGCATTTTCTAGTCATTCATTTCATCATTAATCAGCTCTGCTGGTTCATTTACCGAGTTAACAAAATTATACTTTTTTTGTCAAAAGCAGTGAAACAGTAAAACCAAACAATATATTGTTTAGGAGATATTAAACAATTATATACATATGTGAAAGAAAAAAATGGAACAATAAAACCAAATTCAGGAAAAGTTAATTTGGTGAGGCAGTATAGGAGAAGCTGGGTAGGATTAGGGCACAAAATAGGTTTCACTATATTGGTGATGTTTTATTTCACTGTTAGGTGTTGGATTCATAGTCAGGGTTTCTGCTATGTTTTAAAACATATATATGGGAGAGGAGGTGGAGGGATGGGTTAAATGGTTGATGGGTATTAAGGAGGGCACTTGTGATGAGCACTGGGTGTTGTATGTAAGTGATGAATCACAAAATTCTACACCTGAAACTAATATTACACTGTGTGTTAACTAACCGGAATTTATATTAAAACTTGAAAAAAATATACATACGGAGCAAAATAACAAACCATGTGTATGAATTACAGTTTTACATTAGCAAATAATAATTTTTAAATGCTCTGCTAAAGTCCAATAATATTTCAGAAGAAAATAAATGCAGATTTTTCAAATTATAAGATATTCAACATCATAAGTTATTAGAGAAATGCATGAAAATCACAAGATATGTCCCACCTACTACAATGGCTATGAAAACAGAAAAAAGTATTTGTGAGGATTTGGAGAAACTGGAACCCTCATATATTGATGGCGGGAATGTAAAATGGTGTGGCTGCTACAGAAAACAAATGGTTCCTCATAAACATAAACAAATATACATTTACCATATGACTTAGCAATTCCACTTCTTAGTATGTATCCAAAGGAAGTGAAAGTAAGGATGCGAGCAGATACTTGCATGCCTATGTTTGTCGCACCATTATTCCTAATATCCAAAAGGTAGGAACAACCCAAGTATCCATCAAGAGGTGAATGGATAAATAAAATGTGGTATATACAAATAATGGAATATTATTGAGCCATAAGGAATGAAGTTTTGATATATGCTACAACATGGATGAATCTTAAAAACATTAGCTAATGAAAGAAGTCAGACACAAAAGAACTGTAAGATTACTCTTATATGAACAATCTAGAATAAGCAAATTCATAGTATACAGAAAGTAGACTAGACTAGAGGTTACCACAGACTGGGAGGACAAGGAAGTGGGAATTACTGCTTAATGGTTACAGAGTTTGTCTGAGGTGATAAAAAGGTTCTGTAAATAGTGATGATGACTGCGTAACACTGTGCATGCAATTAATGCTACTGGATCACACATTAAAAAAATTAATGATGTAATATACTAAAAATCACTGAGTTTTACATTTTAAATGGGTGAATTGTATGATATGTGGATCATATCTCAATGAACCTGTTAAAAAGTGAACTTCAGAATCATCAATTTTCTGTATGTTATGATTTCTTTTCCTTTTTAAATTAGTAATGTGACACAACCTCTAAAAGATTGCTGATGGTCAAACTGTGGGGAACTTCTAATGCGAATGCAAAGGATTTTTATACTTTATTATCTGGACAAAATAGTGTGATTATCAAAAGAGTGATAAAACATACATTTTAGTTACTGCAGTAATCAACCACCAGATTTTCAAAGAAAAGAAAACAGGTAGACCTGTTGTATAATACTACAAAGCCCAATACAATATTCTAGACAAAAGATATATAATGAAAAATGATGGGGAATAGCAATCAAGATGCTAATTTATTTACTTTGAAAAATATGCAGAGTATTAAAGATTAGACAAGCCATTAACTATTTTCTTCTTTACTTCTATAAAAAGGCACTATTAGAAAACAACTACAAAGCCATAACAGAGCAGTATAGGAGCACAGTCTACAGACAAAGAGCCTTAAAATTCATATCAGAAATAAATAACCACAGGTGCCTGGGTGACTCAGCTGGTTAACCTGAGGACTTCAGCTCAGGTCATGATCTCGCGATTCTTGAGTTCAAGCCCCAGCCTGGAGCCTGTTTTGGATTCTGTGTCTCCCTCTTTCTCTGCCCCTCCCCCTTTCAACCTCTGTCTCTCTCTCTCAAAAATAAACAAACATTAAAAACAATAATTAAAAAAAAATCAACAAAAAACAAAGAAATAACCACAAACACTGTTCTTTTTGCTAATTTTCACTCCAAACACAATAACTGTACACCTATTGTAAATTAAGTTTTCAATATTGCTAACTATTGAAAAAGAGGACACAGATGAAAATTCCTTCCTATGGGACCTTAAAGAGATCACAGAGTCTGACAGGAATAATTATAAGTATGAAAGCTCAAAAATACTAATGCCAACAATAATGCAATTAATAAAAACATAGACACTAATTGGCAGATACTTAATGTTAAATGAAATACTTGTGCAAATCATAAAGCAGTATGTATGAACATAATGTCTTATTACTATATTGAACAATATGAAAAAGATCTAAAATACTTTTCACTTATTTTTTTCTCACCTGGTTAAGAATTTTTTGGGAATAAAAAGCAATTAATTTAAAGTTAGATCAAAGTAAATTTTATTTATTTATTTATTTTTTATTTCTAGGATAGAGAGAGACAGCGTGAACAGGGGAGAGAGAGGGAGATACAGACTCTGAAACAGGCTCCAGGCTCTGAGCTGGCAGTCAGCGCAGAGCCCAACGCGGGGCTCGAACCCACAAACCGCGAGATCGTGACCTAAGCAAAAGTCAGAAGCTTAACCGACTAAGCCACTCAGGCGCCCCAAAGTAAATTTTAAAAGTGAGGATATCAAAAATACCAAGCAAAGAAAATATCACTTGTTGAATTCTCAACATGAATCACATAACTGCCATAATAAATTTTATGATCTATAGATAGGAATACAAGAAAAGTTAGTTTTAAATATACATAAACATAGTTATAACTTAGTTTTACTATGCTAATTTCTAAGCACAATTTGCCATTCCTGAAAAAAAAAGTATCTTTTTAAAAGGGCAGTAACTTATTTGGAATATAAAATATTTCTGTATTTCAGCCTCTTCATAAACTCTCCAATGAAAAAATTAAGGTTTAAGTTCATTATCTATTGATAAAATTTTTTAGTCCTTAAAATGTTGTTGTCTTACTTGGTTGATTATAATTCCATCTAACAGTCACCTTTATTTAAGAAAGATGAAATTTTGCTTCCTTACCTTGTAATTTCATCATCTCCAAGCATTGCTTTTGAAACAGGTGAGTATCTGGCTGGTGATGCTGGTGTATGGCTCAAGTAGGAAGATGGACTAACATGGTTATCAACAGGTTGAGAAGAAGCTTCAAAATAAAGATAGTAAAAAACACTTTAAGTGAAATAAGCCATTCAGTACTGATCTTGAATTATCAATTTCAAGGTTAGTTAATATGTAATTCATATTCACTTATTTGTATAAGTTGGTAGAAAAGACTTATTTATCAGGTAAAAAATTAGACAAGCTGAAGTTTCCAGATAAAAACTAGTTTAGATATTCAGATCAGTAAAGCAAACTTATTCCATCTGGTTTCTCTTGAGAAAATAGAACTAAAAAGGAGTTTTACATTAACTGATTTGCACAGTGAAATCCAGGAATGGTCATCTAAAAGACTATCATTAATGAACTGTAGTGTCAACACAGACCAGAAGTATATAATAAAATTCATAATTTGCAGTCACCTACTGAATGAGGGGAATGGAAATAGAATCTTAGAAAAGAGCTGAACTAGCAAGGATAAACTTCAGCTTTTTCACAATGTTCTATTAGTTCAATAGATACAAAAAAATAGATTCTACCTATATCTACATTGGTTGGAAAACCAACCAATCATTATTTAATTGCTACTCTTTAGGACTAGCTTTCCCATATTTTGGTCATATTAGCATACATAAAAAGGTATAATTCAATTAAAAATAACATCCCCCCCCCCCCCAGTGTAACATATTTGTAAGAAGCAGCCTGGCTATTCATATATTTGGCCATAAAGAGGACACCAATTCTCGGTTTGCAGAACAACTGTTACAAATATGCATCGCTGTCTTGAATAGATAAGACAGCATACTAAATGAATAAGACTGATACTTACATTGGTTCATAAAATACCTTATTAGTGAATTTGCATCTCTAATTACAAATAAAAATAAAGTCCTTATATAAAGTTTGTGTGTGATACCAACTGTAAAAAATTTTAATAAGTAACAAAAAGTTCTAACACAAATGAAGTGTTAAAAAAAAAAAAAAGACATCATCTCTGTCCATTAAAGAGACTAAATACTATTTGTAAAAGTTCAGTTATACTTGGGGAGCCTGGGTGGCTCAGTAGTTTCAGTGTCGGGCTTTGGCTCAGGTCATGATCTCACAGTTTGTGAGTTTTAGCCCCATGTTGGGCTCTGTGCTGACATCTCAGAGCCCGGAGCCTGCTTTGGATTCTGTGTCTCCCTCTCTCTCTACCTCTCAAAAAGAAACAAACATTGAAAAAAAATTTTTTTGAAGTTCAGTTATACCTGAGTAATTATAAATCAATGGGCAGGTAATGAAGATGTATCACTGGAAGACAGTATATTCATTTCAAAGTATAATTTATATTAAACTTAAAATTACATTAGTACTATCAAAACAATTCATTTCTAGGCAACACAACTGTACTGTATACATATATAGTTAGCTAATACATTACGAACTTGTACAAAAAGAGTATCTGTGCTCATATAATTGAGAGTATAAAAAAGCCCAAATTTCAAAATTTATTTGAGAAATAAAGAGAGACATACAAGCAGGGAGGGGCAAAAAGAGAAGGGGAGAGAGAATCCCAATCAGTCTCCTCGCTGTCAGTACAGAGCCTGTCACAGGGTTTGATCTCATAAACCGCCATATCATGACCTGAGCCAAAATCAAGAGTTAGACACAACTGACCTAGCCACCCAGATGCCCCAAACAGCCCAAGTTTAGAAATATTTAAAATAACTATTTCTCAAAGTGTAGTCCATGAGTTAGTCCACGAGAAGCATCAGAATTATCCTGGCTGTTAAAAGAACTGCTTGTTTTCCTCTCCTAGGCAGTGGGGCCAGGATTTGGTAGCTGGTACTGAAAGAAAACCCTTGCCCTGGGATTGCATTCTTGCCCTGGGACTGTGACAGTGGCAGCTGTCACTCATTGGGACAGAGGAAAAAAGGAAATAAAAGAAAATTTTTAAAAATTTAAAAAAATAAATGTTTCTGTGCTATTTCCCACAACTATTAGAACAAAAAGAGAATGTGTATTATTTACCAATACCTTTGGTGACTATTATTTACATATAACTTTGAAAAAGGCTGCCTCCTTTCTTACTATCAAGATTCTGATTTAAAAATTATTTTTTAAAATGTTTATTTTGAGAGAGTGAATGCATGCACAAACAGGGGAGGGGGAGAGGAGGGAGGGGGAGAGAGGGGGAGGGACAGAGGGAGGGAGGGAGGGGGAGAGAGAAGGAAAGAGAGAATCTTAAGAGGGTTCTAGGCTCAGAGTGCAGAGCCCAATACCAGGCTCAACCTTACGGACTGTGAGATCACGACAAACTGAGCCAAAATCAAGAGTCAGATGCTTAAGCGACTGAGCCACCCAGGCACGACTAAAATTGATTTTTAAAGACTCTTAGGTTAAAATGCTTAACACAGTTCATTTAAAATATTTAATAATAGAGAA
Source organism: Proteles cristata cristata (assembly GCA_017311185.1). Lineage (NCBI taxonomy): Eukaryota > Metazoa > Chordata > Mammalia > Carnivora > Hyaenidae > Proteles > Proteles cristata. The sequence continues at coordinate 1,873,191 of JAESUZ010004722.1, forward strand.
ATAAGATAGATTAAAGCAAAAAGACTTACAGTTGGTGATATCAGGTGGTGCGTAGCCATCATTCATATACATACTTGTGGGTTTTGCCACTTTCAAGTAAACAAAATCAGATGTGTTCTTTAAGGCAGTTACTGCTTCTTCATGAGTAACTTCTTCTAAACACACACTATTCACCTAAAAGAAAAACCCAGAAGACATTTGTTTTAGGATATTTTCACTTGCTTCCTGCTTTTTGGTTATAAACAATTATAAAATACAAAATACAAAGCAAGGGTGATTTAAGGAATATAAAGGTTGGTGGAAAGAAAATACCCATATTTTTTTGTCTATCGTATCAGGAAATTGTTTATGCATGTTAATGAAATAGCCAATCTTAATTCCAGCCCCAATTCCTCCCAATCCCCAAGCCTACTACTTTTTACTGTTAGGTATTTATGAATATATGTGGGTATATTTTAGTTGTTGTTGTTGTTGTTTTAAAGAAAATGAGACTATATTAAAGTTTTTATTCTGCAACTGATTTTTAATGTAAGGAATCTTAGAGATCTTTCCATGTTGGGACACACAGAATTACCGCATTTAAAAAAACTGCTGCACGTTATACCGTTGTGCGGTTGTATCACAATTTATTAAACCATTTCAATATTAACAGATATTTAAACTGTTCTAAATAAATGTCTCTAGTAAATTTATACTCACTAACAAAATAAAAGAGCGTCATGGCCATCTGCTCAGGCCTTTGCCAACACCAAATAGTATCAATTCATAAAAAAGCTTTCTTTGGAGCACCTGGGTGGCTCAGCTGGTTGACTGTCCAACTTCAGCTCAGGTCATGATTTTGCAGTCTGTGAGTTCAGCCCCCGCATCAGGCTCTGTGCTGACAGCTCACAGCCTGGAGCCTGCTTCGGATTCTGTCTCCTCCTCTCCCTGCCTCTTCTCCACCTCACTCTCTCTCTCTCTCTCTCTCTCAAAAATAAATAAAAACATCAATTTGTGCATCATTATTTAAATCTTCTCTTCCACTGTTTAATAGTCGAGGAGATTTTTTTCAGTTATTAAGTCATTCAACTATCTTCTGTTCTAGAAACAGAACAGATTTAAAAAAAATTTTTAATGTTTATTTGTTTTTGAGAGAGAGACAGAGTGAATGTGGGGGAAGGGCAGAGAGAGAGAGAAAAACATACACAGAATCTGAAGCAGGGTCCAGGCTCTAAGCTGTCAGCATAGAGCCTGATAGGGGGCTTGAACCCACAAACTGTGAGATCATAACATGAACCAAAGTCAGATACTTAACCAACTGAGCCACCCAGGTGCCCCAAAACAACTGATTTTTAGGAAACAGAATTGATTTTAAGTAGTGAGGTATATCTGCAACCTCAGATATTTCTATCAGTAGGTTCCTGACAATTTATTTTTTAATGTTCATTTATTTATTTTTGAGAGGGAGATTACACGTGAGAGGTGGGGGTGGAAGGACAAAGAGAGAGGGATACAGAGGACTCGAAGTGGGCTCTGTGCTGAGAGCAGAGAGCCCAGTGTGGGACTCAAACTCACGAACCATGAGATCATGACCCGAGCCTAAGTTGGAACCTTAACTGACTGAGCCATCAAGGTGCCCCAGGATTCTCTATATATGTAAACTACAAATATAGTTTTATTTTTTCCCTTCCCAATCTGAATGTCTTTTTTTCTTTTATTTCCCTAGCTAGACTCTTCAGTACAGTCTGACTAAAAGGGGTAGTTGTGTCTTTCTATACATTTGTCCATTTTATCTAAGTTATCTAATATTTTAGTATAACTGTTTACAAATAAAAGTATTTCCTCAGGTCTCCTCTTTTATTCCTACTTCTAGAAATTTAGTCTTCTTTTTTATCTTATCAGTCTAAGGTTTGCCAATTTTGTTCATATTTCCAAAGATCCAAGTTTTAGTTTTATTTTCTCTATGGTTTTCCTCTTCCCTATTTTATTAACTTCTGCTCTAATCTTTATTACTTCCTTCCTTCTGCTAGTTTTAAGTTTAGACTGCTCTTCTTTTTGGTAGATTTTTTTTGTTTTTGCAAAGAACTAAAACACTGTGTTTCCAATGTTTTAAAATTACAATGTACTAAACAAACTCTTTTTAGTATATTTTTCATTTCCCTAATTTGTACCTGTAAAGTTTTTAATGTTTTAACAAAGATTTCTAAAGGTCACAAAACAATCATTAAGTTTTGCCACAGGTTATTAATATGGATTTGCAGGGCTTCAGCCACGTGGTCATTTTTACAGTCCCAGACTACCCATGTACAGTGAAGAAGGACTGTATGCATTTTGGAATATACAGCTATGGTATAATTTTCTTTTGGTGGCCTGCAATGAGCCACATACCGTGGTATTCACACCCTTGTAAGAACCCTTCCTACAGCACTTGCTTGGCCATGCAACTAGCTTTAGCCAGTGAGACATTAATAGTTGAGATGCCAAGAGAGGATTGATAAATGCCATACACTGGAGTTTGTGTTTTTGGTACATCCCTCTTGGAACCTGGTCACCATCCTGTGAGAAGCCCAATTTAGCCATGTGGAGAGGCCACAGGCTAACAGTCCTAGCTGAGCTCCCAGATGACAGCAAACACCAACTTGTCTGCCATATGTGAGTAAACCTGAGTGCATTCCTGGCCCTAGTTGAGCTTCCAGGGGACATTATGTGGAACAGAGACAGACTCTCCTGGCTGAACCCTATTCAACTTACAGAAATATAAGCAAATAAATAATTATTTTTGTTATTTTAGCCACTAATTTTTGTGCTTTCTTAAGCAGCTTTAGATAACTGATATAATAGGGCGCCTGGGTGGCTCAGTCGGTTAAGCATCTGACTTCGGCTCAGGTCATGATCTCACAGTCTGTGGGTTCGAGCCCCAGGTCGGGCTTTGTGCTGACAGCTCAGAGCCTGGAGCCTGTTTCCAATTCTGTGTCTCCCTCTCTCTCTGTCCCTCCCCTGCTCACGCTGTCTCTCTCATTCTCTCTCAGAAATAAATAAAAATATTAAAAAAAAAAAAAAAGAGCTGACAAGATTTGCTAAGGGATTCAATATGGAGTATGAAAAGAGAATGACTGAAGTTTTAGACCTGGGCAAATAGAAGGATAAAGTTCCCATTTCATGAGATGTGAAGATTGCGCAAGAACAGGATTTGGGGGTGAGGGTGGGGTATAAGGTGAAACTCAGAAGTTAATTCTTAGATATATTAAATTTGAGATGACTCCTGAGACATACAAAAGGAGACTCTTTGGGCTTTTCAACTGTGTAGCCAAGAACCACTGTTAAAAAGTTTTATATTTCAGCCAAGCACAAAATTTATGTGCATGTATGTAAAAAGAAAACTGAAGTTCAGAAAACAATACTTATCCTTATCATGTGTAGTGAGACTCAGTAAGTTATTTGACCACCTATCAAAAGGGGGAAAAAAACATACAAGGACCAAGTCCTGTCTCACTTCAATGTTTAGAGGTTTGGGAGAAGATGCACCAAAAGGGAGAAGGAGAAGGAGTGACCAGTGAGATAAGAGGAATACCAAGAAAGAGGGTTACTGTTAAGCACAGTGGAAACAATGTCTGAAGAAGGAGGAAGGTGTGTCAAATGTCAGTTAAAATAAGAACTAAGAATTTGATAATTTCAGTGGAATTATGACAACCAAAACCTGACTGAATGGTAAGTCAGCATAAGTTGCTGCCTTCTCAATCACTAAAAGGAAAACATGGTATTTAAGAAATTAAAAAGTATAAATGAGACACTCAGTGGAAAAAGCAGGCTGTTTTGAACTGGTGTGTGTGTGTGTATAGAAAAGCAGTTCAAAGTGAGCTCTTTCTGCTTCCCTATTATAAACTTGAAAACAACCAGTCTATCTCCTTGCTGTGGCAATAAGCAGTAGAGGGCAGCATGTACAACAAAGAAATCATTTATATACTGCTTAGGTGTGTAAATGTTTTCAAAAAGATTGATTTATTTATCTAAGTAATGTCTATACCCAACATGGGGCTTAAACTCACAACCTCAAGATCCAAAGTTGCATACGCTACCAACTGAGCCGGCTAGGTACCCCAGAAGTGTACACTTTTATAACCACTTTGGAAAACAGTATGTTTTTGCTATACTGTTACTAAGAGGGTATCCTATGACCATTAAAATCCACGATTAGGTAAACAGTTAAATGAAACTCTTATATGTACATGTTCACAAGAACACACAGCAGCTTTCCCAAAAAAAAAAAAAAAAAAAAAAAGGGAAATAACCTAACTCACCACTATACCAGACCTAGTTTATGTGCCTTTTTCAGATTCGCTTGAGCCTACCTGCATATTAGGCCATGTGCTTACCGGAGAGTCCTTGTTACTGCTACTCTCACCTTGTCTCCTGCCATTATCAGCTCGTTCAATCTTTTCTACAGTAAGGGCTGCACTTGGACTTGGGTATGGGCATGGCTGATGTGTTCCTAGAGAGCTGTAACATGTCAAAAGCCTATGTCTGATCTCTCTAGATCACTGAGGCTCTCTGTTTTTTCCCACCACTTCTGGTTCCAGAGGAAGTACTATGCTATGGAGTATGGAAGTTGGCTTCCTCCACTTGCCCAGCGGAGGTGAGTAATAGTCTAGAAATTTGGGACAGTTATCACCCATGGGGTACATTCTACCTAACAAGAGACAGGAGATAAGTCCTTTCTTTTCCCTGGATGGCTGGATCTAAGGTTTAACAGTCCCACATCACCTGCTTGGAAGACTGCCCTACATGATAAGCAATTAGCTACATTTTCTTATGAAATTACAGACAGTCCAGAAACATAATATCTTGTATTGACTTTCCCTCATTCCCTCCTTCACCTTTCATTTTCACTTACTCTAGCTTTTGAGATTATGCTTTCCTCCAAAATTTAAGCATGTAGCTTTTCTTCATGTTTTGTTTTTCTAGGGAACATGGGACATGTACTGAAGAAGATTAGATAAATGAACTGTAGTATAGACCCAGAAAAGAGTATTATGTAGAGATAAAATGAACAAATTTCAGCTCCAGGCAACAATATGGATAAGTCTCAGTAAACCAATACTGAGTAAAAAAGTATAAAAAGACTACGTACAGCACAATAGCCTTTAAAAATTTTTTCAGAACAAAAAAGTACTAAAAACAAAATATTTAGGCATATGTATATGATTAAACAATTTTTAAAAAGCAAAGGAATCAGAGACACAAATTGTTGATATTCTAGTTTTGGGCTGTGTAATGACTTTAGCAGTTTTCAATATACTATAAATAAAATAAGTTAAAATACAAGGGGAAAAGGAAAGTCACACATCAGGGATGACATTGTGTTTAAACAATTCTGTGCATTCAATCCCTAACACTTTAACAAAAAGAGAAGGAAAGGGAAAAAAATAAAAGAAAAAGAGAAGGAAGCTGGTAGAGAAAAAAGAAATGGCAAATAAAGATAATACTAAGAATCACTTTTCAGGTTCTGATTAAAACAAGATTAGTATTCACTCATTTAAATATTGTGTAAACATCATAAGTGGAACATGAAAAACTTAACAGATGACCACAGGGAAGGGGAAGGGGAAAAAATAGTTAAGGAGAGGGAGAGAGGCAAACCACAAGAGACTCTTAAATACTGAGAACAAACTGAGTATTGATGAGGGTGGGAGAGAGGGGAAAGTGGGTGATGGGCATGGAGGAGGGCACTTGTTGGGATGAGCACTGGGTGTTATATGAAAACCAACTTGACAATAAACTTAAATAAACAAACAAATAAATATTGTTTAAACATTTTTGGCAAGTAGAAATTCCAATCTGACCCCCACCCTCTCCCAAAAAAAGACATCAAAATGATTTATTATTATTATTTTAGTTAACATATAGTATAATAATGATTTCAGGAATAGAGTCCAATGATTTATCACTTAACAGATGATACCCAGGACTCATCCCAACAAGTATCCTCCTTAATTAATGCCCATCACCCATTTACTTATTAAAAAAATTTTTTTTAATGTTTTATTTATTCTTAAGAGAGAGGGAGAGGCAGAGAGCATGAGCAAGGGAGGCACGGAGCAAGAGAGGGACACAGAATTGGAAGCAAGGCTCTAGGCTCTGAGCTGTCAGCACAGAACCCGATGCAGGGCTTGAACTCACAAGCCATGAGATCATGACCTAAGCAGGAAGTGGGATGCTTCACTGACTGAGCCACTCAGGCATCCAGCCCATCACCCATTTAGCCCATCCCCCCACTGAATCCCCCACCAGCAGTCCTCAGTTTGTTCTTTTTAAGAGTCTCTTACAGGGTGTCTGCCTCTCTGTTTTTATCTTATTGACAGACATCAAAATTATTTTAAATAACAGAGATTTTATACTCACTGCTAAAAGTTTATCTCCAATCTGCAGTTTACCATCTTTATGTGCTGCACCTCCTTCAATGATTTTGGTTACATAGATGCTATTATCCCCAGGAATATGTTGATTTCCAACACCTCCAGCAATGCTGAACCCAAGACCTGTTTGGAAAATAGTAGTTTTGAAATTTCACCATTTAATGTGAATTTAAGTCCAGAAAGAAATGGCTGAAAACTAGATGATGATAATCTTATCACACTAATTATTTTGTTTAAAAAACACAAAAGAATCTATTTGCATACTTTTAAAATCCTACATATTTGCTTTGTAGTCAGGGGACAATTACATATATAGGTGTTCTTATAGTTACAAGTAAGTTCCTTTATTCCATCTCCTCCTGATACTTCTTAAAATCTTATTATAAATGCATTTCTTTGTTAGTTCAAAGAGGCATTACAAAATTATTTCACTTTTGTTCCCATCATGATTGTGCTTCTAACATTTTTAATACCTTCACAAGATTAAAACAATTGAGAAAAATAATAAAATTATTTGTGGTGGGCAGAACTAATAGGCTTCAGAAACGTGGATAATTTTGTTTTTTTCCAATATTCTATGAATTAATTTTAAATAAAGAATTTCTGTAATTCATAAATCCTATCCATAGCTTTAATACCAAATTGTTAGCTTTCTATTCCTTTTTTCATTTTTTAGAATACCACTTCTTCCATGAAGCTACAGATTAGAATCCATATTTCATTTATCTTCAATCCTATCAATGTTTTCAAAATTCAGAAATCACATATCACATCCTCAGGGCAGATATTAACTGCTAATGACACACTCATAGTTTCTTCTTATAACTTAGCCTGTTATCTGCATTTAATACACTTTGTAGATTGAAAATTACAAGTTAATATCAACAGTATACAAGACTTCCAAGTGTTTAAGTAGAATTCTACTTAAGACAAAAGCCAGCAGAATAGAGAAATTCTAAAAATTCACATACATTCTGTAGATTACCAGTACTGTTAATCTTAGGATGTGTTTATAAATAACTTGATAGTTACATTTATCTCAGAGATTTCTTACTTAATAATTTACGTTTGGTTATTTCATACCTTTAGGACCTTTAATGAGCTTTATTTCCATTATTTTTTCTGATACTGGTTTCCGTCTTTTTACATACAAGCGTACGATAGAGCCTGCTTCCTTCAATGCTTCAACGGCTTTGCTATGTGTCACATCACGAACATCTACTTCATTTACTCGTAATATACAGTCATTGACCCTGAGAAAAAACCCAAAATATTAAAAATAAAAAATACTGCTTTTACAACCTAAATTTTTAAAAAATAGTTATTTTTGAAATTTATATGAAGCTAATGATTACATCATTTAATTAAAAGGTTTCTCATATAAATAATTTATTTTAATTTGACACAGTAATATATTTCTTTAAAGATTGATTTGTTTCTAATTCTAACTCCCCCCCCCCAGCTCTGGTCTCAGTTTAAATTGCACAGCATTCCACTGGGGGGGAAAATCATCTGAAATTGGACAGAGAAGGGGAACAAAGCACAATTAAAATAAAACACAATAACAAAGCACATTAAAATTGATCCTGATAAGTTTCTATGTAATTAGCTTTCTTCAGAGTAAAGAAATTTTGTATGCAGAAACAGTGACGGGTTAGAGTTAGTATTAAAGGGATGTGCTTCTGCTAGGAATTTACCCAAGGGATACAGAAATGCTGATGCATAGGAGCACATGTACCCCAATGTTCATAGCAGCACTCTCCACAATACCTAAAACATGGAAAGAGACTAAGTGTCCATCATCGGACGAACGGATCAAAAAGATGTGGTTTATCTATACCATGGAATACTGCATGGCAATGAGAAAGAATGAAATCTGGCCATGTGTAGCAACATGGATGGACCTTGAGAGTGTTATGCTGAGTGAAATAAGTCAGGCAGAGAAGGACAAATATCATATGTTTGCACGTATAGGAGGATTAGGAGGAACTTGACGGAGGAACAAGGGGGAGAAGAATGGCGGAAATGGTGGGGGAAAGGGAGAAAGGCAAACCATGAGAGACTCTTGAATGCTGACAAAAACTAAGGACTGATGGGTGGGGGAGGAGGGGGGATGGGCATGGAGGAGGACACTTGTGGGGATGAGCACTGAGTGTTATGTGGAAACTAATTTGACAATAAACTATCTGTAAAAAAGAAAAAAAAAAAAACTTCACCAGGCAATTCCTACAAAAAATAAATAAAAATAAAAAATAAAGGGATGTGCTTTAGTGAAACAAATGGGACATACTAATTTTCACAAAAGCACAGATAAAAGGTCAGTAACAGAATTGGGAAGTAAATGTTTACATTTATATGAGTGGTCAAATTATTAATTTTATATCTAACTAATTTCATTAATATATCACCTGCTTGTATCCAGTGAGAAGAAACAAGAGCTGCATAAGGTACCAACAGCCTTAAGTAGTTTTTTTGTTTTGTTTTGGAGAGAGAGAGAGAAAGAGAGAGAGAGAGAGAGAAAGAGAGAGTGCACACACACACACACACACGGCAAAGAAAGTTCCATGCATCGAGCCCGGGGCTTCATTTCACAACCCTGGAATTATGACCTGGGCCTAAATCAAAAGTCAGACACTCAACTGACTAAGCCACCCAGGCACTCCAAAAACAGATGATGTTTTTAACAGATCATATAAAATCCTTAGGCCTAAAACTTCAGACTGTCACCATATAAATAAAAACCAACAAACAAGAGAATATGAAAACTGCTATAATCTATTGCCTAAGGAAATCACAAGGTATGCTAAAAATATCTTCTACAATGGAACACTAAATTTATTTATTTATTTTAATGTTTTTTATTTATTTCTGAGAGAGAGAGACAGCATGAACAGGGGAGGGTCAGAGAGAGGGAGACACAGAATCTGAAAAAGGCTCCAGGATCTGAGCTAGCTGTCAGCACAGAGCCTGACGCGGGGCTTGAACCCACGAACTGTGAGATCATAACCTGAGCCGAAGTCAGATGCTTAACCAACTGAGCCACCCAGGTGCCCCTGGAACACTAAATTTAAACGAGACCAATATTATTTCCATTCAATTAAGAAAATATATTTAGTTATTTAAAATTTGCATAATCTTTACTTTTTGTGGTATGGGATACAAATTCAGATATATATCATCTCTGTATCCTAAGTAAGTTTATATACATGTTTCCCACCAGAAAATAATAGAAAACAGTTTGTGAATGTATTTAAAAATACAAAGGGAATGGGGCACCTGGGTGGCTCAGTTGGTTAAGTGCCTGACTTCAGCTCAGGTCATAATCGCGCAGTTTGTGGGTTTGAGCCCCACACTGGGTTCTGTGCTGACAGCTCAGAGTCTGGAGCCTGCTTCAGATTCTGTGTCTCCCTCTTTCTCTGCCCCATCCCCTGCTCAAGCTCTGTCTCTCTCCCTCTCAAAAATAAACAAATATTAAAAAGTAAATAAATAAAAATAAAAATTCAAAGGGAATTCTGTGATTTCTATGAATTTGTTCACATTTAAACCCATCAAATTTATTATTCAAAATGTTGTAATATCTGAGATAAAATGAAGTTCCTTAATGAAAAAAGGGAAATAACAGAGCACAATTATCTCACTCATTTGTTATTTGAGCATCTACCTTATACTGGTTATTATGACAGTGTTTATTCGTATTGATGCCTTGTTCAATTTGCCTTAAGAAAAATATACAAAGTACATTCAGCATCACAACATAAAATGCAAAACATACCGTAATCTTCCATCTTGGGCAGCTGCTCCCCCTGCAATAATTTTGGTAATGAAAATACTTGAGTCATCTCCAATGTGTGGGTTGTCCGTACCTCCTGCAATGCTGAAACCAAGTCCTGAATTTCCCTGAGGATAAAGGCAAAAAGAAAATTTGAGCCTGAATAAGAATTACTTTTATTAGTAGGTTCCTGTCATTATAGGACCTAGAAAGTACTGACACAGGGCACACACATAAAAGTATATATATAGGGAATATGAAGATTCTAAATTAAGAAATATAAGGAAAGCTCCTTTTTCCTCTATGAAGAATTCAAAAGTAATGACATCTGTGTGGCTCAGTCAGTTAAGCATCTGACTTCAGCTCAAGTTTGTGAGTTTGAGCCCAGCGTCGGACTCTGTGCTTATATCTCAGTGCCTGGAGCCTGCTTTGGATTCTGTGTCTCCCTCTCTCTGCCCTTCCCCTGCTCGTGTTGTCTCTCAAAAAATAAACATTGAAAAAAAAAAGAAAAAAAGGATTCAAAGGTATTACTCTAAGTAGGTACTAAGTACTTTTGTAATCTAGTCTATGGTTTTTTCTTTAAAAGTGTGTGCAATTTATACTTGGATCAGTCACCCCTCTTCAGAGGTATCACTATTAGGTCTCTTTCTTTTAGAATGTATCCACTATGTTTGGTAAGGCAAATTTCTCCTAAGAGAAAAAACCTGAAGTAATCTTCCTGCTGCAATTATTTCTGGATAGGTAAAACTAACATTATTTCAGCTTTTAAAAAATGGGGTAGGGAATGGTGCTTTTTTTCTGCTAACCTTGCCATCAGCTTATTTTAAAATAACCAAACTGTATCTGCTAAGTCATCATCCTTGATGTGTCCCACACCCCCATTCCTGACATGTTTAACCAAGACACATGAATAGGAAAAGGCATTTTTTAATAACTGAAAGCCCAACCTGAGAACTCAAATAAGTGAGCTTTCCTGACAACAAAGTCAATGTTGCCAAAGCAGCGCTTTTTACTTGTTTTACATACTATATTTCTAAATATTTTTTTGAAGAACAGTTTCTACTGCTACCAAAAAATCTTTAAAAATAATTGTTCTAACCAGTGATATTTAAAAAATATTTGTTTGTTTGTTTTCAAAAATGTTCTAACTCTGGCTTTCAGGCAATTCGAATAAGCAGATATACCTGAACTGATTACTTAACTATTACTATTGAATAACTTAAACATTCCCTTTATTATGTGTCCTACAATTCTATTTTAATAACATTTTCAGTCTAAACTCTTTGAGAGTTACTAGAATATTAATAATAGTATCAATAGGTTGTGGAGGTTACCAAGTCACCCAGGTAATCTAGTTCTTTTTTTTTTAACTTGCTTTTTAAAAAACAGATATGATTTATATATAACATTGTGTAAGTTTAAGATACAGGAAATTTACTTATGTAAAACACTTTACTTCCCCAAAATGTTGGTCAGACAAGGTAACCAACAATTTAGCATCAATTGAATGAACATCTCCTTCTTCTTCTTCTTTTTTTTAATGTTTATTTATTTTTGAGAGAGAGAGAGAGAGAGAGGGAGAGAGAGAGAGAGAGGCAGCACGAAACAGGGAAGGGGCAGAGAGAGAGGGAGACAGAATCCAAAGGCTCCAGGCCCTGAGCTGTCAGCACAGAGCCCGCCGCAGGGCTCAAACTCAAGAAATGCAAGATCACTTCACATCCATGAAGCTGGATGCTTAACTGACTGAGCCATTCAGACACCCCTTGACTGCATTATTGTTAAGGGGTAAATACTTGAAGAAAATCTGCACATCTAAATCACACCCTTAAGTTATTTTCCAATTGGAGAAGTGCATAAACTTTCAATAGGATCTTGTCCATTAGAACTATGGTTATTTTTTTTTGCTAGAAAAGAAAACTGATAACAATAATCACATTACTAGGATACTAAATACTTAAAAATCAATGTTTTATATGAAAAATAAATGAAAGTAAAATTTAGAAATAGAAACATCTGAGAAACTCTTAGCCTAGAAGAGCTTGAGGAGACATGATAACTAAATGGAATGTGGTATTTTGGAAGGGATTCTGAAAGAACAACATAAAAACTAAGGAAATCCAAATATAAATTTTAGTTAATAATAATGTATCAATATGGTTCATTTGTTGAAACAAATGTACTTTAGTAATGTAAGATTTTAACAATAGGCAAAACTGAGGCCTGGATAAATGGAGAAACGCTTGGTATAACTTTTCTGTAAATCTAAAACTATTTTAAATAAAAAGTTTATTTTTTTAAAAAAAAGGTTATTAAAGAAAAGCAACATGTTTTAAAAATACTATGCCAAGTTTATAATAACAAATTTATAAAAGAAACTACTATTACATGCTTCTGTTTTTAAAAGATCCTTTTAATTCTATATGAAAGAGCAGTATAAAGAATTCTTTAAAGCAACAGATTTATGCATTAGAAACTAAAGATAATTAAGTTTTTACCCTTTCAAGTGTGATTTCTTCATATTCATAATCTGCATCAGTGCCATTAACCTAATGGAGGAAAAAGAAGTAGCACAGAAACTTAGAGTATAAAATTGGAAATGTCAGACATAATATTTGCATGATTTATTAATACAAACCTGTTAAATATGACACTTATCAAATAATTTGGCTTTAATAATTTTAGGCAAAAATTTCAAAGACTAGTAGAGTACAAATGTGATTAATGAACTGACATTTATGATATTATGACTTCAAATACTGAAAGAGTATATACAACTTTTTATATTACGGATATTCAACTGCCTTGATCCACAGATCTAATCAGCTGCCAATTCTTACTCATTCACTTCAGTTTTTCTGAAAACTATCACCTCTTCATTCTTATCTCTATTACTTTGGTACCAGCCTTTGTTAACCTCTTCTGGATTACTGTCAGTGTAATCTACCCAATCTCTTAATTTAGTATTCTCCACTCCTAAAATCATTCAAGTGTGTTTTACACAGAGGGATATTTTTGGAGCCCATGTCTAATAACATACTCATTCTAAAACTTTCAGAAACTCAAATACAAGGCACTGTATGAGCTGACTCCAATCTATCATTTAGCTTCATTCCTAATATACATAACTCACCTCTTCATGAGCATTACATACCATCAAATTTGAATGACTTGATCTTTCCTTTATATATCTTATAAGTTCCCACCTCTGCATCTGTTACTTTAGTGTTGTCACAAATTTCACTTATATATTTATGTCCAAATTTGATGTCCCATTCAAGTTCTTGTTTACGTCTTTTTTAAAAAAATGGTTATTTACTTATTTTGGGGAGGGAATAAGCAGAAGAGGGGCAGAGACAGAGGGAGGTAGACACAGAATCGTAAGCAGGCTCCAGGCTCTGAGCTGTCAGTGCACAGCCTGACACAGGTTTCAAACCCACGAACAGTGAGATATGACCTAAGCCAAAGTTGGATGCTCAACTGACTGAGCTACCCAGCTGCCCCCTTAAGTTCTTGCTTACATCTTATAGACTGAGCACTTTATCTTATTCCTTCCAATTTATTCCCTACTCCCTTCAGGAAGAAGTAATTTCCACACAGAGAGGGGGTCACTGGTGAAGGGTGAATAGTCTTTGTAATCAGATTAACTTGGGTTCAAACCTTGCTTTAACATTTCTGATGATATGAGGCTGTGCAAGATACCCGAACAAGTCAAATAGGGATTGTGATAAACTGCATTTCTTTAGATGCTTCCCATCCTCCATCCTCCATGCTATTTTGCAACATGACTAAACCATCCTACCATCAAGAGAAGTCATCTATTTATCCTTCCATTCAATGTAGGCAAGTCCTAGATGGGCTTTGTTAAAAAGAAGGAGCACATGTACCCCAATGTTCATAGCAGCACTCTCAACAATAGCCAAAACATGGAAAGAGCATAAATGTCCATCAACTGACGAATGGATCAAGAAGATGTGGTTTATCTATACGATGGAATACTACATGGCAATGAGAAAAAATGAAATCTGGCCATGTGTAGCAACATGGATGGAACTTGAGGGTGTTATGCTGAGCGAAATAAGTCAGGCAGGGAAAGACAAATACCATATGACTGCACATATAGGAAGATTGGGAGGAACTTAAGGGAGGACCAAGGGGGAGAAGAAGGGGGGAAACAGTGGGGGAGAGGGAGAGAGGCAAACCATGAAAGACTCTTGAATGCTGAGAACAAACTGAGGACTGATGGGTTGGGGGGGAGGGGGGAGATGTGCATGGAGGAGGGCACTTGTGGGGATGAGCACTGGGTGTTATATGGAAACCCACTTGACAATAAACTATTTGTAAAAAATAAAAATTAAAAATTAAAAAAATTAAAAAAAGAATATGGCACAAATGATGCCTTGTAATATTTGCCTTTGTCTTAGAATGCACTTTCTTAGAACTCAGAAGCTATTATGTGAGGAAACTCAAATAGTACATGAGAAGATTCAAATGAAGGAGAATTAAGGCCCTTGGCCAAAAGCCCCAAATGCATTTCCTAACTAGCGACAAGCATCAACTACCAGTCATGTGAATAAGACTAGTTTGGATCTTCCAGTCTTTTCCAGTGTCCCAACCAATATAAAGTGGAAGAACCTCCCAGTTAATCCAGAAAATCATAAGAAATAATGAATTATTTTTAAGCCACTAAGTTTCAAGGTGGTTTGTTATACAGCAATAGAATAATGAAACAACAGAATAATGAAATCTATGTAAGTTTCTTTGTTTTCTTCACCATAGTATAAGAAAGCAACACTTAATTCAGGCCCAGTCTAGGGCCTAGGAGTTTTCTCCCTGAGGGGTTCATAATTTTTTTTTTCTAATCTCAGATTTTGTTGCAGTCCTGACAATACCGCCTCCATCTTGGCCCTCCATCTTGTTCATGTTCACCTTATGACCTCTCAGAGCCATGAGTGCTGGACCCCTTGGAGATTAATATACATACCTCAGGAATGTCTATCAAGGCCTAGATTTGGGGAGGGTTGCTTTGGCCTCCCATGAATCTGTTAAGATAATACAGTCTTTCCCCTCCTCTCCACCTTTGCACAGGCAGCAAAAGATCTAATTAAGTTAGTAGTCAATTAGGTGCATGTGAACCCTCCTTTGATCTCACTATAATGCCCTTCTTTAAGTCATTTTTTATAAAGTTTATTGATTTAAGTAATCTCTACACTCAATCTGAGGCTCGAACTCACAATCCTGAGATCAAGAGTTGCATGCTCTTCCAACTAAGCCAGCCAGATGCACCACTACAATGCCCTTCTGCAAGTCCCATCACTTTAAAATCTGTGAACTAAGGTCCAGAATTTGCAGATAATAGCCATGCAGCTTCTGTAGACTGTTGACGACCTGATCGCCCCGTCTCCCCTGGTCAGTAAGTTGCTGTGAATAAAACTGTGTAAAGTCTATGGAGTGCTGCTTCATTTTCTGCTCTCAAAGTGCCTTCTCAGTTTAGGGGATAGTTTACTGCCCCCCCGCCTCCCACCTCCTAACAGATTTCCAGGCATCTAGAATGCAGGAGGTTTATACATTTTCTTCCTTTCCCTTCTTCCTTTCCCTCCTTCTCCTTCCTTCCTTCCTTCCTTCCTTCCTTCCTTCCTTCCTTCCTTCCTTCCTTCCTTCCTTCCAACCTACCTGCCTGCCTACCTACCTACCTACCTACCTTTCGATAGAAAGCATGGAGGAGGGGAGAGGAGGAGAGAGGGAGAGACAGAGATTTAAGCAGGTTTGATCCTCAGTGAGGAGTCTGACGCTCAACCAACTATGCCACCCAGGGGCTCCAGAAGTTCTTTTTTATAAGTAAAAACAAAACTCATATCTGCAGCTATACCATTTTTCTTATTCTAAAGGTTATAGTATTGTCTTTAATTTCTTGCTAAAAGTCTCAGTCTTCATCAAACAAGATGCTTTATTATTACTAATTAATCTATCACATTCTATGCTATTACTTTTTTTTAAAATCAATTCTTTATTCTTTTAGACTTTCTTTAAAGCTTCTAGAGCTCAATGCCCAATTCATTTATGCTGATTACTCTTCTATTTTTAAAAACATCCATTAAAGTTAACACATTTTCATCAGCATATGGCTTTGGTCAAATCCCAACACTGCTACACTAAGCTCTATTTTTGTTCATTTGTTTGTTTCTAAATACTCTGCAATTTTATTCTCGAAAACATTTCAACGTAAATCTGCTTATATGGCCCTTTTGATGTTAATAAGCAAAATTTCTATATTGTGACCTTATGATTTCTGCTTTAAGATATTTGAGATTTTCACCATTAAGCCTTCTCAAAAGGTAAATATATGGTAAGTGTACTTTGTGCTTAATTAAGTGCTAAGTCATTGATATCTAGTGAGGATTCTAGCTAGATAATCATAAAAAGGTGAAAAGTGATTAGACCATATGGACTCCAAATGACTTTATTTCTAAACCCTCAATAACTTAAAACTGTCTGCTAATTTCATATATAGAGACAATTTGATAACAACATCACGCATATTCAAACTGGGCTTCAAAATGCTGAGTACATTACCAAAGCCAAAAATTACTTTATAAGAATCACTTCATTGACAATACAAGTGAAAAAAGCAATGGTGGTCTAATATTTTCAACAGCAATATGTTTTCCAGCAAAACTACGAAATGGTTGGTTTGCTTAGTCTTCTTTTTATAATTTTACAAAAGGTAAAGTTTCTTCTTTTCCAATAGGAAAGAAATGCTTGCCTAATATTTATATTATATAAGGTTTATTACTCTCAATTAGCAGGATAGGGTAAGAGGTAATATGGGAACAAAATTAGAGAGAGATCAATCTCAGGCAAAGTGAATATATTATTAACACGATAATTTTTTTCTTCTTTAAAAATATGAGAGTAGATTTAGAACACTTCCTAAGAACTGTCATTGCTAATATTTCTAGGTTTTGATAATTTAGGCTTTTTTTTTTTTTTTTTTTATTTCTAGGAGAGAGCAGGGAGGGTCAGAGAGAGAGGGAGTCACAGACTGAAACAGGCTCCAGGCTCTGAGCTGGCAGTCAGCACAGAGCCCGACGCGGGGCTCGAACCCACAAACTGCGAGATCATGACCTAAGCGAAAGTCGGACGCTTAACCGACTAAGCCACCCAGGCGCCCCGATAATTTAGGCTTTTATAGGTGGTCAAAGCAGGAGCAGAAACTAGAAGTTGACTGGGGTCTGACTGTGAAAGGTCTTGAATGCTGTACTAAGCAATGAGAAATATTCTTGAAAGTTTCTGAGCATCAAATAGGTTTTACAGATTTTCCAGAAAAGGAAATATGGTAGTATAAAACCAAAATGGAGAGCAACCAGAGAAAAGTAAACTGGTTAAGAAGTTATGGCAGCAGTCTGGGTAGAAGGCACATATTACAAAGACATTTAAGAATGGGTGGTAAATTCCTAAATATTAAAAAAAAAAATCCTAACATGTGGGGGGAAAAAACCCACAGAGCTGTAATCAAGAGCAACTAATCAAAAAACAAAACAAAACAAAAAGAAAAATCAGATTATACAACATATATCAAAGGTAAATTGTATTCCATTGATCTATCTGGTTTTGGACCAGAACTATGTTGCTTCAATTAATGATGTTTCATAATGTATTTTATTATATGTTAGGGAAATCTCTCACGATTACTTTTATTTTAAATTTTACTTGGCTATTCTTGAGTTTTTACTTTTCTATACATCAGCACTGCCACAGCAGTTTCTGTGATGATAAAAATATTCTATAATCTGCCCTGTTCAATATATGAATTACTACCCACATATGGTTACTGAGCACTTGAAATGTGGTTAGTGCAACAGAGAAACTAAAATTTAAAGTTCTTCCTCTTTCTTTTTTTCTCATCCCTTCTCCCTTCCTTTCCTACTTCCTTCCCCATACCCAAACACACTCTCTTTTGGGGGGCTATTACTGGTGTTATACCAAATTTACAGATTCATCTGGGGAAAATGATGATCTCTACATTATCTTCCTGCTCAGCAATAAAAGCTGTTCTCTGCTTACTTAGGCATTCTTGCCATCAGCAATGTTTTATAGTTTTCTTACTACAAGCTCTATAATTTTCTGTTAAGCTGATTGTTAGGTGTTTCATATTTTTGTTGATAGAGTTAATGGACTCATTTCTAATAGTTGCTGCTAGAATGCTGGAACAGTACTTATTATTTAATTATAAAGTTGTATCATTTTTTTCTTTTTAATACAATTTACTTTAATTATGGGTACGTATATGCCATAAAAAGGCAGAGGAAAATTTGTAACACAGATATCCTCAGTCTGACAGGCTCAAAGACTTTAATTTTCTCATCAGCCTACATTTATATATCCAAACAGGACAGACAAATTTCCTATTACATATTATAAGATTTCTCCAAAAGAAGAGTTAAAAAGAGGCTTAATTTCCTAATTCCTTGTTGTTTAGATACAACTCAGTCATTCCTTTCTAACTATAAGATACTCAAAGTCAAGACTTTATCTATCAACATTCAAGTGACTCATAGTTCCTATTAATATATAATCTCAGGCAATTAAAAACCTCAAAGTCTAAACCATTACAAGGGAAGAATCTAAAAATAAAAATGTATTGGGAAGAAGCAAATGTTCTTCCTAATGAAGAATTAACATAACTAAATACAAAATATTAACCCCAAAAGAATTTACATTAAGATTTTACTAAATAATGAAGAGCAGCATTTAGGTAGATTTAAAATAATTAGTTATCAATGACACTATATATGGAAAAAAATGAAGCTTTTAGTATGTAAGAAAACTACCAAAGTCAAATCGAATGAATTTTCGTAACCTTCACTATTTGTCGTATGTCTTAAGGAAAAAAAGAAAGACAGATGGGAATTATTTCAACAAATTACTTCATTTCCATCTTATTATTGAAATCAGTAAGAACTTCAAATTTTTGTCCTCAACTTTGCCTTCCCCTAACATTTTTTACTATTTTAAAAAGAAAAGGAGCACAGAGACAGAATCAACCCCAATGCCAATGAAATTATATCAGTTAATACTAAAAATCGAGTATAATACATCATACTAAATGGTAAAAGACTGAAAGTTTTCTCCCAACGATCAGGAACAAGACAAGGATATTTGCTCTTGCCACTTCTATTAAACATTGAAATAATGGAGGTTCTAGCCAGGGCAATCAGGCTAAATAAATAAATAAATGCATTCTGATAGTAAAGGACAGTAAAACCATCTCAATCTGCAGATGGCGTGATCTTATATAAAAAAAATCTAGGGTTGCCTGGGTGGGTCAATCGGTTGAGCGTCCGGCTTCGGCTCAGGTCATGATCTCACTGTTCGTGGGTTCCAGCCCTTTGTCGGGCTCTGTGCTGGCAGCTCAGAGCCTGGAGCCTGCTTCAGATTCTGTGTCTCCCTCTCTCTCTGACCCTCCTCTGTTCACCCTGTCTCTCTCTCTCTCTCAAAAATAAAACATTAAATATTTTTTTAAAAAAATCTAAATGAATCTACACACAAAAAAACTAGTAAATGAGTCCAGTAAGGTTGCAGAATAGAAGATTAAAATCTATTATATTTCTAAATGAAGTCCTAAAATTCCATTATCTTCTAATATACTAGTAATGAGAAATCCATAAATAAAATTAAGAAAAACAACTCCATTTACAACAGCATTAAGAGAAAAATACTCTGGAGTAAATATTAAGCAGAAGTGTAGGACCTGTACACTGGAAATTAAAACATTATCAAGAACAATTAAAATTATAAATGAATGGAAAGCCATCCTGTGTTCATAGATTAGAAGACATAATATTGATAAGATGGCAATACTGCCAACATTCACCTACAGAATCAAATCAATCCCTACCAAAATCCTTGTTGCCCTTTTGTTATGTGTTGAAGTTGACAAGCTGATCCTAAAATTCATATAGAAATGGAAAGAACTCAGAATAGCCAAAACAAACTTAAAAAGTTGAACAACTTATACTATCTTTTCAAATCTTATTACAAAGCTACAAAAATCAGGACTATGTGGTACTGGCATAAGGATTCACATAAAGATCAACAGCAGAGAATTAAGAATCCAGAATAAACCCGTATGTTAATAACTGATTTCCTACAAGGATGTCAAGACCATTCAGTGTAGAAAGAATAGGCTTTTCAACAAATGATTATGGGACAATTGGACACCTACATGCAAAAGAATGAAGTTGTACTCTTACCTCCACAACATATAAAGTTATTTCAAAATGAATCAAAGATCTAAATATAAGAGCTAAAACTATAAAACTCTTAGAGGAAAACCTAATAAGGTCCTCATGATCTTGGATTAGGCAATGTTTTAAAGTACAGATTGCAATCAACTATAGTTCAAAAATGGGAAAAAAAAAAAAGGCTTTTACAGTTATGTCCCACGTGATTAAAAAAAGCATGGAAACTACTTCTACTTAAACATTTCTGAAGACATTTTCCTTTGGAATAAAAATGTTAGATTAGATTCTGCTGTTGTGGTTATTTATCTTTAAGGGCTTTTTAACAAAGTAAGTTTATAGAGAAGCACTACTCAATTTAATATGAAGTTATAACTATTTTATTATGTGAATATATATATACGCCTGGGTACTACAAATCTAGTCACTCAACTAGATTTCTAAAATGACTCTGATATATGGCACTGTTTAAGTGTCTACTAGTCAGATAGTCTTTAGTGAAAATTAATCATTTAATTTAAAAATAAACTCTAAATTTCTATTTCAACATTTCTGCTTTGCATAAGAATGGGAAAAAACAACCAAAAAAGGACAGTATTACTTCATTTACTTTAACAATTACAGCTCAGTGACAGAACATCATAAGTACAACACTTTAAAGAAAATGAAGCTGTTGTCTTTGTGTATATATCAAAAACTGAACAGGTAAAGCAGAATTATTTAAATGTGTGGAGGAAATTGAACTCACATAACTCGATGTTTCCAAGCTATCTGTGTTGACCAGTACTGGAGGAGGGTTTGCCTTAAAGAAAGAATTGTAAATGTGTTAGCTTAACAGGAAAATTGACACATTAATTATTAATGTTCACAAATGTCAGAAGCTATTTCTTAAATTATAATTTTATATGCGCTTTTCATGTTAATCAATGAGCCCAGTTTCCAGCACCAGATGAAAAGAATTAAGTTCAAACAGTTAAATTTGATTTGTTTTTGAGAAATAAATTATTTTGCTAAAACAGACATAATTTTCTTAATATCTGTGAAGAAGTTTACTAGCCTTCTAAAAAGAAATCTATATTCTTTCTATAAGAACTCTTCCCAAGTTGTCAGAAATCATTAGATTTTCTATTTCCATGGATACCATGAAGATTCCTATCTTTTATCACCCAGAAAAAAAATTTCTATTTTCAGTTGCAATTATTGCTTTCCACCTGTTTTTCTAGACAACTCATAGAATAACAATGGTCAAAGAGCCAGCAGCAAAGCAAAACAAAACAAAAACCCAAGTAGAATAAATATGTCTACTTAAGTATGGATTGAAAAGGGCTTGGTTTTCCGGGTAAGCTGGAAAGTAATTATTATGTAGATGAAATAAAATTTAAAGAATAAAATTCAATAAATACCAAATGAAAAACATATCGGAACATACATCCCAAAAAACTTATGTGATTCCCCTTAAAATTATCTTTCTTCTACATGAGTATAAATGTACCATATCAAATGACATTTACATACAATCAAAAAGACAACTATCTTTTAAACAAATTTTAGAATAGGTTTATAAACATTAATAGTTCTGCTATCCCAATTAACTAAAGAATTATACATAAAACCTGTATGAAAGAAACATTATATACAAAGTGACCATTTTCTTCTAAGTGTATGGGCATTTCTAAGAGTTAAGTGTTCAGACTTCAAATGTTTTATGCCATTTTCACCAAAGTACTAGATCTGGATGATGACATGATAAAATGCTTAAAGACAACACAGCTGCATGGTTAAATAACCATATAATATGCATTTGGGCTACATGAAGCAGATTAAAAGCGAGAATATTTTATTATATATAAAAAAATATATAAATTAAATATACTTTACATGCAGCTCTACCTTTGAATGTAATAACCTATCTTCAGATGATTTAGTGAAAACCAAATCTATGAAGCACAAATACTATTTATAAGATTATCAGGTAAAACTAGTCAACTTACAGACATTTGAGATTTTATGAATATCTGAAATTAATCATCTCCCAGTGACCTATTGAGAATCCTCAAATTGACAGTACTTCACTTAATTAAAAAAATTAGGGCACAATTTCACCTTATTTTGTTGAAGCGATGACAGACAATGGCAAGAAAGGGGTACCAAAAAAAAGTCACAAAATAAGTTACATTCTTTAAAAAATAAGAAAACAAAGCCTTTTGATTCCCTCTGCCCATGTATTAGCAAACAGACAATGAAAAAGTTATCATCATTGCATAGAAGTTATCTTTTGATTCTAGCCATATAAAAGTCTATCTGATATTGAAATATATACAAAGTGATATAACATGTTAAATATACTTCAAATAAAATAATGACGATGAGAGGTCAGGAATGAGAGAGATTATGGATCATAGGAGTACACATGAGTTGATGATTGTTGGAGTTTGGTGATAAGTATATATGGGAGTTCACTTTACTACTACCTCCTCTACATTTAAGTACTTATGAAATTTTTCATAATAAAAAGTAAAGCAAAAAAAAAATATATTGAGTTAACTACTCAATTTGTAGGAGGTGAATAACTAAGGCAGTTGTGAAATACTATAATAGGTCAGAGTTGTTATTAAGATATTAGCATTCATATCAGAAAGCTGATTTCAACTTTAAAGTTCAGTTGAGAATAAAAAATATAGACAAGTGGAATACTTTGTGTAATTTTGACTTAAAGAACACAGTAATATAAGATATTTTTAAATGTATCTTATAATTAACGTGTGAATAATCATATTTGAAGGGAAATGATGGTAATAACATGAAACTGGACAAAAAACAGGAATGTTCACATTGAGGATTAAGCAAGAATTTCAACCAAAAGTAGCATCAGGATAAGAAAACCTAGCCATTTAAAAAAGACAGATCATAAAAGATGGTCTCAAACAGAGCCTGTAATAAATGAAGCTCAAGAGGCATGATCTGACTGCCTCACGTTTACCTGCCTAAAATAAAAAATATTTAAGACTGTGTTAGCAGGTAGAGAATTAAAATATTTAATTTGGAATATACTATACTCTTAATAACTTGAGATTTTCTAAATTCTTATATTTTAAAATACAGAAACAGTATCTGAAAAAGTAATTCTCATTAGCTCTCAAAGAGGTAAGAATGAAAATTAAACGGGCAGCACAATTTGAATGTGCTTGAAGGGTTTGATACACAATTCAGAAAGGTTCACTACCTTAGCAGCAAAAAGCTAAATAATAGGCTACTTCTGAAGGAAGAGATGCAGAAAAACTTGGCCACAGAAAGCACATACTTTCAAATAGCTTAAGTATGAAGAGCACTGAAATCAGAAATGGTAGCAAATCTGGCAAGTTTAAGACACTGGGATCTGTAAATGGGATAGTGGGTAGCAGAACAGGTGACATGAAATTATCAGCTCTGCTTAGGAATTGAAAAAAAAAAAACTTGAGAAGAATCTATTTGAAAATTATTTCAAATGAAGAGAAACTTTTCCCTGTACCTCACTACAAGTAACATCAAAAGTCTTGGTTCTAGTGATTTTTCTATCTCACTCTACCATTCAGTAACTCTGTACAGGTAAGTCATAAGTGTTCTTGAAACTCATTTTCTCCATCTATAAAGAGACAGCAACACATGCCTTTACCCAGGAGGATTGTGTGAGTATCCAGCAAATAGTAAAGGAAAATCTGTTGTCAACCACAGAAACCAACTGTTAATCTATTATTATTTACTAACAACCTATACCACTGTGTATGTTTCAACTAGGACAATGAAGTCCCAGAATTCACTTAAGAGTTTTAGTATAGGGGCAGAGATCTTCCAGAAAGAGGAACTAACAAACCCCTGAAGAATCTGACCTAAGTATCAATAACAAGACTCAAGAAACATAATTTTGCTCATCCAACTTTTTACTATTCCATCTCATTAATAATAGGCCTCATAGGGATTGCTCCTGTAACACAATGCAATTTCCTTACACAATTTCAGAAAGCAGTATTACATAAAACAAACAAACAAAAACTGTTAAAATAATTCTAAAATCCAGTTATTTAAAACAGGCCAAAATTAGGAATTTAGAAAATATGTTTATGCTGTACATTGTATTTCTCCTTACCATTTGTCAAAGTTTCATTATATTATTTGCTTAATGTCTGTCTCCTTCTCTCCTACTAAATTATTAAAAAAAAAAAAAAAGTGTTTTTCATATGAAGAACTCACAAACCCCAGAACACACCTTGGATTCTAATTTGAGACACTGCATTAAAAGTTAAATGCTATCCCTTAGGTGATCAAATTTTGAATGGAAAAATAAATAGGATGAATTCTGAGAGGATGGCAAAATAGGAAGCAACACACATCTGTCACCGAGACAACTACACTGGCAGAATCTCCCTGATGTAATACTTTGAAACTTCCAGAGGAGGTACTAAATGGTAAATTGTGGTTAATTCAATTTCAGCTCTTACCACAGAAGCAGCTGTCCAACTCCCACCCCTCTGCCCCGTAATGTTAGCTGTGCAAGTTGCTGACACAAAATGTGCATAACCTAGGAGGGGCAAAAAAAACCCTGTTCTCCAAATACAGGGGATTTGTGCTCTGATTCCTAATTGCTACTTCTGATCACAGAGGTGCAGACAAAGAAGCAGTGGCCATTACTGTTGTCTTCCCATTGGTTGAAGCGACTTCCAGAGGATTTAAAGGGCAAACACCTCCTCCCACCATTTCATTTTTCTCTTTTTCCCCTTTTGAGAGATAGACACTGAAACCCCACGCTATTCAAAGGCAGTTACATATATAAGGGAAATTAGAAAGCCACTGTATATGCCCAGGGTAGGTTCAGGCAAAGAAAAGATCTAAGGAAGACCTTAAGTTTATACTGCAGACTGATCCTTGGCACACAGAGAGTCTATAACAATTAAACGACAAAAATAAAAACAAAACAACAGCAAACTTTAGGAAACAGGAGAATCTGATTTCCAGAGTTACGGCACCATTAAGAGTCAAATGTCCAGTTTTCAGCAAAGAAACCAAAGGCAGCCAAAAATCAGTAGGGAAAAAGAGAAAGAACGAACGAAAGAAAGATAGGGTAACTGCCTTAAAAAAACCTGGTGGCAGATCTACTTCACAAAGACTTTGAAACAACCATATTAAAGATGTTTAAATAATTAAGAGAGAAGATGGACAAAGAAAATGAAATAATGGGAAAATTTATAAAACATAAAACAGAAAAATCTATAAAAAATAAAAAAGCTAAAAAAATCAAAAGGAAAGTTTGGAGTTGAAAAGTTCAATAATTGAAATGAAAAATTCACTAGAGTAATTCAAAGGCAGATGTGAGTAGGCAGAAGAATTAACAAACCTGAAGATAGGACAATGGAAATTATTAAGTCTGAAAAGAGAAAGGAAAAAAAAAAAAACACGAAAAAAATGACCAGATTCTAAGGGACCCTGGGCCACCATGAAACAAAACAATACATACCTCATGGGAATCTCAGAAGAGGAGAGATCAAGGAACAGAGAAAATACTCAAAGAAATAATGGCCAAAACATTCTCAAATATGACACTATTACCACATGAGTACAAACACCCAAGAAGCTCCACAAACTCATGGCAGGATGATTCACACTGAGACATATTATAATCAAATTGTTGAATGACAGGTGCACCTGGGTGGCTCAGTTGGTTAAGCATCCAACTCTTGATTTCAACTCAGATCATGATCTCATGGCTTTGTGCGTTTGAGCCCTGCCTGCTTGGGATTTTCTCTCTCCCTTTCTTTCTGTCCTTCCCCCAACTTGTGCTGTCTCTGTCCCTCTCAAAATAAACTTAAAAAAAATTACTGGAAGACAAAGACAAAAAGAATTTTGAGAGCAACAAGAAAAAAGTGACTTATTACATTCAAGATCTTCAATATGATTATCAACAAACTTCTCATCAGAAGCTTGATATGAGAAGGCAGTGAGTTGATATATTTAAAGTACTAAAAGAAACAAACCCCTTGTTAACCTAGATCCCACTGTCTTTCAAATGTGAGGGAGGAATTAAAATATTTCCAGAGAAACAAAAGCTGAAGGAGTTCATTACCAGTAGAGCTGTCTTGAACCAAAAAAATAAATAAAAAATAAAAAAATAAAAACAAATGCTAACGAGAGTCTTGCAAGTTGAAATGATAGGACACTAGAGTGTAACTCAAGGTGTTTGAAGATATACAGAGCTTAGTAAAGATAACTATAAGGGCAATTATAAAAGCTAATATTATTGTCACAATCCTTTTTAATATCACCATTTATTTTCTACATATTCTTAGAGGAAATGCTTTCATCATGGAGCACAATGTTTGTAGTGAGTGGGTTTTTCACATGGGAAAGATGACAACAGTTCTGTAAATGGATTACCGTGATGGATGCACAAAAATGAAAGCACTTAACACCACTGATATGTAAACTTAAAAATGGTTGTAAGACGGTAAATTTTTACATTATATGTATTTTACCACAACTAAAAAGTTGGAAAATATATGACCTCAAACTAATTAAGAGAAAATATTTAGTGTTATAAAATATTTGTATTTCGAGGTAAATGGGGCATGAGAGAAACTTTCTTTGAAATGATTCATAAAAAAATATTTTGATTATATAGGAAGAGAAATGATAAAGCAAATATGGTAGGTAAAAATATTAAGAATTGGGAGAGTTGGGTAAAGGTATGTGGGATTTCACTGCACTATTTAAAAAGTTTTTTTTTTAATGTTTATTTATTCCTGAGAGAGAGGGACAGAGTATGAACAGGGGAGGGGTGGAGAGAAAGGGAGACACAGAGTCTGAAGCAAGCTCCAGACTCTGAGCTGTCAGCACAGAACCTGATGTTGAGGCTTGAACTCACAAACCAGGAGATGATGACCTCAGCTGAAGTTTAACTGACTTAACTAACTGAGCCACCCAGGTGCCCCTCACTGCACTATTAGTGTAATTTTCTTAAGTCTGAAATGATATGAAAATAAGATAAAACAAACCTAACAAAACAAAAACAAAAAACCAAAAAACCCCCAAAATACAGAATAAGGGCACTGCAGTCAGATACTAGTATGTGGTTAAAAAGGTTCATCAAGGTAACATGAAGTATGCTTTTCTAGTTAGGATTACCACTAAAACGAAAATATATTAGGTTATACTTTAGATTATACTAATGATCAAATCAGTTAAGACTCAATACTCAAATGTCTCGTGAAACCTGTATGGTCCAAAAGTGATAAAAAATGGTCTACACTGGATATAGCTGTAATGTAACTACTCTCATGTCATGTGGGAGCTGTCAACTTGTCCCTTGCACAAACTCCTAGAGAAAAAGGTCAATGTTATATTTATCTTAGTAGCTACAGGACTGGAATAATAACATAAAACTGAAAGAACATCAATCCCTTCAAAGCACATAAAATTTGAATACATACAAAGAATTTTACACACACAAATTAGGCATAAAGCATTTTCAACTATACCTTAATTACATGACAGATCCCCACAACTGGTTGAAATAGAGGTCTAAAGCATCTGGTTTTAAATCAGAGTATTTCCTCTGGGGTGGAAAAAGACATTTAATAGGTCAGTATATGTGGAGAACTGGAGTTACAAGAAACTGAGTAATTTCCCCCACTGTCACATAGCCAGAAAGGGGTGAGGCCAGGAAGTGGTAGTCAGATCTCACTATAAAGTCCATGCTCTTCATGCAACTTCAGCAGCCATTCGTTAGGCCTTTCTCCATACCATTCTGTGTAATAAGCATAATAATTGCTATTGTGGAGGGCTTTCATAAAATGTAAATGACACGATCAATATAAAAGTACTCTGAAAAGTATAAAAATTGTACAAATAATTAGGCTATCTAGCCTGTAATTAGGCTGTCTGTATCTATCTATATATAGCTACCTACTTTGCTTAATCCTCAAACTCGTTAAAAAATATTTTTTAATTTATTTTTTGAGACAGAGACAGAGAGAGTGAGCAGGGGAGGGGCAGAGAGAGAGACTCCCAAGCAGGCTTCACACTGTCAGCATTGAGACCAACGTGGGGCTTAAACTCATGAACCATGAGATCATGACCGAAGCTGAAATCAAGAGTCAGATGCTTATTAACCAACTGAGCCACACAGGCGCCCCTCCTCAGACTCATTTTAAAGTACTCATGGAGGCATTATTCCCCATTTTAACAGATGGAGTATAAAATGTAGAGGTTAAGTAACCTGTTTGAATTGCAAAGGTAAGACTAGACTCCAAATCTTGCTTCTTCTATTTCTATTACATCCTGATTTATCTAACATGTAAAGTAGATCTTTAGAAGAAAAACTATTTCAATTTAAAATGGTAAAATTAAGGGGACACGTGGGTCTGTCAGTTGCTTAATAAACACCTGACTTCAGCTCAGGTCATCATCTCATGGTTCTTAAGTCTATTGAGTTTGAGCTATGCATCAAGCTCTCTGCTATTAGCACATAGCCCGCTTCGGATCCTCTGTCCGCTCCTCTCTCTGTCCCTCTCCTCTTTTTCTCCCTCTCAAAAATAAACAAACAAAAAAATGTTAAAATTAGGTTATCTATTAAGTAAGGCTTTCAAATTTATTTGAGAACATTTTAATGGTTATACTAATTTTAAAATGTACATGTTATACTTGATTAATCACAAACATACTTACTGTGGAAAATGAAGCACACCTATAGGCTTCTCACATTATACAAAATAAACTATTAATCTACTCCACATGGACTTTCGTAGTATATTTAAAACCTAAAACAAGGCTAAGGAGAATAAAGAAGGCTTTCTCTTGTGCACATATCCTCATTTGTTTTTCTAACTTGTTTCCTGGTTTACTGTCTCAAAGAAATATGAAATAACACTAATAATATGAATAGCCAAGATCATGTGCCAGTTGCAAATACATTATTATTCTTCCAATCACTGTAAAACATCTCAAGTTAGTATTAGGCCATCTTCAGTGTTACAGATGAGTAAATAGAAGCTGAGTGTGGTTAAGCAAACTGCTCAGAGTTATACAGCTTATAAAATGGTAGGACTGGAATTCCAAACTAGATCACTCTGACTGGAAGACCTCTCCTTTATGACTACAAGGCTATGCAACATCTCTACAATTTCCAAATGTAGTGTGATGCTGTTAGGGATACTTGGAGTAAATAAATCAAGAGGTCTCTGAGCAGGAAAGGACAAGTTCCTCATGGAAATGAAGAACAGACACTACTATAAAATTTCAAAGGATTCTATGAAACTATTTCAACATCAAAAGATGAAGTGACAAGAGTAAATTAAACTTTCAAATCCCCTACTGAAAAAAATATTATACTACTAAATCCTAGATGCTTGGAGAGATGTTACATTATTACAATATTACAATAACACATAGACTGGTTACTTAGAATTGTATTTTACAATTCTAATTCAATTCCTTCTCTTCAACACAGAGAAAAAAATCCATCTGGATTTCAATTCTTAGTGGCTTTAAAATGATTTAACTTTTAATGACTTTCATAAAGAGTGAAAGATTATGTAGAAGAAGTAACATAATAAAATAAATTGAAGTCTTAATGTAGTATCTGTAAATTCCCCCAGATCCCATTTTGCTCCTATTGATTTTCAGTTTTTAGGAGAGGAGAGAGGCGCTGAAATAAGTAATCACAG
The DNA here is from genome assembly GCA_017311185.1 of Proteles cristata cristata. Taxonomy (NCBI): domain Eukaryota; kingdom Metazoa; phylum Chordata; class Mammalia; order Carnivora; family Hyaenidae; genus Proteles; species Proteles cristata. The sequence goes on from JAESUZ010004722.1 coordinate 1,903,282, forward strand.
ATGATACCGACTGTCCACAACAGAATAATACTATCATTATTTAGCTTTGGATGATTTTGTTAATGTTTTAAAAAACCATCCTTTGCAATTACTAAAGTTCTGAAGCTGAAAAAGTTCAGATTCTCTGACATTTGCTATTATTTCATTTTATTTTTTGACTGTCATGTGTTACCTTTTTAAAAAGAAAATTTTATTTTAGAATAATTTTAGATTTACAGAAAAGTTGCAGAGATAGAAAATTTCCCACATACTTTATATATATGAGCTCTTATTTTTAACATATAAATGTGAATGTTACCTAACTAAATGATAGAAAAATATTTCCAAAGAAGATATATATACATACATCGGGAAACAAAAAGCTAAATAAAATGACACATCCAGTATAATATGAGGACAATGACTTTTATTATCTTTAGAAAATAAAATTTCCCAAAGCAAATAAAAACCTGTTTAAACAGATTTACAAATACAAAAGGCATAGGCATGATAACAAATCTGAGATTCAATATTATGAAGTTCAGAATGTGCCCTATTTCACAGTTAATCTAAAAAAATGGTAAATACTGAACCCATTATATTAAATCCCAAATATTTAACTCCCTAAAAACACCAACTGAACCCCGAAGTAAATTACTATGTCTAACAAAGAAACATTTAAAACAGTTTGAAAAGAATACAAATGAAACATTAAAAGCAAATGAAATTTTTATAAAGAAAAAAGAAACTAATAAAAACCTGTGGTATGGTGGGTAGGATGACAGTATTCTCAGCAGGGACTGGCAGGACAGGGATCACAGGGACAGTGGGAGAAGAGGGAGGTACAGCTTCTGTTGGCTAAAAATCATCAATGACAAAAAATCAGGAAAAATACCAAAATAAAAGAAAAACATATAACAAAGTTTTGTCATAAATTATACTTTTCAGAAATAACTGAGAAATAAGTAAAATATTAATATGTTACTTTAATTTAAATGAGAAAATGCTCTCCAGAAATTACTTTAGAAATCATTAGGCTACTACTAATTTTAATAACTATAATTAAACTGAGTGACTACTTTCTAGATGTTTAAATGAAAATAATAAAAGATAGTGACTTAGAATATATTCCTTTTCTAGGAGACAAAACACTCACTTTACAGGCTACAACACATTCTTCCAGCATTCAGAAGATATCTGACCGCTTTTCTCCTTGCATTCAAAGCATGAAGTATAATCTTATTAGTCCATCAGACAGGCAGTGGGAGTTTAGAAATTCACCAAAGGACTTAAAAGCTGTATCTATATCATTTTTAAAAATCTATGCTATTGACCTCTATTATCAAGAACTATAAAAACCTGCCTTAAAATTGCCTTTAAGGTCATTAATTCAGGGGCACCTGGGTGGCTCCGTTGGGTGAGTGTCTGACTTCGGCTCAGGTCATGACCTCATGGTTCATGGGGTTGAGCCCCGCATCGGGCTCTGTGCTGACAGCTAGCTTGGAGCCTAGAGCCTGTTTGGGATTCTGTGTCTCCCTCTCTCTCTGACCCTCCCCTGCTCATGCTGTCTCTCTCTCTCTCTCTCAGAAATAAATAAAACATTAAAAAAAAAAAGTCATTAATTCAACTAACATTCACTGAGTAACTATTATGTGCCAGACATATTCTGGCAAAAATTTAAAAAGAACTCTAGTTGACATAATTTAAACTAAAAAGCTTTGATCTTTAACTCAATTACTTACCAATTACTTTAACTCAAATACTTATCAATTAATTTTACCAAAGATGTAAATGGAACACAGAAGAGGTGTGTTGTATCAGGTCCTAATCCCTGTTAACTGGATTAACTCATAAACATTTGCTATACCAATAACATATCCTACATATATAAGAAAAACATTAAAATCAAAATGATAACAAGACGGTATGCATTCGAAGAGACTTAAAACAGGAAAAACAAATTTGATGAAGAACTATGCTTTTTCTAACAAAGAAATAAAAAATAAAATTACAATGTTGACCTTCTGGTCTATCAAAACAGCCAATTAACATTTATCAAAAATGTATGAATTCTCCGATAGTGCTGGGACAAATGGATATCCACATGCAAAAAAAAAGAGAAATTAAGTCACTCTTCAATCATATTCAAAAACTAATGAGAAATAAATCCATGATCAAAATACAAACACATACTCTTAAAACCTGAAAACATACGGGTAAATCTTCATGACCTTGGATTTGACAGTGGATTCTTAAATATCATATCAAAAGCATATGTGACAAGAATAAATGAATTGGACTTCATCAAAATTAAAACCTTTTGTGCAAAGGACATTATCAAGAAAGTGAAAAGATAACCTACAAAATGGGAGAAAATATTTCCAAGTCATACATCTGATGAGGGTTATAAAAACACAACAACAAAAAGATAAAAAAAGTATTTAAAAATGGGCAAGGACTTGAACAGACATTTCTCCAAAGGAGATATACAAACAGCCAATAAGCTCATGAAAAGATACTCAAAAAATTATTATTAGAGAAATGAAAATCAAAATTACAACAATATATCATTTCACACTTGCTAGGAGACTGTAATTAAAAAAGAAAAACAAAACTAGAAAGAAACACGTGTTGGTGAGGATGTGCCGAAACTGAAATCCTCAAAAACTGCTGGTAGGAATGGAAAAGGTGTAAGCTGCTGTGGAAAACAGTTTGGTGGTTCTTCAAAAAAGCTAACCATAGTATTACCGTACGACCCAACAATTCTAGTTCTAGGTGTATATATTCAAAAGAACTAAAAACAGGGACTTGGATACCTTTTTTTTTTTTTTGTAAGTTTATTTATTTATTGAGAAAGAGAGGAAAAGAATCCCAAGCAGGCTCCATGCCCAGAGTGGAGCAAGATCCTATGACCATGAGATCATGACTTCAGCTGAAAGAGTTGGACACTCAACGGACTGAGCCCCCTAGGCGCCCCATGGGACTTGGATACTTTACATCAACATTCACTGACAATGTCTATTGTATTCACAATAGCCAAAATGGTGAAAATAACCCAAGTATCCATCAACAGATGAGTGGATAAACAAAATGTGGTATATAGATATAATGAATATTATTCAGCTGTAAAGAGGAATGAAATTCTGACACATGCTACAACATGGATGTATCCTGAAAATATATGTTTTCAGGTGAAATTAACAGAGCCTGACCTGGGCTCCAACTCATGAACCACGAGATTATGACCTGAGCCAAAGTCAGACACTTAACTGACTGAGCAACCCAGACGCCACTCAAAATAAATTTTTAATGCATGGAAATAGGTCCTTTCTCACTGCTGTTGGATATATAAATTCATACAAACTTTAAGGAAAGTAATTTAGCAGCAATTATTTATAGCCTTAAAAATGTGTAAACTCACAGTTACTTAATTCTGGCAATCTATCCTAAGTGAATAATTTTAAAAAATGTTCTAATAGTCTTTTTTAAAAATAGTTTATTGTCAAGCTGGTTTCCATATAACACCCAGTGCTCATCCCAACAAGTGCCCTCCTTCATGCCCATCACCCCCTTCCCCCCCACCCCCATCAGCCCTCAGTCTGTTCTCAGCATTCAAGAGTCTCTCATGGTTTGCCTCCCTCCCTCTCCCCCACTATATTTCCTCTTCTTTTCCCCCATGGTCCTCCGTTAAGTTCCTCCTAATCCTCCTATACGTGTAAACATATGGTATTTGTCCTTCTCTGCCTGACTTATTTCGCTCAGCATAACACCCTCAAGGTCCATCCATGTTGCTACACATGGCCAGATTTCATTCTTTCTCATTGCCATGTAGTATTCCATTCTATAGATAAACCACATCTTCTTGATCCATTTGTCACTTGATGGACACTTAGGCTCTTTCCATGTTTTGGCTATTGTTGAGAGTGCTGCAAGGAACATTGGGGTACTTGTGCCCCTATGCATCAGCACTCCTGTATCCCTTGGGTAAATTCCTAGCAGTGTTATTTCAGGGTCATAGGGGAGTTCTATTGTCTTAATACAGTCTACTGACCACTGTTTATGCTTGGAAAATATGGAATACCCTAAATATCTAAAGGTGCTACAATGGCTATGTTTATAAACAATGAAAATGGTTTATATGTCAATATAAAGACCCTGTAGGTCTGGCTTAGGGCTCCAGTCACTAATTATATACTGTTTCCATACAAAAAAAATTTTAATTCCATATTATGAGTTTAAAATGAAAAACTTAAATGCTAACCAATTTTCAGTGGAATACTTATGTGACTTTTTTAAAATGTTGGAAAACCCAGAGGTTCTGACTTTAAATTTATAACAAGTGTGAAAGAATGATAGTTTTAAAAGAGCTGTCGCTTGATCACCTGGGTATACATACAGAAAACAAAAGGAATCCCATCTTTACTTATACAATACTTAAAATTAATTGCAGATTGTTTGCTGACATAATTGAGAAGTATGAAAATTAGATTTCTAGAAGATAATAATGACACAGTATCATCATGACCTTGGATGGTGTAGTCAAAAAAGGTACAGATTGTTGAAACCAAGCAGGGTGAGGACAGCATCTGTATGCAGGGAATAGAGGGATGGCAGCAGTCTTGCAAAGGGTGCTTGGAGCCTGAGCAGGATATGGGCAGAGCGGTGCCAGGAGCCTGATATGTTTTGCTGGAATCCAAATGTGACAAAGACAGTATCTATGTGGCAGTAACAGTAGTCTGGTATAAAGCATAGGAACCTCAGTGGAGTAAAAAGGGGGTATGTTAGAGCTTGAGTAGAGTAAGGAAAGTGTCAATGGGAGATTTTGATCCAATAAATAGGATAATGATAGCAAGATTCCTCATGTCAGAGAAGAGTTACAAATATGGAAAGGGAAAAAATTAGCATGATACCTATGGTTTTAGAATAGAATTGGAGGTTAGAATAGAACTGGAGGTTAGCATGAATGCATGGTTATATATATATATATATATATATATATATATATATATGAACACACGAATACAGACATAAATGTGTTTATATGTACCTATATTCCCCAGCTCTGCCCACAGAGAATACCTGGGGGCAGTAACACTCCAATAGCCTGAACATACCTATCACTCAGATTATGGTTTCTAAATACACATTCTGTAATAAACACACACACACACACACACACACACACACACACACACACACACACACACACACACACACACACACCAAAAAAGGAGTCTTTGGAGAAATGGCTGATTCCAATGCTAGAGCTTAGCGAAGTATAATATGAATCTAAAACATCCTGTTGTACCAGAAAATATAGAACTGTTCGAGGAATAATGAAGGCATGTCAAAAGACACAGAAGTTAGCTTGAAGAGTTTTCATTAGTCAGACCAGGAACAATTTGAGAACTAAAGATAACAGTGGCAAACAACCTACTATATAAAAACAGATTCCAGGAGTCCATACTGATTTAATAATTTCAAGAATAAATGAACAGAAGAGAAAGAATTTCCTTAAGACAGAATGCCAACTAAAGAATGTATAAGGAATTATGGAATTACAAAATCATTTGGCAACCATCATAGTAATAATATATTGAAAAAAAACTTCAATAGTTGCAAAGATTCCAGTGCTGCTGAATGAACCTTCCATTACATTCCAGCAGATTAAAGTTTAAAAAGGACACATGGATGCAAAGAAGTTATCTTTCTTAAAAACTTTATTGATTACAGTAAAGAAATCTAGTAGATACTACCTTTTTTTTAGAGTTTTTTAAATTTATTTTGAGAGAGACGGACACAGCACAAGTTGGGGAGGGGCAGAGAGAGACAGAATTCCAAGCAGCTCTTATGTGGGGTTTAAATCCACGAAACTGTTAGGTCATGACTTGAGCTGCAATCAAGAGTTGGACCCTTAACCAACTGAGCCACTCAGGCACCCCTTTAACAGATACTATCTTAATCAATGTTAACATCATCAGGGATGGGACAAATCAAAATCATGCTGATAGGCTATAATAAGAGCATATCACCTCTGAGAAATTCTAATTGAAGATGCATAACCTGAATCCAATCACTGAACATCTGATACACTACAAAATAACTGGCTTTAGTCATCCAAAGTATCAAAGAAAAAAGTCTAAGTTTACAATCATTTTTTATAACTTCAGTTTTATTTTTTAATAGCTTTGTTGATATATAGTTGATTAAAAAACTGCACATATGTATACAACTTGTAGAGTTTGGACATATGCATTATCTGTGAAATGATCACCACAATTAAGGTCGCAGACATATATATCACCTTTCAAAATTTCCTTATGCTTCTTTCATAGTCAGATATTAGCTGATTAATAATTTACTTTAATATAAAAATAAGGCAAAGCTAAATGTTTATGTCAACTTTCCAGGTCAAGCAAGAAAATTTCCTCCACTAAGCATTAGTTCTCCAAAACCCTTTATGAAAAACTATAAATTCTTTAATATTACACTTGAACCTCACTGTAACCTTGGCTCTAAGCCTGTTTAAAATCTATCTCCTTTAGATAAGGATCTAAATACCATTTTTTCTAATGTTTTATTTATTTCTAGGAGAGAGAAAGACAGACAGCGTGAACAGGGGAGGGTCAGAGAGAGAGGGAGTCACAGACTGAAACAGGCTCCAGGCTCCAAGCTGGCAGTCAGCACAGAGCCCGACGTGGGGCTCGAACCCACGAACCGCGAGATCATGACCTAAGCGAAAGTCGGACGCTCAATCGGCTAAGCCACCCAGGCGCCCCTAAATACCATTTTTTTAAAAATCCTAAAACAACTCATACTATCTTAATCCACCCTCTTCTGTATAGGGCAAGTACTTTGAAAAGGAACATATTTGCCTCTGCCAGTTTCTTAAGAGAAACAAGCCCTTCTGAGAAAGTTTTCAAAAACAAATGACATATCAATAAATAAAATTTCCTAGCTTTAGGTGAACAACTTTAGGTTACAAAGAATTACAGAATAACAAATTAATTCATTTAGTTCATCTGAAACAAAAATACAGCCCTAAACAAATAATAATCAAATGAAGGTTGAGTGATGAGGAAGAGCACAGATGTTAGACCTGATAACACTGTGAAATGAAGAGGTAAGAGGATATTTTAAGGGCAGAAATGAGAACAGGGTAGAATTCTGGAGAGCAGCAGCAGATTCTAAATTGGAAAATGTCATGCTTAAGAGTCTAATATAAATAATGAGATACCAAAATACACTAACCATTATATTTGGGCTATTAGAGAAAAGGAGGAATTCAGCATAAACATTTAAACCTGAAAAATCTTGTATATGTATTTCATTAGACAATGGTGACTATTATATACAATCATCCTTTTCCTGCTACATTTGTATCACTCAATAAGATCAGCTCCAAAGAGTTGTTTTTTTTTTTAATCATGACCATGTGACTAACGACAGTCTCAGTTGTTTCTATCCATAGCAACACCATGGAATCATTAGCTTCTGAGGCTGCCTTCAGAGATTTGTTTCCATGACAACAGAGGCTATACTATTAACAGTGTCTCACAGAAAACTGTAAATTCCAGTAAAATAACTGGATTGCACATATTTTAAAAGTGCTTTTTTATGCCAGTATCAAACTGACAGCTTTTGGAAAAGTGTTTTACAATCATTTTTAGAGATTCTTATTAAATTTCTTTACAGTTTTACATTAAAAAAAATTTTTTAATATTTATTTCTGAGAGAGAGAGATAGCGTGAACAGGGGAGGGTCAGAGAGAAAGGGAGGCACAGAATCTGAAACAGGCTCCAGGCTCTGAGCTAGCTGTCAGCACAGAGCTCGATGTGGGGTTCAAACCCATGAACCATGAGATCATGAACTGAGCCTAAGTCAGATGCTTAACCGACTGAGCCACCCAGGCGCCCCCATAGTTTTACATTTTATTTATTTATTTATTTATTGATTGATTGATTGATTGATTGATTTAAATGTTTAATTTATTTCTAGGAGAGAGAGAGAGAGAGACAAGCGTGAGCAGGGGAGGGTCAGAGAGAGAGGGAGTCACAGACTGAAACAGGCTCCAGGCTCTGAGCTGGCAGTCAGCACAGAGCCCGACACGGGGCTCGAACCCATGAACCGCGAGACCATGACCTAAGCGCAAGTCGGACGCTTAACCGACTAAGCCACCCAGGTGCCCCCATGGAAAATGTAACTGATTTTCATTAAAGTAGTCTGAAGCCTTATTTAGGTATAGCCACATGCATAACGTGTACTGCACATCAACATTTATGACCATGCACTTTCACTGCCATTCATTCAATAATGTCTGTCTCTTCTTTAAGGAGGCAAATCCTGCTAAGAAAGTCTTCAAAAACAAATGACGTATCAATACACACAATTTCCTAGCCATAGCTCATAACCAATAGAGCTGTAGTAACCAATTCAGTATACATTCAGGAATGAATTCAGGAATGAATGAGTGAGCCTACCTTTATTAAACTGCATTCTGCTTAAAATAGTTAAACCATTCTTATATGTGCATATGAATCCTGACTGATATAGGAAGAGACAGAAAGGATAGTTAGGAGGCTGCTGTGATAATCCAGCTGAGAGGTCATCAGTGGTTTAAACCAAATGGTGAAAATGGGAATGCGTAGTCAGACCAAGACAGATTTTGAATGTACAACGGGTATTATCTGGTAACTAATGGGAACAAGGAGTGAGGAAGGACTATTAAGAATAACACCCACAATGGCCACTAAAAATGATATTTTCCATCATAGTAAGACTCAAGTGTAAAAGACGTGCAAGGCTATCTGAATACATTTTCAAACGTTTTCTCACTAAATTATTTGTTAAAATGACTTTCACAGCATAAGATGAAACACTGAAGAAAGTTAAGTGAAGCCATACTACAGGATCATTTATAATTGTTTATATCTTACATTGACATGTTACATGAATGAGGCAAACTGAGCTTATAATACAAAGATTCAATAAGGTCTAAGTAAATTTACACCACCATTTAGAGAAAATGAAATATATTAGCAAATCTTTTGTTATCAATATCTTAGATAACAAGGAAAAGTACTCTTGTGCCAGTTGTGTTAGTTGGTAAGTACTTTATTTTGTTTTTGTATGGCATGGGTAATATTCTTAATCCAAATTCCTTTGTTTAGATATCTACTATGCTGTAATGAGATATGTTTCTCTGATGTAATGTCAAATAAGCTATCTAAGAAGGGGGACAGAAAACAAAACAGAACAGAAAAACTCTGGCCAGTTCTTTTTCATGTTAATGGAAAGATAAAATACAGCACAGTAGATTTATCAAAACTCTGCTTGGGAATCACTGTATTCAAAAGGGGTCCAGTACCTTCAGAATAAAGGTGTTTTTCATTATTTAAATCTGATTTTATTTGATTCAAATGACTTTTTTTGCCACAGTTACTGTGGATACCTTCGATATAAACTATACAGTGGAAAAAATATTATTTGAACCAGCTGCATGGGACATCCAACATCATAATTATCTCAGAAGCAAACGTCAATAAACCAGATACATTTTAAAACAAATCACTAAGGCGTTAAATTACAGAGTTTTGATTTTATTTTATTTTAAAAATTTTTTAAACGTTTTATTATTTCTGAGAGAGAGACACACACAGCGTGAGCGGGGAGGGTCAGAGAGAGAGGGAGAAACAGAATCTGAAACAAGCTCCAGACTCTGAGCTGTCTGTCAGCACAGAGCCCGATGCAGGGCTTAAACCCACAAATTGTGAGATCATGACCTGAGCCGAAGTCGGACGCCCAACGGACTGAGCCACCCAGGCGTCCCCAAAATTTTTATTTTAAAATAGCAAAGGGGAGATAGGAAAACAGACCTAATGATTAATAATCCTATTACAGAAACATGGGTAAAAACCTGTTACTTTCAACAGACAGTTCACCTGGTTCATGAATCTATTTCTGCCTGCAAGATTCAGGATACTGAGTTAAAGTTTATCATCCTTTTATTATGAAAAGATGGCATTCTATCAGCATTCAGCTGGTCACTTTGTACTGGTAGAAAGATGAGTTAACAACCACTAAAAATTTAAAGTAAGCAGAGACTTTAAACTTGGATTTAAAGATATGATTACATAATTAGTAAGTAGGTCTGAAACTATCAACTGCAATATACCTTTCTAGCCTGATTTTTTAAAATCAGAATATGGTTAGAGAAACCTGCACAACCATGAACTTTCATGATTGAAATAAAAAATGGGCTCTGAATGCTTCCTAATAATCATGCATTTACCCTATTCTCTTCATTCTTCTACAAATCCCTAATGATTCCAGCCCTGGATGCCTTGCTACCATTCCCCTCCCACTTAGTGTTTCGGCCATACTGATCTCCCTCCTGTTCCCTCTATATCCTAAACATGTTCTAGTCTCAGTCTTTTATTTACTATTTCACTACCTAGAATGTTCTTGCCCCAGATATCCACATGGCTCAATTCCATTACTTCTTTCATGACTTTATTCAAATATCAAACATATATAGCAGATACTACTAAAAGATTTTTCTGTGTGCTTGGGTAGCCACTACCAATCAGAAGGTGTTCAAGATGTTCTATCATTTGATGAACTTACAAGTTTCAAGATATAAAAAAGTCAAAATATTGCCAGTTTAATATTATTCTTTATCTAGCAATAGCCAATTGACTACTAATGTCCTACTTGAAAATAAACATGTCTTGCTCAATTACATTTGCTCAATAGATTTTAATCACTCTTTGTTTAATATTTTATTTTTAAGTAATCTATACACTCAATGTGGGGTTCGAACTCACAACCACAACATCAAGAGTTGCATGCTCTCCTGATTGAGCCAGCCAGGAGTCCATTTCTTTCTTTCTTTCTTCTTAAAACTCTATTAGAAAGGATTTCTCATTGACAGCTCACATTTAAAACCTGCAGTGTCCATCTTCCAAACTTCTAGGTTCTACTAATATCAACTTGTCCCTAGGCCCCTACCACATATGGTTGCTGCTTCCTGTGGTTACAATCTTCTGTTTTACTTTGGTGTTCTCATTTTTCCTTTTCAGTTCTCCAATTCTTTTTTAACCAGCCCCTTATATTACATGCTGTTAAAATAATTTCTATGGTTCCTGTTTTCCTGGCTGAACCCTGTCAAGATTACTAATCCTTTGGCTAAAACTTAATTCTTTATCATTCTATAACTAGGTTGCTTTTCCCACCTCTAGATTCCTCACTTAAAAAAACAGAATATTTTGTGAACTAATGATAATGGTGGTGATAAAGATGGTAATGATGATGAGATCAGGTATTATAAGGGTTTTGCTTGTACTGTCTCATTTAATTCTCACTAAATCTTGATGCAGGAAACAAGAGACTATGAGAATTCAGGTGTATTTGTCCAAGGTGCCACAGGAAGTAAATAGCAGAACAGAGATTTAAAACTTGGGCCATCATCTTCTAAAGACAGTTTGCTCAACCCATATACTACACTGTCTCTTTAAAATACTTCAAAAGGAGTTATTGTGCCTTTACTATTACTATCATATTTTACTGCAAAGACAATATATAATATCCCAGAAAAGGAAAAAAATACTTCATCAATACTTAGCTCAAGGACTGGCAAACATTTTCTAAAAAGACCAGCTAATACATATTTTAGACCTTATGGACCATGCAATTTCTGTGGCAACCAACCAACTCTGCTGTAGTAGCTTGAAAGTATCCATAGGCTATACACAAACAGGCATAGTCATGTTCCAATAAAACTTTATGTACAACAAAAGGTGGCAGGCTGGACTTGTGCTCCCATTTTTGTGATTTAAAAACAGGGAAAACAACTGATTAGATTAGTGAAGAAAACAGAAAAAGGTTTCAAGATACCTTAGGTTAGTTTTTACTAACTGCAGTTGCTTTAATTCTGTTGCAATGCTTAATCTATGATAACAAAAATAAGCAACTCCTCCCCTAAAAATATGGAAGTAGAGAATTAGAAAAAATAATACATATGGAAATTTCAAGTTTTATCTATAGTTCTTTAAAATATTTTCATCTGTAGTTCCTTTAAAAAGGGCTATATAATAGTGTTCTCATCACTGAAATAATTTAGACCTCTTTCAGTTTGGGAGGAGTGATTAAAGTGACATGATTTTTGGTCTGCTTCCCACTCTCACTCTCCTCCAAAATCCTGCTATGGTATTTAGTACAGGTGAAGCAATTAACTCCTGAGATTGGTATGCATCTTGTTTTTTCTTCCTCTACCTTTCAAAATATTTTCAAATGGATTTCTTCTTTGAATTTATAATGCTTTGATACATTAGATGGTTCCACCAAGATTAGTCAGAGTTAAATACAGAAAAATGAGGCTGGGATCTGTTTTGATCCAAATTTCAGAGTATAATCTCTTTTATTTCTTCAGGACCAACAACAAATCTATAAGGCAATCAATTTGTTCCATCTGTCATAACAATAACTGCTTCCCACTCCAGAGCTGGCTCAGTCAATAGACACAATTTAGATTTCAGAAATACTAAAAATATTATAAAGAAATGGGACTAAATTGGGGTTTACTGAAGGTTAAAGAACTAATAGGCAGGATGCCTTTTAAGACATAAGGGAGAAAAATCTTTTTAAAATACATTTATCTAGAGGAAGAAGAAACTGTGTTTAGGCTTTCCTAAAATTCTACTGCTTGCAGATGTCACTGCCAGTTGGTTTATACTTGCCAAAAAAGGTCCAGTCTTTTTTGACTGACTTGCATATGCCCGTAAAATTATTACATCAGTTGGTTTATTTAAAGTTTGTTAAATAAGGTGATAATTGTAGGCTACTGTTCCCACATGGTCTGAACAACTATTTTTACCTTTATAAAAACTCTAAATTTTGATATAAAAAATGGAGGACTGAAACATTATCTAAACAACAGTGCCAGGAAGTACAAAGAATAACATAGAAAAAAACCTTTAAAGAAAATGAATCTAAGTCAAATTTTAACTATAAGAATTTAAATTCTTATGTATAAGAATATATATGTCTCAAAGTTTTCACAGACAGCTTTGAATTACTTTTGAAATATACATAATTTTTACAAAATCTTGTAGTGTAGACTTTTTTAAATTAAAAAAAAAATTTAAGCCATGGTTCTACATAAAAATGGCTTGGGAAATTTACAATGGTCAAACCATATTCAGAAGCTCCAAATTTCCTTGTAGCCAGCATCAGATTAAGTGAAAATAAACAAGTATATAACATTTGTTTATTCATTCGACAAATATTTATCAAGTGCATTCATTGTGCTAGGCTTTGGGGATACAAGAAAACATACATCTTGTACTACTAGCTCTTGTGAAGCTTATGGTTCAGCAGCTAATTTTTATTATTTTATTTACTCTATTTTATTTTATTTTTGAGACAGAGCGAGAGAAAGAATCTTAAGCATACTCCATGCTCATCATGGAGCCTGATGCGGAGCTCAATCTTACAACCATGAGATCATGACCACGAGATCATGACCTTAGCTAAAATTAAGAGTTGGGCATTTAACTGACTGAGCCACCCAGGCGCCCCAGATGAGTCAGACATTTTAGGGCACAAAATCAGATGAAACACAAGATCCTACTGTACTATAAGAAAGAAAAAACATTTACAATGTAAGGAGAGAATAATTCTAATTATGGAATCAAGAGACATTTATAGAGATGCTACATCTTAAAGAATAGAGAGGAAGAGAAAAGGCCTCACTGGTGAAAAGAAACTATGAAGATTCCAGAAATAAGTCCTAATCCAAGGCCAAAACACAAAGTAAAACATCAAATGAAGCAGACTCTTTCTACACCCTTCAATTTACCATTAAATGTCCCAATCCCCACATCTATTTATACTTGCAGCCCATTAACCAATCCTTTTTCCTCTTTCTCTCTCCCATGATTCTATCTTTTGTTCCAAAAAAATTTCTTTTTAAACATAATTTATTGTCACGTTAGCTGACATACAGTGTATACAGTGTGCTCTTGGCTTCAGTAGTAGATTCCCATGATTCATCACTTAAATACAACACCCAGTGCTCATCCCAACAGGTGCCCTCCTTAATGCCCATCACCCATTCCTCCCACTTCTTGCCCCCCATCAACCCTCAGTTTGTTTTCTGTACTTAAGAGTTTCTTATGGTTTGTGTACCTCTCTTTTTGAAACTATTTTTTAAAAACATGGAAAGCTTCATGAATTTGTGTGTCATCCTTATGCAGGGGCCATGCTAATCTTCTCTGTTTCGTATACAATTTTAGTATATGTGCTGCCAAGGTGAGCAGTGAGCAGCTAATATTAAATAAATCATTACCCAACTGATTACTGAAATAAACAGTTGTGATATTATGATAAGAGGGATGAAGTACAAATCTCACGAAAACAAACACTGTTTGAAAATAAGGGTAAAATGTTAGAAATGCTGAATCTCTTATCCTGATCATATGGGTAATTTTTCAGCGCTGTTATTAAAACATTATTTTAAAGGTTAACTTTAAATTATTTGAATATATTAAAAATATGTAAGCTGCAGCTTGTGAAATTTTTTTTACCCTATCTGTCCTTGACAAATGGGCTAACAATCACTCGTGACACTATACAGAAGCTACAAAGATGAATGCAACACACTTCCTATTTATAAAAAGCTTATATAAACAAATTTCATTTATTTAGTTCTTTAAGCTATAGACGGTCTAATATTCATGAAGATATTCATTTTTATAGGCTTTATTTTTTATTAAGTATTTTAATGCTTATTTTTGAGAGAGAGAGAAGACAGAGTGTGAGCAGGGGAAAGCAGAGAAAGGGGGAGACACAGAATCCGAAACAGGCTCCAGGCTTGGAGTTGTGAGCACAGAGCCCGACACAGGGCTTGAACTCAAGAACTGTGAGCTCATGACCTGAGCTGAAGTCAGAATCTTAACCAACTGAGCCACCCAGGTGCCCCAAAAGGCTTTAATTTTTAAAGCAGTTATAAGGTTCAAAGCAAAACTGAGCATGAACTACAGAGTTCCCATATAACCTATACCCACACACATGCATAATTCCCCATTATCAACACTTCCCACCAGAGTGGTACATTTGTACAAATGATGAATGTACACTGATACATCACTATCATCCTAAGTTCACAGTTCACTCTTCGTGTGCATTCTATGGGTTTAAGCAAATTTATGACACTATCTATCAATACAGTATTATACAGAATAGTATCACCGTTCTAAAAATTCTCTTTGCTCTACCTATTCATCCTTACCTCTTCCCTAACCCTGGGCAACCACTGATCTTTGTACTGTCTCCATAGTTTTGCCTTTTCCAGAATGTCATGAAGGATAGGGTATATAGCCTTTTCAGATTGGCTTCATTCACTTGGTAATATGCATTAAGGTCCCTCCATGTCTACACATTTGTTTTTAGTGCTAATAAATTCCTCTGACTGGATGTACAGACAGTTTATTACCCAATCACCTACTGAAGGACATTTTGGTTGCTTCCAAGTTCTGGCAATTATAAATAAAGGTGCTATAAACATGTGTATGTAGGTTTTCATGTGGACATAAGTTTTCAACTCATTTGGATAAATACCAAAGACTGCAAATGCTGGATTGTATGGTCAGTTTGGTATCTTTTAAAGGATTCTATAACCACTGTAAACTATTTTTTTGTTTAATCTTCATCTCTTTACTTTTCTAAAGTGTCCTACTGTACAAATGACTGGGTCTTAAACATCACTTAAACAAATTTTTAGTGGGTACAAATAGGTTCCCTGTAAGAAATTCCACAACATTCTTCATTTAAAAGGGGAACAATTAACTTCTAAATCTAAGTCATGGTATCAATCTTATCATTTGGCCTTAGTGGCCTATCAAATGGGCAATTAAACTTTGCAAAGAGGCAGCATCTCACAACCAGTATAATAGGTTTTATTCTAACCTATTTAAAACAATTTTTTTAATGTTTGTTATTTCTGAAAGAGAGTCAGAGCGTGAGCAAGGGAGGGGCATAGAGAGAAGGAGATGCAGACTCTGAAGCAGGCTCCAGGCTCTGAGCTGTCAGCAGAGAGCCTGACCTGGGGCTCAAACTCATGAACTGTGAGGTCGTGACCTGAGCTGAAGTCTGAAGCTGAACAGACCGAGCCACCATTATACCCAGGAACCCCTATCCTATCCTAACCTATTTCTTAACCAACTGAGCCACCCAAGGACCCCTATCCTAACCTATTTCTAACTAGTCTCTTAGAAATTATTCTATCAGAGTTCACATTTCCAAAGTAGTTTAAGAGGTCTATCTACTCTCTATATATTCTAGTTTAATACAAAGACATTATATTATTGAATATAAACAAATTTCATTCATTAGAGATGAAGAAAAATATATAAATTTGATCACTTCAAAATGCAATTATCATTAGGCATGAGTCTAAATGTATGAAACATGTATTTCAAAAGGTTAGGTCAATCCAGAATGGTCCAAGGTGGAGATAATCTTGTGGTGACTATTTAGACTTGCTGCCTGGTGCGAAAAGTCAGCAGATAAATGGCTATAAATGATGTACCATATGCCTCGGTTTGTCTGGTAAGTCTATATTTATGCCTGTTGTCCCACTTTAATTATTAATAGTTCTCTCTTTCTATCAAAAGTACTCTGGTTTGGTTGATGAGTTACGCAGTCATCCTAATTATAAGGAAATTGAATGGTTTTCCTCTTCTCTTCCTGCCTTACCTCCTCATGTGTATTTCTTCCCAAAGGGGGAAATAAGAAGAGAATCATCAGTGAGAGGATCAGGGTAACACCAGATAAAGTGTAATATATATTTCCCAGAAGATCTAAGGGGTGAATTCAGACAAATGAAGAATTTACAGTAAAAACGAATCAGGTAGTATTAAATGCTTCAAGGAAAAAAATTTTTAAGGTAAGAAGACAGAGTAATGTCTGGAGTAAAAGAGTACCTGCAACCTTAGATAAGAATCCTGGAAGGCCCTTTGAAAAGGCAATAGATAAACATATCTGAAGGCGTTGAGGGAATGAACCATGAGAATATCTAGGAGAAAGAAAGTTCCAGGCAGAGAGAAGGGAACATCAAGATAAAGACTCTGAGATGGCCACATGTGATATATTTGAGGAACAAGAACAAGACCAGTATAGCTAGAGAAGAATAAGTGAGGGAGTAGTACAAAATAGGGTTGGAGGTACAGCCATGGACTTTTGGTCCATGGTAAATAAAGATTTAGGATTTTATTATAAATTGGATTGGGAGCCATGGAAGGGTTAAAAAGAAGATATTGACAATCTGAAACCATGATGCTGGCTGATGGGTGAACAGACTGCTGCTCTCAACAGTCTATTCTCCAAAGAATGAAGATAGGGAGACTAATTAGCGGTCTACTGCTGTAGTTCAGGAAAAAAATAATTTGAACTTAGTAGTTGTAGAAATGGTAAAAAGTTGTCAGATTATAAATATTACCTGGACACAGAGCCAATAGGATTTGCTCTTAGACTGAATGTGGACCAAAGGAAAAAATAATAGAAAATGATTAGAGTTTCTGTCTTCAGCATCTCGGTGAGTGATAATGAAAGAAGGAGATGGGGAGAACAATAAAACTAGAGACTGTTTTTGACTTGTTAGCTTTCAGATACTTAATTCAAGTGGAGATACTGAGTAAAAAGTAAGATATACAACTCTTAATGTACAAGGATTAGCTCTGGGCTAAAACAAGTACTAATGTTATTTAAAGGCACAGGACTGGATGGGGACACCTGAAATGTGAATATAAAATGAGGAAAGTTCAAGGACTGAGCCCTGAGGCCCTCATTTAGAGAGGAGGAGGAGGACACTGCCAAGGAAATTGAGGTTGGGAGAATATCAAAAGGGTGGTGCTCAAGAGTCAAAGAAGAAAAGAATTTAAAGGAGGGAATAGTCAATTGTATAAGAGCTGTTATGGTTTCAAATAAAACAAAAACTGTGAACTGATCACTGGATTTGACAACCTACTCCAAAAGAGGGTTGATTGTTTTAATGAGAGGTGTTATAGGAGGAATAAGGCGAAAGACAGATAATGTAGTGTAGAACACAGAATTTCAAAAGTCCCTAAATGGTCAAACGGACTAAAGATAGTGCAGAAATAAAGGATGAGCTTTAAGAATGCAGACCGATCATTTATTTTAACAGGCTAGAATACAAAGTAAGATCATCAACTGAGAATGAGGGTCAGGAAATGGATGTTGGAAATTTAATGTGAGGCTTTGGAGCCAGTATGGAGGCAGAGTTGCAGTTCACCGAGGTTGAATCTTATCAATGAAGTGACAGAGGGGCAAGAGAGTAAGGCAGTATTTACAGTCATGGACCAAGGAATTTGAGTAAGGCAAGGAGAGAAGTGAGAGCATGAAAGGAGTGACAGATAATGAAAAGTTGAGCTGAAGGTTTTCAGAATATAAAAAAAAGAAAGCTATTGTATTAGGGAAAGTGAGCTGAAAAGAAAGTGCTAGTCAGGTAGTCTGAAATGCTTTCAACTGAGATTTTGTAAGTGGTACACTCAATGGTAGTGAGGTCTTAATTATAACTATTGAAGCAAGTCACTCAAGTTAAAGAAAAAACAAGATTCCTAGAGGTAAGGAGATCAAAGAATTGAGAAGTCAAGATTTTGGATAGATCACACAAGGATATTGAAAATCACTAAGAATAATTACAGGAATTGTAAGAATAATTACAACAGACAGTAAACCAGTTGTTCAAATCATCAATGAGTGGGAGTGACTGAGAGAAATGTAGATGATCAGAAAAGGAGGGGAAGTAAAAAATAGTGTCTGACGGCACTTACATTTTTTTTAAAGAGAGAGGAAATACAATCATCCATAAATATCAGTGATAAGCAAGGAAGATATTAATTCCACTTGCTGATCCTACGGTGCATGAGGTGTGACAGAAAAAAGCTCCACTTTTCATGAGGGCTATAGAAAAAAAGAAAAGAGAAAACCAGTATCCTCCGGGGAATGCCAGGTGTCTATGAGAGAAAAAAGGGTGAGATAAACCAACACAGAAGACTTGTAGGGTAAAGGCAATTTTGCTGATGACAAATGGGGAGTTCCAAAGGGCAGAGAGAAAGGGGTTAGGAGGGTAGAGAGACATGGAAGTTTAAAACAGAAGAGAGATATACCAGAATTACTCAGAGATAAGGAAATGAGTGAGAATGATCTAGAAGATTAGGGTATAAAATTAGTTCTGAAGGAATGCTTACGAAAGCTTGGTAAAGTGAATCATCAATTAAATTTGTTTATTTGTAGGGTTGATATCCAGAATCTACAAGGAACTCACCAAACTACACGCCTGAAAAACAAACAACCCAGTGAAGAAATGGGCAGAAGATATGAACAAACACTTCTCCAAAGAGGACATCCAGATGGCCAACAGACACATGAAACGATGCTCAGCATCGCTCCTCATCAGGGAAATACAAATCAAAACCACACTGAGATACCACCTCACGCCAGTCAGAGTGGCTAAAATGAGCAAAGCGGAGAACTCTAGATGCTGGCGAGGATGTGGAGAAACGGGCACCCTCCTACACTGTTGGTGGGAATGTAAACTGGTACAGCCCCTCTGGAAAACAGTGTGGAGGTTCCTCAGGAAACTAACAATAGAACTCCCCTATGACCCAGCAATAGCACTGCCAGGAATTTACCCAAGGGATACAGAAATGCTGAGGCATAGGAGCACATGTACCCTCAATGTTCATAGCAGCACTCTCCACAATAGCTAAAACATGGAAAGAGCCTAAGTGTCCATCAACAGATGAATGGATCAAGAAGATGTGGTTTATCTATACCATGGAATACTACATGGCAATGAGAAACAATGAAATCTGGCCATGTGTAGCAACATGGATGGACCTTGAGGGTGTTATGCTGAGCGAAATAAGTCAGGCAGAGAAGGACAAATATCATATGTGTGCACGTATAGGAGGATTAGGAGGAACTTAACAGAGGACCAAGGGGGAGAAGAAGGGCGGAAATGGTGGGGGAAAGGGAGAGAGGCAAACCATGAGAGACTCTTGAATGCTGACAAAAACTGAGGGCTGATGGATGTGGGGGGGGAGGGGGGCATGGAGGAGGGCACTTGTGGGGATGAGCACTGGGTGTTATGTGGAAACTAATTTGACAATAAACTATTTGTAAAAAAAAAAAAAAATTTGTTTATTTGTGACTGGTTTAGCAATCTGTAGAAGGGAATGTTGGGAGGAGAGGCAAAGTAAAGGAGTTGGTGGTCTCACCAAAGATTGAGGTGCTCTTTGGGGCCCCTTCCTTACATCCTACAATTAAACGATGTTGAGGTCAGGGGTTCTTAAAAAAGTACATGGCTTATACTTACAGTTAACCTATTCCATCAACACTATTACTTAATGAATAAAATGCACTACCCTAGGTGCTGTAACTCCTAATTACCTATATTTGAATTTGTCCATGGATTATCAAAATTAAGCAATATAAAAATAAAAAATAATATAATAAAATAATAGCTACTAGGCACTAAGCATGATACATGTATTAAATTGTTTAATAATAATCAACCTAATGAAGCAGATGATATTATCTTCATTTTTTAGACTGTATATCCAATACACAACTCTCCAAATTAAGTCTCTTATAATCTAGAATGCATCTATTTAGGACATATAATATTCTTTTAATACAATTTAGCCTATATATTTTTCCACATGGGTATCTGAAAAGTATTTTCCTTAATGTAGGACAGGGTTTTTCCTCTTAAAAAGTAGACTATCCAATTCTTATTAAAATTTTATTGTTCTTCTTCAGTTATGACAAGTCATCATGTCTGTTCCATTCATTCCTAGGAAAAAAACTTTGTTGTTTTTTCGCTTAATTAGGCATGTTAGTTGTTCGGGGGAAGCGTGGAATCCTGTTTCACTATTTACAGTGATCCATGTTAGGGATTTTCAAGTAGTCCAAAATGGGAACACTTGCTAAACACACAAAGTGACCTATCATTTCACAGCTTTTCAAAGTTTATACTACTACGGTACTCGTTAATAAACACTGGTATCACCCAGTAGGCAGAACTTTTTAACTAGCAGCTAATCAAGTATTGCAAAGACTAAATATACTGTACTGAAGTTCTTTAAAACCTTCATAAATATATATATTGGTCCTAAATTGGAACCGAGCTGAGTGCACTACATAAGACAGGACAGACTGGCATCAAGTGATCCTAAAGGGAAGAACACGGGGAATTCTGAGATAAGGAAATGAGTGCTGGACAACCTATAGGCACTCTTTTTCAATATTATTCAAAATTAAGAACTTAAGTAGCATGAAGCACAGATAGAAAAAACTTATACCAATGTAAAATAATTAGAAACTCATCTTAATTTAACATTAAAACAAAACAAAACAAAACAAATAAACCCAATCTAAACTTCTGGGATATAATCAAATGACAAAAATGAGAAACAGTTTGTAAGCTATATAGTTATCACCATTGGATAGGGATTCAAAGGGATAAGGAAATCAGGTACATGAGGGATTTATGTGGCTTCAAGGAAATATGAAGAATGGAAGGGAAGAAAAGGAGAGAAAGAACTAAAGGAACTTGTGAGGGAAGGAAAGTATATCCAATAAAAATAGGTATCCAGGAGATTTTGGATTAGGTGCTATATTCTGGAAGGCCACAGCTAAAAAGGTTCTAGGTAACTGAAATGGAAAATAATTCCATAAACATTTATGGAGTACCAACTATATGCCATGCCCTATCCTAGAAGCTGGGGTTCTTGCCAAGGTTTATAACAACATAGCTTCTTTATCATTTAAAGAGACATTAATGACTTCATACCAAATTCCAGATATTACAGTAGAATCTGTTATATAATCTGAATTATGAACATGAATATTTCTAACACACAAGCAATTTAAATGAATTTTTAAAGTAAATAAATTTGTTTTATTTATAGAGGATATTTGGGGGGTATTAAATCAGAGTTATGACTTTCAAATCAACAGAACTTCATTTAATAGCAACTCTCTAAACTGCTAAAAGTATCATGCTGCATAGTTATAAGGAATTAAGATTCAAAGTTAATCTTGCTATCAAATCTTAGGTAAAATATTTCTAACAACAGTGAAATAGAAGACCTAGTAATCACTGATGCTATTTATCAGTTACAGAACAAAACCCTATCATGTACTGTCTCCAAAGATATGTAGCATATGCTCAATAAATTATGAAATTTCATTAATCTACTTTGTTTATAACAAGATACAAATCCTTCTGATGCTACAAAATAAAACTGCAAGCCATGGATCAGTAGATGAAACAGAAAAATGTATTCTAGCATCAACCAAGATCAAAATATGTCTAACATTCTATCTCAGTCCTATTGTATTTTATCAAGTAAAATGAATACTAGTGAATTACAAGACTTGGATATATAAAATACCTAATTCATCAGTTAGAAAAATTATAGAATGAAAAATGATATGCTGGTATACTAGAGCAGGAGAAATAAAAGCTAAAACCTCTGACCTCATGCCTACATTTCTAGGGATGAAATACAAGGATAATGAAAAAGACAAGTAACAAAAAGAGGTGTGGAAGAAATACAACCTATGTCATGTATCAGTATACAAAAATGATCTGAAACAAATGGAAGGAAAATAAAATTTTAAATGGCTTTGTAGGATTAATTGCAAAATGTGTTTTTATTGAAATTATGACTCTATTCTAAGTGCAACAGCAACTTTTTCTCCAACTCGTCATTGTAATGTAATTCTGTGGTTTCAATAGTTTTACAGGTGAACTACTTTGCTTGCATTTTCATTTGTATGCTCCTAATAAGATGAATTATGTACCCATAGTAATGTGCATGTGTGTGTGTATACATATACAGTACTGTGTTTTTATAGAAACTACATGGAAAGTTTCAATAAGTTTTTAGCCTATCTTTTTTTACAGACAATGGAAACTATTCACTTAAGATTAATCTATAATGAATAACAATACCAAGCCTTAGTCTTTACATCCCTTTTTGGTATGTGCAACTGTAGGTAGTTAAATTCTTTGGGCAGTATTCAATCTAAGAGTTAAATCATATTGTTGACTCTGAAGAAGTTTTGATTATATCTAACATCAGTTCCTACATAAAAACAATTATGACTCCCTAACCCAGTAATTCCAGTTCTTTCACACGTGTAAGCAAAATTACGTATAATTTATTATATAAGAAATTTGACATTATTTTAAAATTAAAACTACTGAAAGACAATTCTAGTAATCAAAAGCAAGAACCTATTGACAGTTCATATTTATTGTGCTGCTTCTAATTTTAAAGAGATGGTTTAAAGAAATTTACTTTAAAAAGCACTAGGATAGGTGTACAAATTTTATTATTACTGATGTCAAATGACAAAAGCATTCTCCTTATTTTTATATCAGACTATTTCTTATCCTTCCATTTTTACTAAAAGTTGAATGAATATCTATTAAAAATATTTTAAAATATGAATAGCTCTCAACCTCCTTTAATGCCAAATAAATATTTGACTTAAATTATTAATTTTCTATTTTCCCTACTATTTTCAATACTCATTTCCTCAGAAAGATTTGGTTTTAGGTTTTTGGTTTTTTGTTGTTTTTTTTTAATGTGGGAGATTTTTAGTGCTTGGTCAGCTCCTTAAAAGCTGTCAAATGGCTATTTAAAAAATAGTCCTAAAATTGTGTAATTTTACAAGTTTAATGCTTTTAAATTAACCCTAGATAATGTATATTTATGCAAATATATTTAATTCATAAAATTATTTGAATAAACTATAATTTAACTTTTTAAAATATAAGTATATATAGCAATAGCTAACTATACAATTTATTCTCAAAACATTAGAAAATAAAAATATTTCAAATTACCTTCTGTTTCTTTGCCATAATAATCTCCCTAGGTTATCTTATGAGATACAAAAGCTAAACAAACAGGTTATTTTCTTTGCTAAGACATCATAATTTATGGAATTTAACAGTCTAAAAATAAGGAGACAAGCATTATTAATTTACATTTTAAATTATGTATCAATGGTTTGTATTTTTAAAGAAGTCCCTCAACAGAATCAGAGACTGTTTTGTTTGGTATTACATAAGAGCAAAAAAGAAAACATTTTTTGTTTCCTCTTTCATGCTAAAGACCTACATAGATGGACTGAAAACATACATTTCTGCACATCCAAGGTTTCAGTGCAGAAGACTACATTTTTAATAACAAGAAATCATACTAATGCATTTGCAAAGTAAACATAAACTGAAATATACTAAAAATAATTTCAACAAGTGGTATGTTACCTGGGTGGAGCTGGTGGCTACCGAGATGCAGTCAATAAAGCTGTGTCTTCGAGTGAAAAATGCAACTATCTGCTGCCAGCGTGAAGGTTCTGGCTCAGCTTGCAATTCATCTGATGAACCCTTTTTTGCCCAGTGTTTCTGCTTTGGGCCTACTGAGCCATGGCTAGAGCTAGTATTGCCTCCTCGACTGGCGCGAGAGTATAGAAGTGTGTTGTTCCCGAAAATGTAATTCATCTCTGCAGCCCTGCAGGTGGTTGCCAAGCAGTCTTACTTCTCTACCAGCTGCTCAGTGGTGAATGATCGGTAAAAACTGCAGCTAGAATTACAGCAGCATCACTTGTAGATCAGGGAAAATAAAAACCTTGAGAAATGATGCTCATTTTCTCTGTAATTTCTTCCCATGAAAGAGCCTGTATCTTTCCTCTGTACCTGTTAGTTTTATGATGGCTGAGTTTATATTTGCAGACAAAAAAGAGAGCATAAGGTTGATGTCTTCCTCATGATTATTTTTTCACCAGTGTCTGCAGAAACCAAAAGCTGTTCTTTTGTTAGCTGATAACTAGACGGAATGAAATCCAGGAAGTGAGGTCAATTAGCAGGTAAAGAAGGATGTTATAAACACTGGACTATCAAGACCCTTTGGGGCTGCCAGATTTAATGCACAGGGTAGAGATACCCTCGATTACCAAGTTTCAATCACAATCTGTAGTAAAATCCAATGGCATCTTCACTGCTTAAATACATTATAAATATGAACTGAATTTAAAATACAAAAGGATTCTCTTGCCAACAGTTTTGTTTTAAATAATTTTACTAAAGGAGCTTCTGTCATTCACATAAATTTCCACATCAGGAAGGAGCTCACCTTAATTAGGTTCTAATCTTTTAAAGGCACTGTCTACATTCAACTCTAAGGATCTATGATAGGGGAAAATCCATTTGTAATGTGGCATGATTATTTTATGTAATATACTGGCTCTTAATGCTTTGATAATTGAGTCTGGAGACAGAAACAAATTAATTAGCAAAATAAATATTTGGCTTCTGGAACTTTTTTTTTAAAATGTTTACTCATTTTTTGAGGGAGAGGCAGAGCATGAGTGGGGGAGGGGCAGAGTGAGGGAGACGCAGAATCTGAAGTAGGCACAGTTGTCAGCACAGAGCCCGATGCAGGGCTCGAACTCACAAACCCCGAGATCATGACCTGAGCCAAAGTTGGATGCTTAACCAACTGAGCCACCCAGGCGCCCCTGGAACTTTTGTGTTAAAAAAGAAACTGTTAAATTATTAGCATCCCCTCTCTTATGTATTATAAATACTGATCAAAAGATTATGAATTTTTAAAAATGCAAAAGAATTAAAAGTATCTTGTTTTGTTTTATAACCAGTGAAGCATATTTTGTCCAACACTACATAAATAATACTCTGGTTCACTAAGTAATATTGTCTGATTCCTAAATAGACATTTTCTTTTTTTTCTAATTTTTTTATGGGAGGAGGAGGAAGCAAGGGGGAGGAGGGGGGGCAAGAGAGAATCTTAAGCAGGCTCCATACTCATGCTCCATGCTCCTAGCTGATGCTAGGCTATATCCCATGAGCCTGAGATCATGACCTGAGCTGAAATCAGGAGTGGCTCAACTGACTGAGCTACCCAGGTATCCCTAAATTGTCATTTTCTAACATCTAATACTAGGTCTCTTTCCCAAAATAGTAGTCCTCCTCAGAATCACCTAGGATGCCAGTTAGAAATGCATACTGATATCCCCTCCCCACCAAATTTTTTTTTTAGTAAAAGGGATACGGAAATTTTTATTTTTATAAAGGCCCCTAAGTAACCTTTAAGTAACTTCAAGTTCGAGAACCACAGACTCCTGTTTGTCCTTCTAACACTGCTACATTAATATATAATATATGGTCAGTTAAAAACAATATATGAATAAAAGTACTGCTTGATAATTTACTAATGGTACAGTAACTTGATTTTTAGGTTGATATTAGCACATCACAAGTCCTAACCTCAGCCATATACTTTTTCAGACGTGGACTGACAATCTTGCTTACTGTGTCCTTACCAACACCAACTACATGCAGTCTACTGGAAAGTAGTACTGCCAAACTACAACCTCCAGATCCACTGCAAACTCTGATTCAGCAAGCAAAAATACTAACAGTCTTTCTCTGAATCTATCTCCAAAAATACAGATAACATGCCCAACAAGGGATGAGAGTCATGTGGGACTTTTGAGAGTTAAGATGCTTTCTGACAGAGATTATAGCACAAAGTTAGGTGCTTCTTCCCAAGGACTCTGCAGACAGTTGCTGGCAATTCTGTGGCCCTAGTCACAATGGTTCTCTCCATTTGGGGGTAGGGGAATAGAGAAAAATACTAAGGGGTAAACAGAAAACTAACGGGTTGTCTATAGGAAAAAAGTGAAACTCCCTTAAAAAAAAACTCAAAAAACCCAAAAAACAGTAATATTGACCAGGTACTTAATAAACAACTAGTTAGTATGGTTTCAACAAATGTTCCAGTAATTGGTTTGGCTCCAAATTATGTGCCTTGATGATCCAGGTCTGATGAAAACCTGAGATTGGTAGGGAAGTACTAGAATTGATATAGAGTCTGTTATTCTGGATTGGTATAGATAAGGATTTTTTTTAAGTTTATTTATTTTAAGAGAGAGAGTGCACTTGCACTTGTCAAGAGAGGGGAGGGGCAGAGAGAGAGAGAGAGAGAGAGAGAGAAAGAGAAAGAGAGAAACAAAGAATCCCAAGCAGGCTCTGCACTGTCAGCACAAAGCCTGATGAGTGGCTTAAACTCACAAACCATGAGATCATGACCTGAGCCAAAATCAAGAGTTGGACGCTTAACTGACTAAACAGCTACCCAGGAGCCCCTGGATGGGATTTTGTACACAGA
Organism: Proteles cristata cristata; assembly: GCA_017311185.1. Taxonomy (NCBI): domain Eukaryota; kingdom Metazoa; phylum Chordata; class Mammalia; order Carnivora; family Hyaenidae; genus Proteles; species Proteles cristata. The sequence continues at coordinate 1,930,551 of JAESUZ010004722.1, forward strand.
TGCTGAATGCAAATTTCCTACTTACAGTGCAAACAATAATACAGACAATGAAGAGTAAGCCATTTGTGTACATAGATTTCTTATCCTAGGGAGCCAAAGTGCTCAAAAACAATCTAAAGCTAATAGGTCACTCACTCCATCTCGTATATCCCTTAAGTACTGGGAAAAGTACTTTTCAATGTACAGATTTTCAAGTCCATTGACACTAAGAAAGCAACTATGAGATGTGGAAAGACTTCTTTATGAAATAACCTATTATCTGAGCTACAAAAATCTAAGATCATTTCACCCATTGCCTAGTAGTCAATATATGCATACAAAACCATATGTGTACCTAAATCATAACTGGTTTCATAGGATTTGATCAGGAGGTGAAACGTGATCAATTCCTCACTGATTTCTGCTTTAGAATAGCCCTACTCATATAAAAGAGGTGAAAATAAACTCTATTCCATTAAAACAAAATTTAAGTTCATTATGGAACTTGGAAAGTCTATTTAAAATAATGAATTAAAAAAATACACAATGTCAAAATCACTGAATACCTATTAACATTTAAATATGATTAACATTCTTTTTCTGTACAGCTTACTTTTAGTCACAAAATGATGACAATATTATCTATATTAGAATTGTAAACAATAAAGCTTAAGTAAACTGAATACATCCACTCAGATTATTACATAAACTAAAATATGATTTTGAAAAACTTATGACTGTGAGAAATTTATTTTATAACATTAAATGAAAGTAAGGACTATTCAAAAAAATATATAGAAATAAGTAGGCCCCCAATTATTTGTTCACTATTCCAAGTTCACAAACTCAGAAGTCTTCAAGTATAGTAAAAAAGGCAAGGATTAAAATAACCTCAGTAAAATACGTAAGAGGTTGAGAGGAAAAACAACATTAAACCTCTAAAATACTGGGGTGCCTGGGTGGCTCCGCTGGTTAAGCCTCCAACTGGCTCAGGTCATGATCTCACAGTTTGTGGGTTCGAGCCCCGCATTGGGCTTTGTGCTGACAGCTAGCTCACAGCCTGGAGCCTGCTTTGGAATCTGTATCTCCCTCTCTCTCTGACCCTCCCCTGCTCATGCTGGCTGTCTCTGTCTCTGTCTCTCTCTCTCTCTCTCTCTCAGGAAAAATAAATAAATAAATAAATAACTCTAAAATACTAAAAAAAAAATTAAATTACTAAATAATTACAGAGCTAATACACAGTAAGTGCAACATAACAGACATTTCCCTTACATTTTTATCTTTATGATCTGGCCTATTAAATTTCAAAATGTACAACTGTACTAAGAAAAGACTTAGGGGTGCCTGGGTGGCTCAGTCAGTTGAGTGTCTGACTTCAGCTCAGCTCATGATCTCACGGTTCATGGGTTTGAGCCCCGCGTGGGTTCTGTGCTGACAGCTAGCTTAGGGCCTGGAGCCTGCTTCGGATTGTGTCTACCTCTCTCTCTGACCCCCCGTGCTCATGCTTTGTCTCTCTCTCTCTCTCTCTCTCTCTCTCAGAAATAAGTAAAACATTTTAAAAATTTTTAAAAAAGACTTTAAATAATCTTTTAAACAAAACAAAAAACACACAGTTCACCCACTTCTCCCGCTCCCCTGCCTATTATAACCACCAATCTTTTGTCCATATTATAAAAGAGATCACTGGTATATGTCTTTCTCTGACTCATTAGCATAGCCCTCAAGGTCCATCCATGTTGTCACAAAAGGCAAAATTTAATTCGCTGACCACATGTACCATATTTTCTTCAACCATTCTTCTACTGATGGATACTTAGGTTGTTTTCATATCTTGGCTACTGTAAATAATGCTGTAATGAACATGGGGCAGCATGTATCTTTTTGAATTAGTGTTTTCATTTCCTTCAAATAAATACACAGAGTAGATTTGCGGGATCATATGGTAGCTTTGTTTTGAATTTTCTGAGGAACTTCCATACTGTTTTCCATAGTGTTTCATCAATTTACATTCCCACCAATAGTGCATGAGGGCTTCCTTTACTGTACATCCCTGCCAATACTTATTATTTCTTGTGTTTTTGTTAAGTCATTTAACAAGTGTGAGGTAATAACTTCAGTGTGGCATTGATCTGCATTTCTCTGATGATTAATGATGTTGAGTATCTATGTTTTCATGTACCCATTGGCCATCTGAGGTCTTCTTTGGGGAAAATGTCTATTCAGATCTTCTGGCATTTTTTAATCATATTATTTTTTTGCTATTGAGTTGTAGGAGTTCCTTATGTATTTTAGATCTCTTCCCTTTTCAGATACGTGATTTGCCATTATTTTATCCCATTCGGTAGTATGCCTTTTCATCTTGGTGGCATGGCTTCCTTTGCTGAGCAGAAGAAGCTTTGTAGTTTGATGTAGTCTCATTTAGTTTATTTTTGCTTTTGTTTCTTTTGCTTTTGGTGCCACATTCAAAAAATCAACACTGAGACCTATGTCAAGGAGATTATTACCTATGTTTTCTTGTAGGACAAGACTAGGCTGAGAAGACTGCTGATACAGATAGGTTATTTGCTTAGAAAAATTCTGATCATATAAATACCTTCTGTCTGAGCACCATCTTGTGGTCAAATTGTATGAAACCACAAGCTTACCTTAAAACACCAGGGCTATCTGAAAAAGTATAAGATAAAATTCAACATTTCGATATATTCCAGAGATGTGAAAACAAAACTGATTTCAAAAGGTGCCCATAATATACTCAAAATGGGAAAGATTCTGTTTCTATACTAGTTTAATAGGCATATATTTGCTTATGACTATTTTTTTCTGTTACCCTCATTTCTCACATTTGAAAAACTACCAACTACTGCTAATGATTTCATTTGATAGTATTCTCAGTATTATTGGACAAAACATATCCAGGCTATGAGATATACTTATTTAAAATAATTATCTGCTGGGGCACCTGGGTGGTTCAGTCGGTTAAGCATCCAACTTCGGCTCAGGTCATGATCTCACGGTTCATGGGTTCAAGCCACATGTCAGGCTCTGTGCTGACAGCTAGCTCAGAGCCTGCAGACTGCTTCAGATTCTGTCTCTCCCTCTCTCTGACCCTCCCCTGCTCACACTGTCTCTCTCTCTCTCTCCCCCTCAGAATAAAATAAAAAACATTAAAAAATTAAAAAAAAATTATCTGCTAACATACTGTTTGATCTTCGATTCAAGTCCTGCTTAACTATGTGTACTTTGCACATACTGATCTGAACACAATTTTCCTTGTCATTGAAAACAAAAGCCAAATGAGAATTATGTAATTTTCTCAGTGACCAATGCAACATCCCATACCAAGCTGCCTCCTTGCACCTACTGCCCTCCTTGTCACTTCATCCTCATTTAAATCTATTTTGAAACAAGCTGGAGTTTTATTTATTCAATTTACTGTTCTAACCATTTTTCTTAATTCTCAGCTCATTTTGTTTCAGGAATCTTTTTTTTTTCCTAATGTTTTTTATTTACTTCTAGGAGAGATAGAGAGAGACAGCGTGAGCAGGAGAGGGTCAGAGAGAGAGGGAGTCACAGACTGGAATAGGCTCCAGGCTCTGAGCTGGCTGTCAGCACAGAGCCCGATGCGGGGCTCGAACCCACGAACCGCAAGATCATGACCTAAGCAAAAGTCGGACGCTTAACTGACTAAGCCACCAGGTGCCCCTTCTGTTTCAGGAATCTTGACACTGTTCTTATTTTGATACACTATTTATAACTGTCCAAAATGTAAGCTTTTAAAAAAGATTCTTATATACCACAAAAATTTACCTACTGTGTCCTTTTCTTCCATTTTCATCATTATATTGCCAATTTCTTCCTTGAAACTGCCCAGGACTGGCAAGGAAGTCTCCTTTTCAGAGTCTTAAATCATAACTAACTTTAGGTTAAATAGACCTGAATAAAGTAACTTTCAATCACTATCTTATTTCATTCATTTTTTTCAGTAATGAGAATCAGCACCAGCACCGCAAGAACCTAATAGATTACTGCATAGCACATTTTATGGTGGCAAACCCTTCATAAGGCTCAGGACTGAGGCTCTTAACACCGGGCACTCATTTCCTATTAAGTTCCCTAAGCTGCAATATCATGAACTTTACTGCATTTTTGAAATTTTTTTAAATGTTTACTTATCTGAGAGAGACAGAGACAGACAGATGTGAGCAAGGGAGGGGCAGAGAGCGAGTGAGACAGAATCTGAAGCAGGCTCCAGGCTCTGAGCTGTCAGCACAGAGCCTGACACAAGACTCGAACTCATAAACCACAAGATCATAACCTGAGCCGAAGTCAGAAGCTTAATGACTGGGTCACTCAGGTGCCCCAATTTTCCTGCATTTTTAGTTTCCTCTGATTATCACCCTGCTACTGTACTTATTTCCCCCAGTAACTGCCTTCTTCTCTGAATTGGCATCTTGTGCACACCCTTCAACACCTCGTCCAAAAGTCGATTTTCTTTTTTCTGACACTTCCAAAAATTAAATTTTTCTCTTTATTTTCTCATGTTACATATTATGTTAGATCTCTCCATAAAAAATACTAATCACTGAAATCTAACAAAGTTACTAGCATAGATGTTTAATAAATGTTAAATGTGTGTATTATTTAATAATCAAAACTAATATTCTAGCAGGTGACTTTTTTCCATAATTATATAGTCAATTTATTTAAAAGTTTTCGAAAATTTACACAATAGTCAGCACAAAAGTTCATTTTGCTAGATCCTCTATTAGCTATAGGGCATTCAACCTTACATGTAGTTAACCAATGCCCATGGTCAACTGTGAGGGCTTCCCACATATACTTTAATGTTCATCAGTTTATTTATATTCAACTTTTAAAAAGGGGTAGGACGCTTACTGCCCATGCCCTGGTCAGAATCTGCATATACACAGAAGTAACTACCAAAACACCTACCAAAAGACTGAGGAGTTGAGTGTGCAAACTGGCTTTGCATAGTTTATAACAATCAGAATGACCAGAAATTCAAAACATCAGAAACAAAGAATTATACCTACCTAAGAGATTTTTTTTACTAAAGTAATAGTTACTCTTGACTGAATTAATATAACCTAAGCATAGACTGACAAGAATAGTATACAAAGCAGGACAGATTATTTAAAATTCAAGTCTTCTAAAGTTATGTGGGTATTATATTAAAATTTCTAGGATAACCACTAAAGGAAGAGAAACAACTTCTAAGCTAATTAGATGGAAACAGGACATGAGAAAATATAATCTAAAGTAAGATAGGGAAGGAATAAATGTCTCCTATTGAGAGAAGATGAAGGAACTACGTTTTAGAAAGGTTCCTTTTCTGCTGTTTTTCTACTAGGCCCCATTTACTCATGTTCGGTATTTTGCACCTGGGTAAAAACCAGAGCAACTATATTCCCACTCCAAGGAAGAAGCAAGAAAGTACATTCTCTGGGTTTTGTCCTAGGCCCCCAAACACCTGATAACATCTAAGAATAGTCAGTTCCCAAACATTTTCCAGGACGTTAGCTTTGAAAAAAAACTTCAGCTGACACTAGCATCAATACCCTCTACCTTTGATGATTTATAAAACAGCTATTATTCATCTGACATTTGTCTCTGATTAGACTCTACCCTGGATTCCTGAAGGAACACATATCCTGGATACCTTTACCATATAAACCCCAGACCCCAAGCAAGAAAGACACTCATTCTCCTTTCCTTTCTGAATCTCACAGACACTCCATCTGCTATTCTTTACCTGCCACTTATGCTATTCAATAAACTCTGCTTTCACTTTCTCCAGCTCCTGTTTGATTTTTATCCTGCACAAAGCCAAGTACCCTCTTGGCTGGTCCTTCAGGAGCCCCATTCTGGATATTTGGACCATCCTGATGGTATCAGTATGCTTAAAAATTAAGAAACACCTCTAAATAATTCATGGGGCAAAAAAATAAATTAATAACAGGGAAATAAAAGAAAATGTTAGAATGATAAAAAAAAATTATATGCTAAAACTTGTGGGACACAGCTAAAGTGATATTTAGAGGAAAATTTACAAACTCAAATACTGATACTATTACAATAAGCAACCAACTTGAGAAACTAGGGAGAAAGAAAACAAATCCAAAGAAAGCAGAAGAGAAACAAATAGTGGTAAGAGGAGAAAGGGGAAGAGATAAAACGAGAACTGTCAATGTTACTGATTTCTCTGTATCTCTCATTTAGTCTCCCAAGGGAAGATCAGATTGCTTCTTACCAAAAAAAAATCTGTAATTTATATGTAGGCTATCCACACATTTGTATTTATAGATGTAAATGAACTTGTGTATTATGTGGGTATATGTGTGTGTGCAAACAAGGAGGGTGGGGATGGCAGCACATGGGGCAAGAATACAAGATTAAAAAACTTTTTTTAATGTTTATTTTATTTTTTAAGAGAGGGAGGGAGGGGCCAAGAGAAAGTGAGATGCAGAATCCAAAGCAGCTGTCAGCACAGGAGCCTGATGCGGGGCTAGAAGGATATACAAACTGTGAGATTATGACCTGAGTCTCAGTCAGATGCTTAACTGATTTGAGACACCCAGGTACCCCAAGAACATAAGATTTTTTAAAAAGAGATGAATCTTTGAAAAGACCATCTTTTGGCAAGAATGATCAAGGGAGAAAAACAAAACAAGACACAAGTAATTACGAGGAATGAAAAAGGGGCCACACTTAAATATGATATAGACCCCAAAAAACCCCAGTATATTAATAATATTTTGAAATAAATGGACAAATTCCTAGAAAAAAAATAACCTAGCAAAACTATCAATAGAAAATTGAAATGATACAACCATTAAAACTTTTAACCAGTAATATGAAATCATCCATCCCTCAAAGAAAATTATAAAACCGGTTACGTTTTACTGGGGAAAAAATGAACCTTATTCACAATACATAATAAAACCAACAAATGATTAGTATCCAGAACATACAAAGAGCTTATACAAATCAGAAAAAAGGACAACCAACCCAAGAAATAAATGAGCAAAAATCTTGAGAGTTTATATATCACAGAAGAGAAAACCTAAATGACCGATATATTCAACCTCAGTATCAAACAGGGAAATGCACAATAAAGTCACAATGAGATACTATTTCAAGCTCAAAACAATGGCAAAAATAGTAATACCAAGTATTGATGAGGATATGGATAGGTTAAAACATATATATTGCTGCTGAGAATGTAAAGTGTATAATCACTTGGAAAATAATCTGGTGTTATCCATAAAGATATGTTTTTAACAGCACTTTTTATACTAGTAATATGCTGAAAATAACATCCATTAAAAGATATTTATAGCATATTAATAAATTAGAAAACTCTAGAGCAGTAAAGATAATCTTATGAATATAATGTTGAGCAAAAAAAGTTGAGATCATATACAGTAAGAGCCATTTATATTAAATTTAAGACTGGCAAAATAAACAACATATTGATTAGAAATCTAAATATGTGGTAGAGCTTTATAAGAAACCAGGATTGTGGTTATTTCTGAAGTCGTTAATGCTAGTATTAATGCTCTTTGTCTATAAGTACTAATATTTAAAACAAGTTTTTAAAATATTTCAATGTGTAGTATTAGAAATATAAGTTATTTGCTTTGTGGGAAGTTTTAGGCTTAGAGACAATATCACTCAATAAAATTCATTTAATAAAATATATGTTTAAAAATGTTTTTAGAATGCTAATAAATATTATAAAATTCCCTATAACTAAGAAACCAGAAACAAGGGGTGAAAATTCTACATAAAAGAATAGTTCTTTCTGAGCATGAGCTATATTAGTAACAAAAGCAACAGAATTCTTAGCAACAAAATAAAGTTATCATCCTACCTTTATTGGTGAAATATGAGAATGGGAAACAAACCCGTGGACATTCTCAATTTCTGATAGGTTCTTCTCTGAGACATGAACTAATTCCGGACCTATCACCTCATTAGTGATTTGTGGGGATACGTGCTCTTGAGGAAGTGTATCTTCATCCTGATACCGGTATTTCTGTAAAGAAAATTATTCAATATGAAAAAACCCTGAAAAGCAAAGTAAGTTCAATTTGAGTCATGGTTTCATAACTAACCAAATACTCAATATTATTTAACTGTATGAAAAGTATACTGTATGGCTTAATGCAAAACATCTTAGAGAAATAGACCTCCATTTAGAGGTCATGCCAATATGTTAATAAAATTATTTGATTATTAAAAATATTTCAGATTCTGGGAAGATGGGTGAGTAGGAAGCACAAAGAATTTGTCTTTCCACTTAGACAACAATTACACAGGCAGAAACTGTCTGATGTAACTATTCTGGAACTCTGGAGTCTGTTGAGGGTTTGCAACTACCAGGGGAAAACGTGCGATGGTAAACTGTGATTACTTCACCATCTCGATTCATCACAGTACTGAAAGTTGCACCCAGAGCAATTAGGCAAGAAAAAGAAATGAAAGACACCCAAACTGGAAAGGAAGAAATAAAATGATCTCTGTCTGCAGAAGATATATGTAGAAAACTCTAAAGACTCGGCAAAAAAGCTGTTAGAACTAATGAATTCAGCAAAGTAGCTTGATATAAAGTCAACACAAAATTCAGCTGCATTTGTATACAAGCAATCTGAAAAGAAAATTACAAAAACAGTTCCATTTACAATAGCATCAAAAAGAATAAAATACTTGGGAATAAACTTTACTTGTACAATGAAAACTATAAAATACTGCTGAAAGAAATTAAAGATGACAGAAGAAAAATGGAAGCACATCTTGTGTTTATAGATTGGAAAACTTAATATTATTAAGAGGTCAGTATCAGCCAAAGCAATTTACAAACTCTGTCAAAATTCCAATGACATTTTTTGCAGAAAAAGAAAAACCCACTCTAAAATTCATGTGCAATCACAAGGAACCTGAACTGCCAAAATAATCATGCAAAGAATACAGCTGGAGGACTCACACTTCCTCATTTCAAAACTTACTACGAAGCTACAGTATTCAAAACAGTTTGGTACTGGCATAAATACAAATGTACAATAAATACAAAAATACAATGGAACAGAAGTCCAGAAATAAACCTTCACATAAATGGTCAAATTATTTTCAATAAGGGTGCCAAGACTATTCAATAGGGAAAAGAATAGCTTTTCAACAGCAGTACTGGGAAAAGTGGATATCCACATGCAAAAGACTGAAGCTTCATGGTTCCCTAATTAATTAGGGAGAAATTAATTCAATATGGATCAAAGACCTAAATTTAAGACCTAAAACAATAAAACTCTTAAAAGAAAACATACATACCAAGGTTTCATAGCATTGCATTGATTTCTTAGATATGATTCCAAAAGTACAGGTAACAAAAGACAAAAATAGACAAACTGGGGCATTATAAAAATGTAAAAATTTCGTGCATCAAAAGATACTGTCCACAGAGTAAAAGGCAACCCACAGAATGACAAAGTTTTGCAAATCATATGTCTAATAAAGGATTAATGTTCAAAATATACAGAAAACTCCTAACTAAAAGTCAACAAAAATCCAAACAACTCGATTCAAACATGAGCAAAGAACTTAGAGAGAAGGTAAATAAATAGCCACTAAGCACATGAAAAGATGATCAACATCACTGTTATAGAAACCTAGAAAACAAGGGTTGGTGAGAATACTGAGAAAATGGAACACTCATACACTGGTAGGAATGTAAAATGGCACTGTCAACTGTAGTAAGTAGTATGACAGTTTTTTTAAAATATTAAAAATAGAATTACTATATGCATCTGGCAATTCCACTTCTGAGTATATACCCAAAAGAACTGGAATCAGGGTCTTGAAGAGATATTTATAAATGCATGTTCACAGTAGCATTATTCACAATAATAGCTAAAACATAGAAGAAACCCAACAAGGGTCCATCCATGGAGAATGAATAAGCAAAATTTGGTAAATACAACGGAATTATTTTCAGCCTTAAGAAAAAAATTCTGCAATATGTTACACGTGGATGAACCTTGCAAACATTATGCTAAGTGAAATAAGCCAGTCACAAAAAGACAAACCCTGTGTAATTCCACTTATATGAGGTACACAGAATACAGCTGATCCTTGGAACAAGGGGTTAGAGACACCAACCCTGGGTGCAGTCAAAAATCCATGCATAACTTTTGACTTCCCAAAAACTTAACCAATAATAGCTTACCGTTGACTGGAGAGCTTATGATATATAATTATAATTTTATAATCATGAAAAAAGACTAGTATTTACGTGTCTACTATATATTATTCATAAATACCTTTTTATTAAATATTTTTGATATTTCTAGACTATGCAGTTCATCTGTAAGTTTTTTTTTAAATTGCTGCAAATCTCTAAAAGATTATCCAATATATTTATTGAAAAAAAATCTGCATTATCAGTGGACCTACACAGCTCAGACTCATGTTGTTCAAGGCTCACCTATAGTTAAAATAATAAAGACATTAAGTTATAATGGTTGTTGTCAGGGGCTGAAAGGAGAGGAGCATTGTGACATATTGTTTAACAGACAGTTTCACTTTAACATGATGAATAGAGTTTCCAGGGCTGGATGGTGCTAATGGTTGAGAAACAATGAGAATGTATATTAACACCACTAAACTGTAAACTTAAAAATGGTCAAATGGTAAGTTTTACCACAAGGAAAAGAAAAAGGAAGTTTAAGAAATAATTCAGGGGATGGGGTGCCTGAGTGACCCAGTCAGTTAAGCATCCGACTTCAGCTCAGGTAACAATCTCTCAGTTGTGGATTCAAGCCCTGCATCGGGCTAGATGCTAAACATGCAGAGCTTCCTTGCCTCTCAACTCTCCCCCACTTGTGCACATGCTCTTTCTCTCAAAATAAACAAACTTTAAAAAAAAGAAAAAGAATTCAGGGGCATCTGAATGGCCTACTAGTCAGTTGAGCATCCAGTTCTTGGTTCCAGCTCAGGTCATGATCTTGAGGTTAGTGAGTTCAAGCCTTGTGTCGGGCTCTGAGCTGACACAACTCCAGGAGTCTGGAGTCTGCCTGGGATTCTCTCTGTCTCCCTTTTTCTGTCCCTCACTCACATACCCTCTCTCAAAATAAAGAAATATTTTTTTAAAAATCCTTCTTAGCTTAAAAAAAAAAGAAAAAACTCAGAGTTAGGTGGAAAAAATCTGAATATTGATTTGCTCATTTCTTATCCAATTTCAGCTGAATGCTGGATCTCTAAAGACCAAGTTGTTTAAGTGGAATTAACATGAAAAGCCAAAGTGGTTTGGCTAACTTAGTTTGGTTTTCTTACTCAGTTAACTGGTATAAAAATGAAAAGTCTTTTCAAATTCTAACTGAAAATCATACTGTTAGATAACAGATAATATTTTTCTTTTATCTGTAAGAGAATCTTTGTCTTCTATCTATCTTCTATCACTTCTTCAATCACTTCTATCACACATATAATTTCATGCAATCTATTTTTAAAGGAAAGTAGTTTTAAGAAAACCAAATCTACCCTACCCCATACACAAAAGTAAAGGAAATCATAATTATAGGAACTGGGAGAAAATAAAAGTGCATGCTTTTCAACTCAATGTATATTTATAAACACAAAACCAAAAGAAACTAAAATATTCTCTCCCCTCCCCCAATAAACACATTCATAAAGAAAAAGACACAAACAAGCCATGATAGAAAAAACTTTTATGGCAACAAACAAAAAATTATTAGTCACTAATAGCCACTCTCATAAATCATTAAAAAAATAGCAAACCTAATAAAGAGATATTCACAAAAGGCACACAGATGGATCAGTAAATTTATAGGAAAAACATGCTCAACTTCCCCAGTAATTAAAAATTACAGTTGTCAGCATTCAGAGAAATGGGCATATATCATTACATTCCTGGTAGAGGTCTTTCTCTGGTGGACGGAATGTTACAATGTTTCAGACGCCTTGAAAATGTCTCTACTCCTTGATCCAGTAATTCCACTTCTAGAATATAATCTTAGGTATAGCATCAGTGAATCTTATATATTGTAACTTTAACTATGAATTTGAGTGCTGAAAGTTACTATACAGCCTCCAACATCACGTTTTAAACAACATCCTTCTTTTAAATTACATGGAAAACAATCAGATTCACATCAATATTAGCAAGTTCATTTAACATGATAGAAGAAATGTTTTTACATGTTAACCTCAAATATTTTTAAAATCAATGAAAAGAATTGAATTCTCTAACTTTATCCCGAGTTAAGTCTGAAGTTATAAAATACTTCAGAAATTTATACTTATAAAATTTAACACAGTTTAACTTTTTTTAATGTTTATTTTTGAGAGACAGAGCATGAGCAGGGAAGGGGTGCAGAAAGGAGACAGAATCTGAAGCAGGGTCCAAGCTCTGAGCTGTCAGCACAGAGCCCTGTGCAGGGCTCAAACTCACAAACTGCAAGATCATGACCTGAGCTCAAGTTGGACACTTAACTGACCAAGCCACCTAGGCACCTCAACACAGCTTAAACGCTCAATTGGGCAGAAGCAAACTCTAAGTACTTTTATGTCTTAAAAGGAGATATGATTAAATGGAAGGAAACCTGATTATCATCTTTTCCTTTTTTTCCTTCTCCCCAGCTCCCCCCACAATCATCTTTTCATACTTTACAGGTATGCCACAACTTAGTATGTAGTTTTGAGAGAGTACATGCAGAAAGATATTCACTACAGTATTGTTTGGAATGAAGAAAAATTGGAAACAAGCTTCTTATCAATCAACAACAAAAGGTAAATATATATTGGTACAGTCATTCTATAAAAGTTATGTAAACATTAAAATGGATAAAAATCTACTTCTTTTAACAGGAAAAACTGAAAATATAGATTAATGAATGAGAAAAGCATGTTTTGAAGCTAACACTGAACATTTTAAAGCAAAGGAATGCTACCCCTATGTATGTATAAATACACATATATATGTATGTATATATCTTCATGTGTACATGTCTGTGTGTATGTGTGTGTGTGTGTGTGTGTGTATCCATACTCATGAATGTACATAAGTAAGGGCCAAGCCTTGGACAGTGTATGACCTCTCTTTAATGGTGGTCATAGGTGCAAGGACACATAACAAGATTTTAAAACATATAAGGGACAGAAAACTAGCCAAAATGAACAAATGGAAGAAGTCTTCTCAAAAGAAATTCCAGGAAGAAATGACAGCTAAGGAATTGATCAAAACAGCTATAAACAACATAACTGAATAGGAATTTAGAATAATAGTCATAAGATTAGTCACTGAGCTTGAAAAAAAGCATAGAAAACAGCAGAGTCTATTGCTGGCAGAGAACAAGGAACTAAAAAATAGTCATGATGAATTAAAAATGCTGTAAATGAGGTGCAAAATAAACTAGAGGTGGCGTCAGTGAGGACTGACGAGGCAGAGGGGAAAGTAAGTAAAATCGATGATAAAATTATGGAAAAAGATGAAGCTGAGAAAAAGCGAGATAAAAAAATTCTAGACCACTAGGGATAATTAGAAAACTAAATGATTCAATGAAACATAATAGTATCTATGTCATAGGAGTTCCAGAAGAGGAAGAGAGAGAGAAAGGGGCAGAAAGTGTACTTGGACAAATCACAGCTGAGAAATTCCCCAATCTGGGGAAGGAAACAGACACTGAAATCCAGGAGAACACAGAGAACTCCCTTCAGACTTAATAGGAACTGATCCTCTGCATGACATATCATAGTGAAACTGGCAAAATACAAAGATAAAGAGAAAATTCTGAAAACAGCTAGGGACAAATGGGCCTTAACCTACAAGGGTAGACACATAAGGGTAAAAGCAAACCTATCTACAGAAACTTGGCAGGCCAGAAAGGAGTGGCAGGAAATTTTCAATGTGCTAAATAGGAATAATATCCAGCCAAGAATCCTTTATGCAGCAAGCCTGTCATTCAGAATAGGGGAAAGGTTTTCCCAGACAAACAAAAACTGAAGGAGTTCATCAATACTAAACCAGCCCTACAAGAGATCCTGAGGGGAACTCTGTGAGTGGAATATTGCAAAGACCACAAAGGACCAGAGACATCAGAATAAGCATAAAATTTACAGATAACACAGTGACTCTAAATCCATACCTTTCAATAATAAGACTGAATGTAAATGGACTAAATGCTCCAATCAAAAGACATAGGGTATCAGAATGGATTAAAAACAAAAACAAAAAAACAAAACCAAAGACCCAACTATTTGCTGTCTACAAGAGACACATTTTAGACCTGAAGACACCTTCAGATTGAAAGTGAGGGGATAGAGAACCATCTATCATACTACTAGAAGTCAAAAGAAAGCTAGAATAGCCATACTGCTATCAGACAAACTAGGTTTTAAACTAAAGACTAATAAGAGATGAAGAAAGGCATTATATCATAATTACAGGTCTATTTATCAAGAAGAGCTAACAATTATAAATGTCTATGCACCCAACTCGAAGCAACCAAATATATAAAACAATTAATTGCAAACATAAGCAATCTTATTGGTAAGAATGTGGTAACTCAAGGGGACTTTAATACTCCACTCACAGCAATGGACAGATCATCTAGACAGAAAATCAATACAGAAACCATGGCCCTGAATGATACACTGGACTAGATGGACTTGACGCATATATTCAGAACTTTTTATTCTAAAGCAGCAAAATATACATTCTTCTTGAGTAACATGGAATATTCTCCAAGACAGATCACATACTGGGTCACAAAACAGCCCTCAATAAATATAAAAGAACTGAGATCATACCATGCACATTTTCAGATCATAATGCTATGAAACTTGAAACCAACTACAAGAAAAAGTTGGAAAATCTCCAAATGCATGGAAGTTAAAAACATCCTACTAAAAAACAAATGAGTCAACCAGTCATTTAAAGAAAAAAAATTTTTAAATATGGAAACAAATGAAAATGAAAACACAACAGTTCAAAGCCTTTGGGATGTAGCAAAGGCAGTCCTAACAGGAAAATACACTGCAATCCAGGACTATATAGAGAATCAAGAAAAATCCCAAATACAAAAATTAACAGAACACCTAAAGGAACTAGAAGCAGAAAAACAAAGAAGCTCCAAGGCCAACCCAAGAGCTATTTTTTTTTTTTTGAAAAACAAAAACAAAAACAAAAAACAAAATTGATAAACCCCTAGCCACACTTCTTAAAAAGAAGAGAGTGGACCCAGAGAGGTAAAATCATGAATGAAAATAGATTTATCACACCTAATCCCTCAGAAATAAAAGCAAATAGGGGCGCCTGGGTGGCTTAGTCGGTTAAGCGTCCGACTTTCGCTTAGGTCATGATCTCGCAGTTCGTGGGTTCGAGCCCAGCGTCGGGCTCTGTGCTGACTGCCAGCTCAGAGCCTGGAGCCTGTTTCAGTCTGTGACTCCCTCTCTCTCTGACCCTCTCCTGCTCATGCTGTCTCTCTCCTAGAAATAAATAAAACATTAAAAAAAAATTAAAAAAAAAAAAAGAAATAAAAGCAAATATCTGAGGATATTATGAAAAATTATATATCAACAAACTGGACAACCTGGAAGAAATGAACAAATTCCTAGACATCCACATACTACCAAAACTCAAAAGGGAAGAAACAGAAAATCTGAACAAACCCATAACTAGTGAAGAAGTTGAATCAGTTATCAAAAATCTCCCAACAAATAAGAGTCCGAGGCCAGATGGTTTCCCAAGGGAATTCTACCAGACATTAATTTAAAGTAGAGTTAATACCTATCCTTCTCAAGCTGTTCCAAAAATAGAAACAGAAGGAAAACTTCCAGACTCATTCTATGAAACTAGCATTACCCTGATTACCAAATGAGACAGAGACCACACAAAAAAGGAGAATTACAGGCCAATATCCCTGATGAACATGGATGCAAAAATTCTCAATAAGATACTAACAAACTGAATTCAACAGCATATAAAAAGAATTATTCACCATGATCTAGTGGGATTCATTCCTGGGCTGCAGGTCTGGTTCAATATTTGCAAGTCAGTCAATGTTGACACATCAAGAACCAAATGATCCTGTCAATAGATGCAGAAAAAGCATTTGACAAAATACAGCATTCTTTCTTAATAAACTCTCAAGAAAGCTGGGATAGAAGGAACATACCTAAACATCATAAAAGCCATATATGAAAAGCCCACAGCTAATATCATCCTCAATGGGGGAAAACTGAGAGCTTCTCCCTGAAATCAGGAACATGACCGGGATGTCCAGTCTCACACTGTTGTTTAACATAGTGTTGGAGATCCTAGCATCAGCAATCAAACATCAAAATGAAATAAAGGTGTGAAAACTGGCAAAGAAATCAAACTTTCACTTTTCACAGATGACATGAAGACTCTACCAAAAGGCTGTTAGAACGGATACATGAATTGAGCAAAGTTTCAGGATACAAAATCAAAGTACAGAAATCAGTTGCATTTCTATATACCAATAATGCAGCAACAGAAAGAGAAATCAAGAAAATGATCCCATTTACAACTGCACCAAAAAACTATACAATACCTAAGAATAAACTTAACCGGGGCGCCTGGGTGGCTTAGTCGGTTAAGCATCCGACTTTCGCTTGGGTCATGATCTCGCGGTTCGTGGGTTCGAGCCCCGCGTCAGGCTCTGTGCTGACTGCCAGCTCAGAGCCTGGAGCCTGTTTCAGTCTGTGTCTCCCTCTCTCTCTGACCCTCCCCTGCTCACGCTGTCTCTCTCTCTCTTTCTCCTAGAAATAAATAAAACATTAAAAAAAAAGAAAGAAAGAAAGAATAAACCTAACCAAAGACATAAAAGACCTGTATGCTGATAACTATAGAAAACTTATAAAGAAAACTGAAGAAGACTAAAGAAATAGAAAAACATTCCATGCTCATCATTGGAAAAACAAATATTGTTAAAATGTAAATACTACACAGAGCAATCTACACATTCAATGCAATCCCAATCAAAACTGCACTGGCATTCTTCTCAAAACTAGAACAAACAATCCTAAAATTTGGATGGAACCACAAAAGACTCCAAATAGCCAACGTAATATTGAAAAAGAAAACCAAAGCAGGAGGCATCAAAATCCAGGACTTTAGCCTCTGCTACAAAGCTGTACTCAATACGACAGTATGGTATTGGAACCAAAACAGATAAATAGGCCAATGGAATATAATAGAGAACCCATTATTACACCCACAAATGTATGGCCAACTAATCTTTTGACTAATCAGGAAAGAGTATCCAATGGAAAAAAGATGTTCTCTTTAGCAAATGGTGCTGGGAGAACCAGAAAGCAACATGCAGAAGAATGAAACTAGACCACTTTCTTACACCATACACAAAAATAAACTCAAAATGAATGAAAGACCTGAATGTGATACAGGAAACCATCAAAACCCTAGAGGAGAAAGCAGGAAACCTATTTGACCTCAGCCGCAGCAATTTCTTACTCGACACATCTCCAAAGGCAAGGGAATTAAAAGCAAAAATGAACTATTGGGACCTCATCAAGATAAAAAAAAACCTTATGCAATGCAAAGGAAACAATCAACAAAACTAAAAGGCAACCAACAGAATGGGAAAAGATAATTGCAAATGACATATCAGATAAAGGGTTAGCTTCCAAAATGTATAAAGAACTTACTAAACTCCACACCTGAAAAACAAATAATCTAGTGAAGAAACAGGCAGAGGACATGATTGGACACTTTTCCAAAGAAGACATCAAAATGATCAATGTCACTCATCATCAGGTAATACAAATCAAAACAACAGTGAGAAACAGCCTCAAACCAGTCAGAGTGGTTAAAATAAATAACATGGGAAACAACAGATACAGGCAAGGATGTGGAGAAATGGGAACCCTCCTGCCGAATGCAAACTGGTGCATCCATTCTGGAGAACACTGTGGAGGTTCCTCAAAAAATTAAATATAGAACTACCCTAAGACCCAGGAATTTATCCAAAGGATACAGAGGGCTGATTCATAGGGGCACATGTACCCCAATGTTTATAGCAGCGCTTTCAACAATAGCCAAATTATGGAAAGAGCCTAAATGTCCATCAACTGATAAATGGATAACGAAGATGTGGTTTATATATACAACGGAATACTACTTGGCAATGAGAAAGAATGAAATCATCCCATTTACAGCAATGTGGATAAAACTGGAAGGTATGATGCTAAGTGCAATCGGTCAGTCAGAGAAAGATATCATACGTTTTCACTCATATGTGGATCTTGAAAAACTGTGCTGACAGCTCAGAGCCTGAAGCCTACTTCAGATCCTGTGTCTCCCTCTCTCTCTGTCCCTCCCGTGTTCGCACACTGTCTCTTTCAAAAATGAATAAATGTCAGTGTCAAAAAAAAATTTAAAAACCAGGTTTCCCAGTAAAAATCACTCTATATTCATGGAACTATTCAATGTGGTCTTCTGGCTTCTGTATTTCCTGCAAGGTGGCAGTTAAATAGAAGTTAAATAGCCTGATCAGTCTCATGCTTAACTTTTGGCAAGACTATAGATGGTACTGTGTCCTTTTATTAAGAAGCACATAATGTCTGGTTATCTCTTTTTTGTGATGTTGTCAGGCCTTGATATTCAATGTCTAAATCAATTCATTCACTAGGGGCTGCAAAATGATTACAATCTAATTCTACTATTTCATTTTCATTTATCAAAATGGTATACATATATAGAGTGGCCTACTATTCAGTTACCTATTGGTATGTTCACACAGGAACTTAACAGTTTTTAAGACATATTAAAAAAATAAAACTGGTTCCCTATCATCCTCTTAAAAGCAATTAAGAGGTTTTTTAGATACTACTGAATACACTACTGATCAAAATCCTACTTGGGTTTTTTGTTTTGTTTTGTTTTTTAGCAACAGACAGGCTGATCCTAATATTCATATGGAGTTGCAAAAGACTTAGAATAGTTAAAGCAGTCTTTACACAGAAGAGCAAAGTAGAGGACCCAGATTTTCCCATTTCAAGACAATCTACAAAGCTGTATTCATCAAGATTGTGATCCTGGTTTAAGGAAATACATGTATCAATGGAGTAGAATTAAGAGTAGAGAATACTGTCATTACATTTATAGTCAACTGATATTCAACATGGATGCCAAGATAATTTAATGGTGGAATGAACAGTCTTTTCAACAAATGATGCTGAGACAACTAGAAGCAAGGTAATTAAATTAGACCTCTAACATTATGTAAAAAACATTAAAAATAGATCAAGACCTAAATATAAGAGCTAAAACATAAAATTCTTAGAAGAAAACATAATATACATCTTTATAACCTTGGATTCACCAATGTTTCCTAGGTACAACATCTAAAGCACAAGAAACCAAAGAGAAAAAAAAAAAACCCAGATAAATTTGACTCAATATAAATCAAAACCTTTTGTTCACCAAAGGGCACTATCAAGAAAGTGAACTCTCAGTATGGGAGAAAATATTTGCAAACCACTTTTTGATAACACTATCTAGAATACATAATGTATCTGATAAGTCTCCTGAATACATAATGAATCCTTACAGCTCAACAATAAAAAGACAACCCAATTTACAATGGGCAAAGGATTTAAACAGACATTTCTCCAAAGAAGATATACAAATGGCCAATAAGATGCTCAACCATCATTTGTTATTACAAATATGCAAATCAAAACCACGACGAGAGTTATCACTTTGTATATACTAGGATGGTAATAAAAAAGATTGATAATATAATACATGTTGGTGAGGATACGGAGAAATGAAAACCTCCAGTGCTAGGTGGGGGAAATAAAATGGAATAGCCATTCCAGCAAACAGTTTAGCAGTTCCTCAAAAGGTAAGAAGAGTTGCCATGTGCCTGAGTAATTTCACTCTTACTATGCTAACCAAGAGAACTGAAAAGGAACATCCACACAAAAACTTGTACACAAATATTCATAGTATTATCATTCATAACAACCCCAAAGTGGGAACAACCCAAATGTCTATCAATTCATAAATGGATAAATAAAATGTGGTATATCCACACAATGGAACATTATTCAGACACAATAAGTAATTCTTGTATTTATATATTCTGTAACATGAAACTTTGAAAATACACTAAGTGAGAAAAGCCAGACACAAAAAGTCATCTGCTGTATAATTCTGCTTATATGAGATGTTCAGAACAGGCAAAGTCATAGAACCAGAAAGTAGATTAATGATTTTCAAATACTGGGAGAGGAAGAAATAGGAACCAACTGCTGGTAGGTACAGAGTTTCTTTTTCAGTGATGAAAATGTTCTGGAATTAGTGATGATGGCTGCACAACCTTGTGCACAAAACTATACATTTCACAAGGGTGAATGTTATGGTATGTGAATAGATTAACTTAAAAACCATTATTAAAATGTCCTTGGGGCGCCTGGGTGGCTTAGTCGGTTAAGCGTCCAACTTTCGCTTAGGTCATGATCTCACGGTTCGTGGGTTCGAGGCCCGCATCAGGCTCTGTGCTGACTGCCAGCTCAGAGCCTGGAGCCTGTTTCAGTCTATGACTCCCTCTCTCTCTGACCCTCCCCTGCTCACGTTGTATCTCTCTCTCTCTCTCCTAGAAATAAATTAAAAAAAAAAAAAATGTCCTTAAGGGTGTACCTTGATGGCTTAGTTGTTTAAGCATGACACTGGCTCAGGTTATGATCTTGCGGTTCCTGATTTCGAGGCCCATATTCAAGCTCCACACTGACAGTGCAGTGCAGAGTCTACTTGAGATTCTTTCTCCCTCTGTCTCTCTGCCCCTCTATCACTTGCACGCATGCTCTCTCTGTTGCAAAATAATAAACTTTAAAATAAAATAAAATGTCATTATCAATGGATGAATTACAAATATTTGACTGGCTTTAATCCACTGCAACTATCTTTTCTGAAGCTCAAATTTTCTTTTTTCTAGCCAGTAAAAATCTCTTCTTCATCTCTGAGTTGCCTTATACTTACCATTTTTAAGAAAGCTTAATACAACAAAATACAGTTACCAAAAGGAGAATTCAGTTTTTTATTAATGACTCAAGGGATTCCTTGAGTTACAATTATTACTTGAGAAAGTATTTCCAAGTAGCTTTCCAGCCCACTATTACATTCTGTAATAGTCATCTGTATTTCTTATTATCTAAAGATTGATTTCAACCAATTACCAAAAAAGTTTAACATTGAAAATTTCATATAAAACCAATTTTCTAATATAATAGAATGCATAAAACTAAGCCAAGTGATTTTTGGACCAAGTGGTCCAAGTCTAATTTACCTAACACTTATACTAGAAAAGAATTACAAAATGAGGATGAGAAGAGGATAAATGAGGAAGGAGATTTAAAAATGACTGTAATATGAACATTTCTAAATACCCATTTAGAAATTCCTCATTCTTTTTTATGTTTTTAAGGCTGGTGTATTCAGTATCAAACCTTCAACTGTTTTTAATCTTGGTTAACAATACTGACAACATTAGTTTACTTACTGACAACTGTGACTTAAAAGCTATTTTAATTTGGAATGTAACTATGTTATTACTTCACTGCCGTTATTTCTAGGAGAGAGAGAGAGAGAGAGAGACAGCATGAGCAGGGGAGGGTCAGAGAGAGAGGGAGTCACAGACTGAAACAGGCTCCAGGCTCTGAGCCGGCAGGCAGCACAGAGCCCGACACGGGGCTCGAACCCACGAACCGCGAGATCATGACCTAAGCGAAAGTCAGACGCTTAACCGACTAAGCCACCCAGGCGCCCCGATAGTATGACTTTTCTTAGACGAGTTTTCCAGAAATTCAAAACCAGGATATTTTAACTTCTAAAACTGACCTACCAGCTAATACCGTATCGGAAACAACCCAATATATCATCAAACATAAGGCACCCTCTTATTTGTAATCCTTAAAAAGAAAAAAACCCAAAAAATTGTGAAACTGCAATCAACTGCAAATGCCCTGAAATTCAAAAAGGTTAAATATAGAAAAAAGTGTATCTTACAATCAATGAAATAAATTAATTGAAAACTGCAGAAATGTTCTATATTTCTTCTCAAAAAGCATTATTTTCACTTTTTGGGGTCTTTAACAAGTAAAAATCATTATTTTCAAGAGTTAAAATAAGCTTTTAAGTTTCAAAGTCAAAATAAATGGCCTCAAAGAGATGGGCTTTTAATTTTGTTACTCAGCAGACAGCCATAGCACAAAGGACTGAAAATGCTGGCAATGCTATACAGTTGACCCTTGAACAACATGTTAAACTGCATGGGTCCACTTATATACAGATTTGTTTTGTTTTTTTACAAATATAGGACAGTACTGTATTTTCTCTTACAATTTCTTTAACATTCAGTTTTTTCTAGCTTACTTTATTGTAAGAATACAGCATATAACACATATACAAATTATGTGTTAATACACACACAAAAGTAGACTCAAAATGGATGAAGGACCAGAATGTGAGACAGGAAACCATCAAAACCCTAGAAGAGAAAGCAGGAAACAACCTCTTTGACCTCAGCTTCAATTTCCTACTCAACACATCTCTAAAGGCAAGGGAATTAAAAGCAAAAATGAACTATTGGGACCTCATCAAGATAAAAAAAAAAAAACAAAAAAACCTCAACTGCAAAGGAAACAATCAACAAAACTAATAGGCAACTGATGGAATGGGAAAAAATAGGTGCAAATGATGTATCTGATAAAAGGTTAGTATCCAAAAAATCTGTAAAGAACTCACCAAACTCCATACCCGAAAAACCAGTGAAGAAATGGGCAGAAGACATGAATAGACACTTTTCCAAAGAAGACATCCAGATGGCCAACAGACACATGAAACGATGCTCAATGTCACTCATCATCAGGGCAATATAAATCCAAACCACAATGAGATACCACCTCATGCTGGTCAAAGTGGCTAAAACGAGCAAATCAGGAGACTCCAGATGCTGGCGAGGATGTAAGAAATGGCACCTTTTTAAAAAAATTTTTTTTAAATGTTTTATTTATTTCTGACAGAGAGACACAGCGTGAGCAAGGGAGGATGAGAGACAGAAGGAGACGCAGAATCAGAAGCAGGTTCCAGGCTTTTACTTGTCAGCACAGAGCCCGATGCGGGGCTTGAACTCACGGACTGTGAGATCATGACCTGAGCCGAAGTCGGACGCTTAACCGACTGAGCCACCCAGGCGCCCCTAGAAATGGCACCTTCTTACACTGTAGGTGGAATACAAACTGGTGCAGCCACTCTGGAGAACACTGTGAAGGTTCCTCAAAAAATTAACAACAGAACTTCCCTATGACCCAGCAACAGCACTCCTAGGAATTTACCCAAGGGATACAGGAGTGCTGATTCATAGGGGCACATGTACCCCAATGTTTATAGCAGCTCTTTCAACAATAGCCAAATTATGGAAAGAGCCTAAATGTCCATCAACTGATGAATGGATAAAGAAGATGTGGTTTATTTATACAATGGAATGCTACATGACAATGAGAAAGAATGAAATCTGGCATTTGTAGCAACTTATGCTAAATGATTTTAAATAAGTCAGGCAGAGAAAGACAGATACCATATGTTTTCACTCATTAGTGGAGTGAGAAACTTGAGAAAGGTAACAGAAGACCATGGGGGAGGGGTCTTACAGACCTCTTACAGAGAGGGAGGGAAGCAAACCGCAAGAGACTCTTAAAGACAGAGAACAAATTGAGGGTTGATGGGGGGTGGGAGAGAAGGGAAAGTGGGTGATGGGCATTGAGGAGGGCACTCGTTGGGATGCACACTAGATGTTGAGATGTGTATGGAAACCAATTTGACAATAAATTATATTAAAAAAATAAAAGAATTAACACCAAGAAAAAAAAGTGTTAATAAACTGTTTGTTACCAGTATGGTCAACAGTGAGCTATTAATAGTTAAGTTTGGCAGGGGTCAAAAGTTACACAATTTTCAACTATGCAGAGTATAGCACCTCTAACCACCCCCTAGCCATTCAAGGGTCAACTGCAATTAAAATAGGGCTGGAGGGTGCCAAACCGGTACAAGTCAAAGCCTCAAAGGCAGTTGGACTACTTTTAAGATGGGCATAGAAGGCATGGAATTTACAAGTTGCAAAGAGTCATGCTGGGTTTGGAGTAAATCTCTAGGTAAAAGGCCCTACTGCAGGTTGTCTTTAATTTTCTTAAATACAGTTCCAAGAACTCCTAGCTTTCAGGGTAGCAAAAGAGCCAAGAGCTTTTCTACTCTCCTATAGGAGAGTATAGGACTCTAGGACTATAATCCTAGTCCTATGGCACAGGATTTCCTTGTTTAGGAAAAACTAAGTAGGGACCAATGTGATTTCCACATTACATTAACATCATTCTCCTACTTATCAATCTTCAGTGAGATAAAAGTAATACAAAACTGCATACACTTTACTGGTTTTGTTTTGAGACAGTGTGAGCAGGGGAGGGTCAGAGAGAGAGGGAGATACAGACTCTGAAATAGGCTCCAGGCTCTGAGCTGGCAGTCAGCACAGAGCCCGACGCGTGGCCCAAACCCACGAACTGCGAGATCATGACCTAAGCGCAAGTCGGACGCTTAACCAACTAAGCCACCCAGGCGCCCCTGGTTTTGTTCTTAACAGTGGTTTAGTATGAAGTTGCAAAGACAGAAACAGAAGGATCATCTAAATATAAACACTAATATTAGATTGATTAGAGCTTATTTTTCTTGCCCGTGACAAAAGCTGTTTGGAGATCATCTTACTGCCAGCTCCAGACAAGCTGTTTTAAAGTGGAGTTGACTATGTTATTAGTAAAACAACTTCTGGTTTGGGATAGTATCTACAATACGGTTTTTCCTATTTCATCAGTTCATTAATAAAATTAACTAATACATCCATTAACTGAGAACATGGATGAAAAATTTAGATACAATTAAACTATTGCCTATGGTTAAACAATTCTTAACTCAACCAATATGAATAGAAACCAATCTATATAACCAAGGGAAACAATTCAGCCAAAAACTGATTACTACCTGCAGAAGAATTGATAAGTATCTCTAAGTAAACAATTCTTCCAACTATTCACTTGCTTGGAACAAATAAATTTAAAGTCCCTAGAACTACTCACAGCAGTTGCTGAAAGGCTAAGGCCCAAGAATAGAATTACTAACTTAAAGCATATTATGAAAAGAATTGTGACAAGCCAAGATAAAAGATTTTCCCACACTCAGCATCCATTCTTGATAAAGACGCTTAACAAAGTGGGGAGATAGAAGGAACATACCTCAACATCATAAAGACCATACATAAAAGACCCACAGCTAACATAATCCTCAATGAGGAAAAAGTGTGAGCCTTTGCCCTACAGTAAGGAACAAGGCAAGGATGTCCACTCTCACCATTACTATTTAACATAGTACTGGAAGTCTTAACCTCAGCAAACAACAAAAAGAAATAAAAGGGACATTGGGCCCTGTGCTGACAGCTCAGAGCCTGGAGCCTGCTTCGGATTCTGTGTCTCCCTCTCTCTCTGCCCCTCCCCAGCTAACACTCTGTCTTTGTCTCTCTCAAAAGTACATAAAGGTTAAAAAAAAATATTTTAAAAAAAGACGTAAAAAGAAATAAAAGCCATCCAAATCAGCAAGGAAGAAATCAAACTTTCACTATTTGCAGGTGACATGATAACCTATGTAGAAAACCCGAGAGACTCCACCAAAAAACTGCTGGAACTGATACATGAATTTGGCAAAGTTGTAATATATAAATTCAATGTGCATTAATCTGTTGCGTTTCTATATACCAAAAACAAAGAAGCAGAAAAAAGAAATCATGGAATTGATCCCATTTGCAACTGCACCAAAAACAAGATACCTAGGAATAAACCTAACTTAAAGAGGTAAAAGATCTGTACTCTGAAAAGTATGCAACACTTATAAAAGAAACTGGAGACCAAAAAATGGAAAACCATTTAATGCTCATGAATTGGAAGAACACTGTTAACATGTCTATACTACCCAAAGCAATCTACACATTTAGTGCAATCCCTATCAAAATACCATCAGTATTTTTCACAGAACTAGAATAAACAGTCCTAAGGGTTGTAAGAAACCACAGAAGATCCCAAACAGCCAAAATAATCCTGAAAAAGAAAAACAGAACTGGAGGCAACACAATTTCAGATTTCAAGCTATATTACAAAGCTGTAGTCATCAAGACAGTATGGTACTGATACTAAAACAGACACACCGATCAATGGAAGAGAACAGAGAACCCAGAAATGGACCCACAACTGTGTGTTCAACTAATCTTTGTCAAAGCAAAAAAGACTATCCAATGGAAAAAAGACAAGTCTCTTCAACAAATGGTGTTGCGAAAATTGGATGGCGACATGCAGAAGAATGAAACTGGACCACTTTCTTATGCCATACACAAAAATAAGTTCAAAATCGATGAAAGACTTAAATGTGAGACAGGAAACCATCAAAATTCCAGAGGAGAACACAGGCAGCAAACTGTGACCTCAGGTGGAGCAACTTCTTACTAGACATATCACCGAAGGCAATGGAAACAAAGCAAACACGAACTACTGGCACTTCATCAAGATAAAAAGCTTCTGCACAGCAAAGGAAACAATCAACAAAACTATAAACCAGCCGACAAAATGGGAGAAGATATTTGCAAATGATGTATCTGATAAAGGGTTAGTATCCAAAAATCTATTAACTCAACACCCAAAAAACAAACAACCCAGTTAAGAAATGGGCAGAAGAATAGACACTTTTCCAAAGAAGATAGCCAGATGGCTAAAAGACTCATGAAAAGATGTTCAACATTACTCATCATCAGGGAAATACAAGACAGAATCTCAATGAGTAACACCTCATATCTGTCAGAATGGCTAAAATTAACAACACAAGGAGCAACAGGTGTTGACAAGGATGAGGAGAAAGGGGAACCCTCTTGCACTAATAGTGGGAATGCAAATTGGTGCAGCCACTCTGGAGAACAGCCACTCTGAGGAACAGAGGTTCCTCAAAAAAACAAAAATAGAACTATCCTACAATCCAGCAACTGCACTATTAGGTATTTACCCAAAGGATACAAAAATACAGATTTGAAGGGGTACATGCACCCCAAAGTTTATAGCAGCATTATCAACAATAGCCAAACTATGGAGAGAGCTCAAATGTCCATCAATTGATGAATGGACAGAGAAGATGCAGTATATATACAAATGTATCAGCCATCAAAAAACATGAAATCTTGCCATTTGCAACGATGTGGATGGACTTAGAATGTATTGATGCTAAGTGAATTAAGTCAATCAGAGAAAAACAAATACCATATGATTTCACTTGTATGTGGAATTTAAGAAACAAAACAGATAAACATATGGGAAGGGGGAAAAAGAGAGGGAAACAAATGATAAGGGACTGTCTTTTTTAAGTTTTTATTAATTTTTCAAGAGCGAGAGAGAGGGAGAGGGAGAGAGCGCATGTGCAAGGGAGGAACAGAGAGAAAGGGAGAGAGAGAGAATCACAAGCAGGCTGTCAGCACAGGGCCCAATGTGGGGCTCAAATTAAAAAACCATTAAGATCATGACATGAACCAAAATCAAGAGTCAGACACTAAACTGACTGAGCCACCCAGGCACCCCATGACAAGAGACTCAATAGAGAACTGACGGTTGATGGAGGGAGAGGGTAGGAGACAGGCTAGATGGGTGAAAGGTATTAAGGAAGGCACTGTGATAAGCAGTGGTGTATGTAAGTGATGAATCATCAAATTTTTCTGAAACCAACATTGCATTAGATGTTAACTTAAATTTATTATGTTTTAAAAAATTTTTAACATTTATTTATTTATATATTTTTTAATGTTTTTAATTTACTCTTGAGAGAGAGACAGCGTGAGCAGGAGAGGGTCAGAGAGAGAGGGAGATAGAGAATCCAAAGACAGGTTCCAGGGTCTGAGCTAGCTGTCAGCACAGAGCCCGACGCGGGGCTCAAACACACGAACCATGAGATCATGACCTGATCTGAAGTCGGAAGCCTAACCGACTGAGCCACCCAGGCACCCCATAACATTTATTTATTTTTGAAAGTCAGAGACAGAGCAGGAGCAAGGGAGGGGCAGAAAGAGAGGGAGATACAAAATCTGAAGCAGGCTCCCCATTCAGAGCCTGATGCAGGGCTTGAACCCATGAATCATGAGATCATGAGCTGAGCCGAAATCAGATGCTTAACCTACTGAGTCAGCCAGGCACCCCTAACCAACTTAAATTTAAATTAAAAAAAAAAAAAAAAAAAAATTTTCCCACACCAAATGATCTTACTGCATGTGAGAAACAGTCTGCTTTTACCTTCCCCCTGGAACAAAGCCAGGGACGGTGGGGGTAGGGGGGGCGGTGAGGGGACAGGGCAACACAAAATACAATAAAAATAAAACTGCACTGCTTTATAATCTTATAAGAATATATACACTTCAAAATTGGCCACAAATGAGAATTTTTAAAAATTGAAACAATAAACATGAAGAAAAAAAAGAATTCCTCAAAAAATAACTCCTCAGAAAGAACAAAAATAATCTGGAAACCAACCTCACTTAGAAATGTAAATGCTAGGGGGTGCCTGGGTGGCTTAGTCGGTTAAGCGTCCGACTTTCGCTTAGGTCATGATCTCGCGGTTCGTGGGTTCGAGCCCCGCGTCGGGCTCTGTGCTGCCTGCCGGCTCAGAGCCTGGAGCCTGTTTCAGTCTGTGACTCCCTCTCTCTCTGACCCTCCCCTGCTCACGCTGTCTCTCTCTCTCTCTCCTAGAAATAAATAAAAACAAAAAAAAAAAAAAGAAAAAAGAAATGTAAATGCTAGCAACACCTGCATAGCTTAGTCAGTTAAGTTATAGTTTGTGAGCTCAAGCCCTGTGTCCAGGTCTGTGCTGATAGCTCAGAGCCTGATGCCTGCTTCAGATTCTGAGTCTCTCTCCCTCTGCTCCTCCCCTGCTTGTGCTCAGTCTCTCTCTCTTTCTCTTTCTCAAAACTAAACATTAAAAAAAGAAATGTAAATGTGGGGCGCCTAGGTGGCTCAATCAGTTAAGCATCTGACTCTTGATTTTGGCTCAGGTCATGATATCAGGTTTTGTGACATTGAGCCCCACATGGGGCTCTGTGCTGACAGCGTGGAGCCTGTCTGGGATTCTCTCTCCCTCTCTCTCTGTCCCTCCCCCAACTTGTACTTGCACGCACTCAAAAGAAATTAAAAAATGTAAATGCAAAATTCCAAAATAAAACATTAATGAACAGGACTTGGAAGAACATTAAAGTAATATTAGAAACCAAGTAGTATAAACTCCAAAAAATGTCAGAATAGTTAAATATCAACAATAACTTAATTGACCTAATAAGTTGAGAGGAAAAATGTTTATCAATGAATGCCAAATAGTCAATTAATAAAAAAACATCAGTTACTGATGGTTTTACAACTTCTACTACCTCTTAGAGTGAAATAGGAATAGATGGATAGTTCTCTACATAAATCAAACCAAAAACTACATCACAATGACAAAATGTCAGTCATACACTCATTAAAATCAGAAATAAAACCAATGGTGTACGCTTTTCTATGGATGCTATAAGAAGTTACCATAAATTTAGTGGCTTAAAACAACACAAATTTACTATCTTTCAGTTCTATACCTGGAAACTCCAAAATGGGTTTCATTGGGCTAAAATCTAAGTGTGAGCCGCATTACTTTTGGAAAAATTTGTTTCCTTGCCTTTGTCAGTTCTTGGAGGCTATCCTTGGCTGTTGGGCCACTTCTTCCATCTTCATAGCAAACAATGTCAGTCCAAGTCCTCACACAGTATTTCTCTGGTTCTGTTTTCCAATTCTTTCTTCCACATATAAGGAACCTTGTGATTATACTGGGTGTATCTGAATAATCCAGGAGTATCCCCCTATCTTAATATCAGGTGATTAGGAACCTTATTTCCATTTGTGACCTTAATTTCTTTTTGCTATGTAACCTAACATATTTAGAGATTTCCAGGGACTAAAGCACAGACATCTTTAAAGGAGGGTCATTATTCTGCCCACTACAGCAAGCCTTGGGGAAATAAATAAAGAATCTACAATGTAAAGAATCAAATAATTTCTATAGATTATTCTAAGATATTTTTTAAAATTCAATATTTATTCTTGATTTTAAAAAGAATTCTTAGTTACCTTAGAAATGTCCTTGATTTAGTATTTTTCTATCTACCCTCAAAATCAACATTCTAATTAATGGGAAAACACTAAAGCCATTCACATTAAAGTCAGAAGTAAGGAAAACTACCACCATCATAACCACAGCTAACACTGTCTAGGGATCTTTAAAAAAATTTAGAAATATAAAAATTAGAAGATAAAATCATCACAATTTGCAGATGAACTAACGGCAAACCCAAGAACCTCAAGAGAAAAGCAGAAAAAAATATAAATTTAGTTAGCTATCTAGTCAAAAATGAATATATAGAAGTCAGTTGCTTTCATTTAGGTCAGGGATTCAACACTTATGTTGACCTACCATCAAATGAGACTTGCTCCCTATTTTTGCAAATAATGTTGTACTGGAACACAGCTATACTCATTCATAATATACATACTGATTGTTGTCACTTTGGGGCTGTTTTCATGGTGCTTTCTTTTTTTTAAATAAGTATTTTTAAATGTTTATTTTTGAGAGAGACAGAGTGTGAGAGGAGGAGGGCCAGAGAGAGAGGGAGACACAGAATATACGCAGGCTCCAGGCTCTGAGCTGTCAGCACAGAGCCCGACACGGGGCTTGAACCCACAAAATGCAGGATCACGACCTGAGCCAAAATTGGATGCTTTAACCAACTGTGCCACTCAGGTGCCCCTTGAGTTGCTTTCTTAATAGACTGCTGGTGCTGTGAAGCTGACGTCTTGCAAAGCCTAAAACATTTACTATTTGGCTCTTTACAGAGAAGTTTGCTGACTCTCAATTTAAACTTATATAATCAGAAATAAAAGACTTTATTTGCAACAGAAATGAAAAAGATAAAATGCCCACGAATTAGTACATTTGAGGTATCCAAATGGCCAATCATCAAATGGAAAAAAGAAGACATACCACTTTCCTGGAAGGAAGACATCAACTTCAAGATATCATCTCCCTTTCTAGGTTTTAAAATACTTTAACATGATCACATCAAAAAGGACAACAGGAAATTTATTCATTTCCTTAGAAGTTTACTTATTTATGGGGTATGTGGGTGGCTCAGTTGGTTAAGTGTTAGACTTTGGCTCAGGGCACGATCTCACAGTTTTTGAGTTTAAGTCCCACAGGCTCGCTGCTGTCAGCATGAAGCCTGCTTTAGATCCTCTGTACCCACCCCCACATTCTCTCTCTAAAATAAAGAAACCTTAAAAAAAAAAAACTGAACCCACTTCTGTGAGGTATGCCTGATAGGTAAAACCCTTTTAAGAAAAATACATATGATTAAAGCAAAAATTACAAGTCTTGCAGGGTTTATAAAATGTGTTTAGGTTTAATATAGATGTAATACATAATGATAACTATAGCATAAAGGATGGTGAGGCTGACGGTGGTAGTGGTGGTAAACAGTATACTATACTATATACTGTACTATACAATTACAAACTTTCTGCATTTTGTGTGAAATGGTACAATATAGTATTAAAAAGCTGTAGGGTTAAGGATATATATTATAATCCTTACAGCAACTAATAAAAAATGCAAAAAGACATATAGCTAAGAAGTCAATAGTTAAAAGGAAATATAAAGTTTAAAAATATTTAAATAATCCAAAAGAAGGCAAGGAAGAGACAAGAAAGGAACTCAAGAGAACAAAGAAAAACCAATTTAAAAAAAATGACACTATAATTAAAAGGTACAGATTATCAGAAATGAATTAAAAAGCAAGAGATGTACTTCATATACAAAAAGATAAGGTATATAATGGAAAAAAAGATATGTCCTGTAACTTGTAAATGTAAGAAAGTTGGAGTTTCTAACAAAATAGGCTTCAAAACAAAGAAAGATTTCAAGCTAATAAAAATTTAATTCACCAAGAAGATATAACCATGAATATGTGCACCTAAGTGACACAGCCTTAAAAAACATAAGCAAAAGTAAAAATAATTAGATGGAGAAATAGACAATTCCATAATCTCAGACTTAAATTCCTTGGTTGACAGAACTGTACAACTATCAGTAAAGACAGACAATATGACCAAACTGTCAACCATCATAACCTAAATTACATAGTACACTACACAGAACAAATGAAAATACATTGTTTGGTGTACATTACACATTTGCCAAGATAAACCATATGCTAGGCCATAAAACAAGTCACAAATTTAAAAGGACTGAAATCATACAATGTATTCTCTCTCTCTCTCTCTCAAAATAAATAAATAAACTTAAAGAAAAAGAGAGCAGTATCACTTTTTCACAAATTCTTTCACCAAAGAGAGGACATTTCCCAGCTGAGAGACCAGCATAACTTTAGTATTAAAAGCTAGGACATTACAAAGGAAGAAGATGATAAACCAATATTCTTCATGAACACATGCAAGAATCCTTTTTAAAAATTAGCAAACTGAGTGGTCTCTGGGTGGCTCAGCCAGTTAAGCGTCCGACTTCGGCTCAGGTCATGATCTCAGAGTTCGTGAATTCAAGCCCCACATCAGACTCTTGTGCTGACAGCTCGGAGCCTGGAACCTGCTTTGGATTTACGGTCTTCCTTGCTCTCTGACCCTCCCCTGCTCATGTCTCTCTCTCTCTCTCTCTCAAAATTAAATAATCATTAAAATTTTTTTAAAAATTAGCAAATTGAGGGGCGTCTGGGTGGCTTAGTCGGGTAAGCATCCGACTTTCACTTAGGTCATGATCTCGCGGTTCGTGGGCTCGAGCCCCACGTCAGGCTCTGTGCTGACTGCCAGCTCAGAGCCTGGAGCCTATTTCAAAGTCTGTGATTCCCTCTCTCTCTGACCCTCCCCTGCTCACGCTGTCTCTCTCTCTCTCTCCTAGAAATAAATAAAACATTAAAAAAAATTTTTTTTAATTAGCAAATTGAATGTGAAAAGAAAGATACATCATGACTAAATAAGATTTACTGTAGAAAGGCAGGGTTAGTTAACATCTGGGAGGAAACCAGCCTAATTCTCCATATTAAAAGAATACAGGAGGGGACGCCTGGGTGGCTCAGTTGGTTATGCATCTGACTTCCGCTCAGGTCATAATCTCATGGTTTGTGTGTCCGAGCCCCACATCTGGCTCTGCGCTGACAGCTAGCTCAGAGACTGGAGCCTGTTTCGGATTCTGTGTCTCCCTCTCTCTCTGACCCTCTCCTGCTCACCATGCTGTCTCTCTCTCTCTTTCTCTCTCTCAGAAATAAATAAAAACATTAAAAAAAAAGAATACAGGAAAAAAAACCATATGATCTGTTCAAAAGGCATATGTAAAACATGTGATCCAATTTAACAGATTCATGATAAAATTCTCAGCAAACTAAAAGTCCAGAACAATTTCAAGCTAGTAAAGGGCATCTACAAAACCTTACAACAAATGGTGAGATGTTGAACATTCTCCCCATTAAGATAGGGAATAAAGCAAAGGATTCTCATTCTTCTCATTTCTTTCTTTTTAAAAAGTGTTTATTTATTTTGAGAGAGAGTGCACATGTGATTAGGCGATGAACAGAGAGAGAGGGAGAGAGATCCCAAGCAGGATCCACCCTGTCAGCACAGAGGCTGACGCAGGGCTTGATATAACTAACCACGAGACCATGACCTGAGGTAAAATCAAAAGCCGAGCAACCCAGGCATCCCTCCTCCTTCTCATTTCTAACAATGACTACAAGGTAAGTAAAAGAAATAAAAAGCATAAGAATCAGTGAAAAAGTAAAATTATCTCTACTTACAAATGACATGATTGTTTACACTGAAAGTTCCAAGGAATTTACAAAACTACCCAAACTAGTAACAGTTGAATTTAGTAAGGTGACAAGATACAAGATTAGTCAACCAAATTATATTTTCTTATACCAAGAACAAATAACCAGAAACCAAAATTGTCTAAAAATTCCACTTACACAAATCCCAAAACATAAAAACTTTTAGGAATAAATTTTAACAAAAGGTGTTCATGATGCTTTCACTGAAAATTACAGACTATTGCTAAAAGAAATAAAATCTAAAGAAAGACATAATATGTTTTTGGATTGGAAGACTCAATATTGTTAAGATGTTCATTTTCTTCAAATGATTTATAAATCTGATGCAATCTTAACACTAATCTGACCTAGAATAGCAAAACCAAATTCTAAAAAGAACAAAGTTGGAAGGCTGATGTCAAGACAGTGTGATATTGTCCAAAAGATGGACTACATCAATGGAACAGAATAGAGGATTAAGAAAAAAATTCACACACGTATAGCCAAATGATTTTTGACAAAGTGCAATAGTAATTCAATGATATCCATCAGAAAAGGCTTTTCAACAAATGGTGCTGAAACAACTGAACATTCATAAGGAGAAACATTAACGTTGACCCTTACCTCACATTTAATTTTAAATAGATAACAGACCTAAGTTTAACATCCAAAACTGTAAGTTTCTAAAGGAAAATATAAGGAAAAAAGATTGTGGTAGGCAAAGATGATACAGAACACAAAAAGCACAAAGATGAAAAATTGTGACAAAGTAGGATTTGTTAAAACTTCTGCTCTTCAAAGTTACCACTAAGGAAAGTAAAAGGCAAACTACAAAATGAGAGAAAATATTTGCAATAAATAAATCTGACAAAGAACTCATATCTGAATATATAAAGATCTTTGGTAATTTTTTTTTTTTTTTTGAGAGACAGAGAGAAACACAGTGTGTGAGTTGGGGAGGGGCAGAGACAGAGGGAGACAAATATGAAGCAGGCTCCAGACTCTAAGCTGTCAGCACAGAGCCCCACCCAGGGCTGGAACTCACAAACCCATGAGATGGTGACCTTGGCTGAAGTTGGACGCTTAACTGACTAAGCCACCCAGGTGCCCCTAATAAAAGATCTTTTTTAACTCAGTAAGGAAGACAAACAACCCAGTTTCTTTAGATGGGAATAAATTTATATTATATTTAACATATCAATTTGCTAAAGCTATTGTAACAAAATACAACAAACTGGGTGGCTTAAACAACAGAAATGTAACATCTCACAGTTATGGAGGCTAGAAGTCTGAGATCAAGATTATCAGCAGAGTAGAATCCTTCTGAGGGCTGTGAGGAAGAATCTATCCCATATCTCTGTCGTGCTTCTGGTGGCTTGTTGGTACTCTCTGGCATTCCTTGGTTTCCTCTCTGCCTTCATCTTTAGGTCTCTTTCATGTCTCTGCCTTTGTCTTCACGTAGTGTTCTTGCTGTGTGCTCTTTGTTCAAATTTCCCTTATTATAAGCACATCAGTCATGTGGATTAGAATCCATCCTAATGATCTCATTTCAGCTTGATTACCTTTGCAGAGATTCTGTCTCTTAATAAGGTCATATTCTAAAGTACTAGGGGTTAGGACTCCAGCATATCTTTATTGGGGGGGGGATGTGACACATTATTAAACACATAAAACTTCTCAAAGGAAGAGATACTAATGTTAAACATGTAAAGATACTCAATTATCACAAACCATCAAGGAAATACAAAATAAAAACCACAATAAAATACTACAGCATACCCACTAAGATAACTGTTTTTGTTTTTTGTTTTTTTAAGAA
The DNA here is from genome assembly GCA_017311185.1 of Proteles cristata cristata. Classification (NCBI taxonomy): domain Eukaryota; kingdom Metazoa; phylum Chordata; class Mammalia; order Carnivora; family Hyaenidae; genus Proteles; species Proteles cristata. The sequence goes on from JAESUZ010004722.1 coordinate 1,966,383, forward strand.
AAGTTTTGGTGAGAATGTGGAGCTGGGACTGGACTCTCACACACTGCTGGGATATTAAAACAACCATTCTTAAACCTATGGTATGGAAACCACTGGATGCTTATCTAAGAGAAATAAAAACATACGTTCACGCACAAACGTGTACATGAAAATTCATAGCATCTTTAGTCACAATAGCAAAAAACTGTCAACAATCCAAATATCAACATGTATGAATAAACAAAATGTAATATACATATAGTGGAATAGAATTCTGCAGTAAAAAAAGGCAAACTGCTGACATAAACAACAACTTCAGTGACTTTCAAAAGCATTATGCTGAGTTAAAGAAGCCACACACAAAAAAGTACTTACTGTATGAATCCACTTATATAAAATTCCGAAAATGTAAAAACTATTTATAATGACAAAAGCAAATTAGTGGTATCTGGTGGGGAGTGAAAGGTTGACTAGAACTCAAAGGAGCATAAAGAACCCTTTTGAGTGAGGGAAATATTATGTAACTTGATTGTAGCCGTGGTTTCACAAGGGTGTAGAGCTGTCAAAACTAATTAAATTGTACATTTTACATGGATGCAGCTTACTGAACAAAAATTATACCTCAATGAAAATGAATAAAAGTAGTACATTTCTGTGTATCTGTTGGAAAAGACCAGTATTCCCCGTAACAACAATGAAAAGAAAACTTGAATTAAAGGACTCAGTTTCTAATGAAGAAAACTTCGTAATTTTCTGAAGGCAATAAAGGAATATTGAATAAATGAAGAACACAGTTGTTCTTGGATAAGGGTCCAATATTTTAATATCTTCAATTTTCTAAGAAAGTAATGTATAAACTTAATGTGTTTGCAGTCAAAATATCAATACAGTTTTAACTGGGTGGGCCAGAGGGCTTGACAGGATATTAGTAACCATTTAAAAAACCAGCATGTATGGGCACCTGGGTGGCTCAGTCAGTTGAGCGTCCCGACTCAAGTCATGATCTCCCAGTTCTTTGGGTTCAAGCCCCTGCTGACAGCACATAGCCTGCATGGGATTTCTATCTCACTCTCTCCCCTGCTCCCTGGCTTGCTCTCTCTTTCTCTTAAAAAATAAATAGACATAAAAATAATTTTTAAAAAGCTGCACATAAGCACCAAGAAAATTCTGAATTAAAACTTCATGAGAAATAACTGATTTTATCAAGTATAAAGAACTGTTTAAAAGCCTGATAACAGCACAAACATAAATGAATCAATTGAACAGAACAGAATCTAACAACAGAACCAAATACATATGAGAACATAATAATATAATATTTTAAATTAGTGGGGCAATGATGGATTACTGAATCAATAGTGTTTGTAACAGACATCTGGAAAAACAATTCATGAGTCCTAAAGCATACCTTAAACTAAAAAAAAAAAAAAAAAAAGATCACAGATCTAAATACGAAGAATTGAGCCAAACAGTTACTTAAACAAAACACAGGTCAATTTATTCACATTCCTGGAATGGTGAAATCTAAGAAAGAAATAGTATCTAAAAATGAAAGGGACTTATAAATTTCAATAAAGTTTAAAACTTCTACTCACCAACTTGAAAATTCTAGCTGGTTGGGGTGAGAGGGAAGAATATTATTACATTACAAAAGAGCCAGTATCTAATGTTGATGAGGGTGTGGAAAAACAGAAACTCTAACCATCAGAGTGGGAACGTAAATGAGAATAGCTTTTTCTTGCCAGCAATTTAACACTGTCTACATCAAAATGTACACACATAACCAACTTCTTTTTTTATGATAGCAGCAGAACTGTCATCATTCACAAAGGATATTACTGTTTGTATAGAATATCCAAAATTATATAAATCAACAGTTATAACTGGTATTATTTTAAAGGTGTGGTGATTAAAATGTGTATCAGCATACAGTTAAGCAAAGTGATGTGTAGAACAAAAGAATCTAGAAATAGACTCACGTATGAGAATTTATGACACAGTACAGATTATGGGGCAAATGTAAAGGATTTGTCAATAAACGGGACTGGGACAATTGTGTAACCCCACAAGAAAAAAATGAAATGGGACTCCTACAGACAAAAACAAAATTAAGTTCTAGCAGATGTGAAAATTAAAACTATAAAACTTGAAGAACACTGTATAGGAAATCTCTTTATGACTTCTGGCTCTGGAAGAATATTCAAAACAATACACAAAATGCATAAGCCTTAACAAAAAAGGCTTGTAGTTTGACATTAAAATTATGTGTTTCTAATCATCAAAAGATATCAGAAACAGCTGGACCATAGAATGGAAGAAGGTATTTCCAACCCTTGTAACCAATAAAATATTTATACCAAAAATGTATTTTAAAAACCTCCAAAAAAAAGGAAAAGAAAAATGAAAAAAAAAAACAGAAAGGTCGGCAAAAGAAATTAACAGACAGGCATATCATCACCCACTGTTTCAAAAATGTATAAATCATTCCATTTATCGTTTAGAATTTCTAAAGAAAAGTAAAGAATTACTAATACAAAGTTCAAATTTATGATTACTGAATAGAGAAAGAATAGGATAGGATCTGAGAGGAGTAAATAGTGGACTTCTGAAGGATGAGATACAGGTATACCTTGGACATATTGTGGGATCAGTTCCAGACCATCACAAGTAAGTATCTCAATAAAGCAAGTCAAATGAATTTTTTGGTTTCCCAGTGCATATAAATGTTTATACCATACTGTAGTCTATTAAGTGTGCAACAGCATTATGTCTAAAACACAATGTACACACCTTAATTTAAAAATACTTATTGCTAAAAAATGCTAACCATGATCTGAGTTTTTAGTAAAAGGCGAAAGATTTATGCGATCTGAAGAGAAACCAGAGTATGATGATCTGAGTTTTTAGAAACATAATCACTGATCACAGATCACTATAACAAATATAAGAAAAAAGTTTGAAATATTGTGAGAATTACCAAAATGTGATGCAGTGATACAAAATGAGCAAATGCGCATGGAAAAAATGGTACCAAGACTTCCTTGATAACTGGGTTTGGGGTGCCATAAACCTTCAATTGTAAAAAAATATTTTCAATAAAACAAAGAATGCCTGTAATATCCTTTGGTTATTTTTAATGTTTTCTAGAGATTCTTTACATCTAAAATGTTTCTTACATATTATGTATTAAGTCAATATTTAATAAAAGCAAATTTTAAATAGAACACAAATGACTAAGAAAATACACTTTATTAAACCATTGGTAAACAGACAGGGTTCAATGAACCCAATTCTAGGTTTGTGTGTATGTGATTTAAGCAATTCTATTTGTAAAGATAGCTTATTTAGAATTTTTGTTCTTCCTTAAGATCTTCCATATAACAAAAGGAAATTTACTTTTTATATATAGAATAAAACTCATTCTATCTCGAAATAAGTCATTATGATGAACTGCATCATCCTTCAGGTATCACCTTTTTTTTAAAGGTGTTATTGGTATTTTAAAAGGTATTAATGTTTATATAGCTGGGAATTCATAATTTTTAACTGTTTTAATTTTTGAAAGATATGCAAGATCACTCCTAGATCCAAAGAATCATTTTCAAGAATTCATGAGATTGAGTATACATCATACTCACAACTAGGATTACAATGCAATGATACAAGGTAAAAATCAATAAAGGGAAACTGCCTATGAGGCAAAGTTTGGGGGAAACCAGGAGGAAACTTCTGGAATCCTGTCTCAGTGGAGTCACATAGGATGCCCTTTACTTTCCTAGCTATAAGCTGTGATAACACATATGAAATACTGTCAACCAGGAAAAACTGTGAGAGACTCAGAGCCCAAGGTATTCAACGGAGGCTGGCCACATGGACAAGGCCTATGTCTAGTGTGAGCCCAAATTCCAGACTCCCAGAAGGAAGTGTTCAGCATAAACCATTTTGTTTGTACAAACAGTTTAAGCACAGTGAACCACTCTTACTGGTTAGTGGTGAGCATCTCTTGAAATGTAAGTTCAAAATAAAAAAAGGAAGTTCCTAGACATCAGCCAAGGGCCAACTTTGCAAGTAGACCTTTTCAAGGAGAGCAATTTAGGTTATGTTAACTCTTTTCTGCATACCACCAATAGTTAAGAAAACTGACAAATTTTACAATTCCTAGCAGATCAGATGAATGAAAATAAAGGAAGTAACACAGTAGATTAATGATGATGGTGAACTTAGTTGTATAAATGAAACCTGAGACTATCTGTCTTCAGTTACCAATATTCTGAATGTATTTTCTCAAATTCAAAAAGAGATGAGTGGAAAACTGAGGGTAACAAGAAAATATGTCATTTCCATCCACTTAGTCAAGGATTTAAACATGCAACATTTTGTGACAAGAACTTGGGACCATCCCAGCACTCTAAAAGGAAGTGTGAAAGTACACTTTCATTTTTTAGATTTATGCACCATAATTTGCTTCATACAGTTTGTAAGAAGACAACTGTTGAAAGTAGCTATATAATATATATATATATACACACACACAAAGGTGAATAGAAGGAAATAGATGATGCAAAAATAAAATAATTCATCCTAGACTGATCATTCTAATCGGTGCTTATAATTCTAAAAATGAAATGCTTTGCAATTATGAATCAAAGACACATGAATGTCCTCTCTATTACAAAATTATGAGCCATCAAAGTTTATAAAAGTATGCTGTTTTAATATCAGGCGAAAAATCAGAACTATTTGATATCTGGAATCCATATGTACCAAATGGATACATATTACGTGTTCATTTATGTCTGAATAGAAGTATGTTCAAAACCAAATGTTTTACGTACACATAATGGAATACTACTCAGCAATTAAAATCAATGAACTACTGATACAAGCAATAATGTTTCAGATGTATCTCAAAATAATTAATCTGAAAGAATCCAAAAAATAAATCTAAAAAATAGAACACACTTTTATTTATATAAAACTCAAGAAAATTTCAACTAATCTATTGCATGAGAAATTAAACCAAGAGTTGCCTGGGAGAAGAATAAGAAGGAAGCATTAAAAAGTTTGAGGAAACACAGGGGAATGATGGTTATATTCACTATCTTGATTGCAGTGATGGTTTCACAAATGTATACATATATCAAAACTTTGTAAAACTGTACCCTCTTATTTTTTTTTAATATTTTTATTTATTTCTAGGAGAGAGAGAGAGACAGTGCGAGCAGGGGAGGGTCAGAGAGAGAGGGAGTCACAGACTGAAACAGGCTCCAGGCTCCGAGCTGGCAGTCAGCACAGAGCCGACGCGGGGCTCAACCCACGAACCCCGAGATCATGACCTAAGCGAAAGTCGGACGCTTAACCGACTAAGCCACCCAGGCGCCCCAAAACTGTACCCTCTTAATATGTATAGTTTATTATATGGCAATTTTATCTATGTAAAGCTGATTTTAAAAATTGAGTTTACTATGTCTAAAATCTATTTAAAATTTCTAATGAAGGTTTTTTCATTATTCCTTTATTCCTCTGCAAATTATTTCTAAAAATGACTGATGAAAAAATATATTGGAATTTATGATCATCATAATTTGACATTTCAAATTTGTAAAATCTGTCAAACTTGCATTACTATTTTTTTCTAAAACCAACTGAAGATCCCTTTTAAAAATTCTGGTAGGAGCTCATGGTTGTCCGTGTATTACACCTCTTACCGGCTATGAAATTCAAAGGAAGATTCATTTTACTCCAGAGCAAATGGCAAGGATAATTTAAAATAGATTTTTGAAAACAAACAAAATACACAGTTGTACTGTCAGAACAAACCAGCTCCTGGACCTAAAGTCCAGAAAAACACAACCAATTTGCTTCACTTCTCAAGATCAAACAAAAGTGGTATTTTCTACTTCTGCAAGATTAAGAAGTAATTAGGAACTACAACTTCTGTTGCAGCCTAATATGTTTTTTTGTTGTTGTTTTTTTTCTGAGAGAGAGAGACAGCATGAGCAGGAGAGGGTCAGAGAGAGAGGGAGACACAGAAACCGAAACAGGCTGTCAGCACAGAGCCTGACATGGGGCTCGAACCCACCAACTGTGAGATTATGACCTGAGCCGAAGTTGACGGTTAACCAACTGAGCCACCCAGGTGCCCCGCCTAATATGATTTTATAGAGAGTTGCCAATTGATAAATAGGTTGTATTCCCAAAGTCAATACTTTGTTTGAAACAACTTGAAATAACAATATAAGTTATGATTAGATTCCCATGCCAAGCCATAAAAAGTCCATTTAACATAACATACCAGAGGTATATATTAATTCAAACATAGGTGGCCACCAAACAAATACATATACATATATATGCATGTGTACAGATAATACAGTTTTGAAACTAAGATTCAAATAACCAAAACATTCTGTCTTCTTCCCTACCTTCTATTCTCAAATACATGCTCAAGATATTTCTTCTTCTTTGGTAGCAGCAAGTAAGCAAGGGTGGCCAAACTGAGCAGCAGCGGTTACACTGACTTAATCCGAAAATTCAAGTAAATTTTAAATCATATATTCTTAAATCAGAGCAACCTTATTTATTCATTTGTCAATTCCCACTGATAGAGCTATGTTCAAATCAAGTTTATGATTGTTCAGCAAACTTTATAATAAAACGTTTCCTAAGAATGTGATATGTCATAAAAATTTTACATTCTAAACTTCCCTCACATACTTGTGGAACTTTGAAGTTCCTAAATTCTTCCTTTGTAAAAACACTGTTTTTCCCCCAATATTTGTATGTAGAAGACCTAAGTCTCAGTATGTCAGAATTCGACTAAATTAGGAAACTGAGCCTTTAGAGATGTGATTAAGTTAAACTGAGGCCATTAGGGTATGATAAACTAATCTGACCAATCCTTATAAGAAGAAATGTGGACAGACTGAGAGGGGGTACCTGTTCACAGAGAAAGTAGCAGAAAACATGGCAAGAGGATGGCCATCTGCAAGCTGAGAGAGACCAGAGAGAAATCAACTCTGCCAGCTCCTTAATTATGGACCTCCAGCCCCTCAGAATAAAGAGAAAAATTTTTTTGTTGTTTAAACCACTCAAGTCTGTGGCATTTTGTTATGGCAGGCCTAGCAAACAAACACAGAGCTTAAAAAGCAATCCCTAGGATACACCTGGGTGGCTCTGTTGGTTAAGCTTTGGCTCATGTCATGATCTCACATGTGTTTTGACCCCCATGTGGGCTCTGCCCTTACAGAGTAGAGTCTACTTCAGATTCTCTGTCTCCCTCTCTCTCTGCCCCTGCCTGGCTCATGCTCTCTCTTGCTCAAAACAAACAAACAAAAATTTTAAAAAGTTACGCACACTATAGTGTTTTTCCTGAGTTTTAAAAAAAGTTATTGTGACTATGTAAAAGAAAAAGAGCAAGGGAGTGGCAGAGAGAGAGAGGGAGGCAGAGAATCCCAAGCAGGTTCTCAGCTGTCAGCACGCAGCCCAACATAGGGCTCAATCTCAGGAGCTGAGAGACTCAAAAGTCGATGCTTAACCAACCAAGCAACCCAGGTGCCCCAAGTTTTTCCTGAGTTTTTATTCCAACATTCTCACCGAGAGAATCTCTAAATTACAAGTTAGAAAGAAGAAACGTTACAACAGGAAATATGACTAGTGTATCAACTTCATGAGGATTTATTTTGTTCATTGGTATATCCCTAGCACACAGATGCTCAGTAATTACTGAATGAATGATAAAAGACTGTCTGAATGAATTAAGTAATGACTATGATTTACTTTCTAAGAATTAGAAATACATAGATGTTGTTTTAATTTCCTGTTTCAATATTATATGGTCAAATGAATGGTATTTGTTTAAAAGTAAAATATTCTTTCAAAACTTATTGTCTAGTTTTCCATTTGTAACTCGGTTGTGAAAAAGAAAATTTCATAAATACATTCGTAAAGGAACATGAGAAAAACTACATTCAAAAGCAACAGATTTTTAAATAAAGAAATTAAAAGGTTAATCATTAATATATCACAGTATATAGTCCTAAATGGATACAACAGAGCAATAAATAACTATTGCTGGCTGCAGACTTATTATGGGCCCACTGATATCAGCAAAGTGCTACTAGAAACTATTTACCAACACATAAAAGAATTATTTGATCCATTCACTTTAAGAAAGAAGCTTAATCACAGCATCCCAAAAGACTGAGGAGTTAGTTGGAGCCCCAGAGTCACTGAGGAATAATTTTTCTCCTTTGGAGAAACCATGCAATCAATGAAAAAGGAGTCCAAAATAGAAGAGTACACTAAAGATATTGGTTCAGCGTCAAAGTGTGGCAACACAGTCAAGAGAAAGTACATTTAATCTTAGAACAAGGAGGACGATATTAAAGGAAACTTGTGCTTTAGCATAAAAAGGCATTTAATTTTAATTACTGTTAAATTATCCTAATCCAGTTAGAACAAGCAGTGTGCTATTAGTCATTATTCATTACAGAATAACTTGAAAACTATTTTGAAAAACACTGTTGTTTAAGAATATAGTTAAGTCACCTATTAATGCTTAGTAAACTGGTTTGAAGAAAGCATTAAAGATACTATGTATCATAACCTAAGGCTAATGGGACATGCTCCTCACACTTCAGTATCTATGAAACTAATCAAAGAGTAGCTTTTTGCAATGTTTAGTTTTCCTTCTGAAGGTTGGACCAAAGTGAAATTGAAAAGAGAGCCTCAATTTGACTTTACTGCTTTACTTCAGCTAAACAGATATACCACTTGATTAGCATTATTAGCATCTCTGAAATTAATCAGATTTCAGCAAAAAATACTGCACTTATGCACTACTGTAGGTTGCTTCACCTAACACTACAATCTGTTTTCCTTTTCTCTATTATAGAAGCTTAAAAAGCCAAATAGGTTTCCTACTCTATTATTTTTTTTAATATTTTTATTTATTTCTAGGAGAGAGAGAGAGACACAGCGTGAGCAGGGGAGGGTCAGAGAGAGAGGGAGTCACAGACTGAAACAGGCTCCAGGCTCCAAGCTGGCAGTCAGCACAGAGCCCGACGCGGGGCCCGAACCCACGAACCGCGAGATCATGACCTAAGCGAAAGTCGGACGCTTAACCGACTAAGCCACCCAGGTGCCCCGACTCTCTCTATTATTATAAGAGTTCATGTGATACAGTTCTAATCAGTGAAACCAAAGCAGATGCCTTCTAGTTTTATAAACCACACCCCTCTCCCTTCTTTTAGGGCTAGAGCTCTAAAGAGGCAAAAGCCAAGAAAAAGGCAGAGATGTCAGCAGCTGTAGTAGCTGCATACTTCCAAGCTGATTATAATTAGGAAAAAATAAAGGCCCACTTGTTCAAAACCATTGTTTATTTAGTATTTAATTATTTGCAAACACAATCTTAAGCAGCAGTGAACTAAGTGTATCTACTGCCGTCTACTGCCAAAGAGATAAGTGAACTAAGTGAAGTAAATGGGCCATACAGTTCAAATCTATGCTGTAAGACTTTTTGCCCCAAGGAAGGAGTGAGAAAGGGAGAGCAATTATATAACTATAAAACAGTGCTTCTCAAACTTTTCCACCAAATATCTTCTGAGAGCAAAAACCAAATCATTACTTTAACAATATGAGACAGCAAGGAGACCAAGCTACATTCGCAATATTCCTTGATAACCCTATCCTTCATATGAAACCCACATATATAATTACACTTACACAAATTATCCATACAAATCATATATTAACCTACTCAAATGATATACCACAAGTTTCAACAGAAAAATATGATTTTAAAGATTTTTTCTTTTTTAAAAATACATTCAAGAAAAATCTGTTATAGGGTAACTTTTTGGTATCCATTGATATGCCATATTTGTTCCTAAAATCTACTTGTATCCCAGGCTAAGAATCAGGGTTGTATGGGAACTGTACCACTTTTAACAAAATAGAATCATCAAGGTTTATAGCACCTTAGATTATTGCCCTGTGAGAAGATACAAAAACATTCCTAACTTTTTACTGGGTGTGTTGCCTCTTCTCTGGGATTCTCTCACTTTCAGAATTGCTGCCACCAAATACACTTTAATGCTCTATTACAAAGAGCTTTATGATGGCTTCTCTCAGGGACAGTTAGTAAAAGAGCTTATACTCTTGAAATATATTACAGGAGAACAAAGTAAATGTAGATTCTTTTACAAAATACAGGTTTCTGATCCTAACATAGCTAATTTCCTTCCAAGGAATCTCAAGCTGTGATCTTATTGCACCTACTATTTTGAAATAGAAAATTCTAACCTAAAGAGTTGGTATACCATAGAAGGACTTCAAATTTGCTCATTTCTCTTAATACTATCTCTCAAAGAACTGCATCCTAGTCAACTTTGTAATCTCTAGTTTAGGAACGTGAGTACCCTTAGCCTTCTTCCTTCATTCCCAAGGGTCTTCTCTCTGAGTTCTAATAGTAGAGCTAAGAGATAAGCAAGCCGCTTTCTGAATACTGACCCTAGAAATTCATTCATTCTTTGGTGATACTGATCTACCTATCTACTTTTACACACGCATGCACACACTCACACACGGAGGCTTTAGGATTACAGTTGGCCCTTGAACAGCACATATTTGAGCTACATGGGCCACTTTAAGAGTTAGTTTTTTTCAATAAATACAAGACAGTATTCTAAGTGGTTTTTCCTTATGATTTCCTTTTCTTTTTTCTAGCTTACTTTATTGTTAAGAATACAGTATATAACGCATGTAACATACAAATATGTGTTAAGTGACTGTTTACGTTATCTGTAAAGCTGCTGGTCAACAGTAGGCTGTAAGTAGTTAAGTTCTGGAGGAGTCAAAAGTTATTACGTGGATTTCTGTCTGCATGGGGAGGGGGGTTGGTGCCCCTAAGCCCTACACTGTTCAAGGGTTGACTGTATACAGTAAACAGATGATTGCTTCCTCATGACATCCTATTAATGTAACTGTCTTGGAATGTCTAGTAAGGAATAGTACAGTTAAAGGTAAGCTCCAGTCACAGAGAAATCTTACTTTTCAAAAAGATATTTCATAAACAACAAAAAAGGTGGTGCTTTTATTAATTCTCAGAAGTTCACAGCCATATATGAAAATACTAAATTTATTTTAAAATATGATTTGGACTTTACATAGGTAGATTACTTGCAGTTTACCTATAAACTAAAAAAACGATTAGTAATTGGTATCAAAAGTACTAGTGGTGTTAGACGATAAACCTCCTACAGGACACCTGGGTGGCTCAGATGGTTAAGAATCCACCTCTTGATTTCAGTTCAGGTCATCATCTCATGGTTCGTGAGGTTAAGCACTGTGTCAGGCTCTGTGCTGACAGCATGGAGCCTGGGTGGGATTCTCTCTCTGCCCCTCCCTCCTCCCACTCGTGAGTGCACATGCCCAGGAGCTTGGTCTCTCTCAAAATAAATAAATATTTTTTTAAAAACCCTCCTGCAAATATAGAGTACTGGTATTATGTTTACACACTAGAAACATCTGTGTACCCTTACTATTTCAAGCTATTTCTAAAATGGTATTAACCAAAAGTTGTAATTTCCCCTTTTTGTTGATAATTGACCCTGCCCCCCAAACTGTCCTGCTTTGGCTACATATTAATATTTATTTATTTTGAAAGCGAGCGTGTGCACGGGCAGGGGAAAGGCAGAGAGAGAAGAGAGAGAATCCCAAGCAGGCTTCACACTCTCAACACTGGAGCCTGATGTGGGGCTCAATCTTAGGAACCAATCCCACAAACTATGAGACCATGACCTGAGCTGAAACCAAGAGTCAGATACTTAACCAACTGAGCCACCCATGGGCCCCTGCAAATTAACATTTTAAGCTTAAATTTGGTTTTATTTAAATACAAAGATTTAAATGATGAATTCTGAATATACAAAAATACATTAATGAAAACTATAACTACGATACTTGTAGTCTTAGAAGCTATACTTCTGCAAATAGTCTTTTGTCAATGCTACTTGCTGTAAAATTTAAACATTCTGGAAAAAGTCTTTAAAAATTCTATCCACAAAAGCAGAAGCAAAGAAAAAACATTCTTTTTACTACCCAAATTAAGTTATCTAATGAATTCGTAAGTAGATAAGTAGATGCCCTTTTAACCACTTTTGATTGATTGCCAGGGAGGGTCACAGCTTTCAATAAAATATTTTCTCAATTTTCCCACCAGGGGGCAACCAAGAACCTTAAACAGTATATTGTGATGAATACAAGATCTAAAGTGGTTTAAGGGATGGGGTCTAAGAGATTCAAAGTTCACAGAAATTATTACATTAATTACAAGCAATGGTATTATATTTTCTTAAAACTGATTTTATGATAAAGACAGCACTCTTAAAATGTAATAATTTGGGGGGAAAGGGAGAGGCAAACCATGAGAGACTCTTGAATGCTGACAAAAACTGAGGACTGATGGATGTGGGGGGGAGGAGGGATGGGCATGGAGGAGGACACTTGTGGGGATGAGCACTCGGTGTTATGTGGAAACTAATTTGACAATAAACTATTCGTAAAAAAATAAAAATAAATAAAATGTAATAATTTGCAAGGTGTTTAATTTGCCTAAATTGAAAAGGAGGGAAATTTTTAGGTGGTTAACTTTTTAAAAATATTATTTAAAAAATTGTAAACCCTCTTCCTAAAACATCCTGTTGTACATATCATATAAAAAAGCAAGCTTAATGTTCAGGGGGAAGCAAAAGTGTAGCTTGAGTTATTTCAATTGTACATAAGAATTTTACACCATCTGACAGTTAAATGACCAATACAAATGTTAAAACAAACTAGTAAAAATCTGCTTCTATAAACAGCATATTTTTCCTGTGCAACTATTTTCATGTTCAGAACTTTCCTGAAATATCACTAGGAAAATAAGAATTCGCTGACACTGCAAAGAATTCATTGTGGGTAGGAGGGGAGGGAACTTAGGTTACCAGAAAGAAAATTATTCTCTTTTTTAAATGTTTATTTATTTTAAAAAAGAGAGACAGAAGCAGGGGAAGGGAAGCACAAGTGGGGGGAGGGACAAAGAGAGAGGGAGGGAGAGAGAGAATCCCAAGCAGGCTTCTCACTGTCAGCACAGAGCCCAACTTGGGGCTCCAACTCATGAACCATGACACATGATCTGAGCCAAAATCAAGAGCTGGATGTTTGACTGAGCCACTCAGGCGCCCCGGAAAAGGAAAATATTCTTTAATAAAGGGGCAAAAGATTGTTTCAGTATAATTTATTTAATTAACTAGCAATTTGGAGACCTCTTCATATTATCAATTGGAAAGTTTCAGTCCTACAAAAACTAAGGAAACAATATTTTAGAATAAGTAATTCGTTTCCAAATACTATACTCATTAGAAAGTTCTTCCTGTTTAGAACTTGCTTTTAAACTATGTTGTTGTTTTTTTTATTGGAGAAATCAGGTAAAAAAAATACATCACTTCTTTATGACATTTAATATTTTAAAGAAACCATTTATCTTTAAGGCAAACTTTGCATTTAGTTTCTTCACTTAGATCACAACACTAATTAACAACCACTGTTTCACTTACAGAGGATGCATAGGTCATATTTCTCTTAGTGTCTGTTTTGTTTAAAAGCTTTTTTCCCCCCTCAGGGCTCCTGGGTGGCTCAGATGGTTAAGTATCTGACTCTTGGTTTCAGCTCAGGTCATGATCTCATGATTTGGTTCCTGAGTTCAAGCCCAACATGGGGTGGGGCTCTGTGCTGACGGTGTGGAGCCTGCTTGGGAATTTTACCCATCCTGCTCTTTCTCTCTCTTTCTCTCTCAAAATAAATAAATAAACTTTTTTTAAAAAGGCTTTTCCCCCTCTCTATACTATCCAAACACCAACTCTTGATTTAGTACCAAATCACAAAGCCAATGGCTTGGTTTATAAATTTAAAACCTGCCACCAACTTTTTTTTCCCATCAAAGTGGTATCAGAAGGCATTTCCAGTCCTATCAATGCTGTTTCCTGTATATTTAATCCCCACAGTAGCATATCACAAAAACCAAGTCAATAATTAATCTTCATTAATGGAGAATGAAGATAGTTTACATGCAGACTTCATAAAAATCAGACCTTTTTCCATTACACTTTCACTGTACAAAAACCAATTCTTTACTTGTGTCAGACACACAAACAATGGAATTATATGCCATGAGAGAAAGTCAATCAAGCCACCTAATCTGAATCATAATTATTTCTCTGTTGAAATACTACTGGATTTTAAAACTAAGCCTTTTTAGATGCAGTATTCAAACTCACCTTACATCCAAACATTAAGGATACTGTGCTGTTGGTGCATGCTACTTTACAGTGGCATAGCATCCGAGAAAAATAATCCAAGTTTTTGATGCTAGGAGACATTTTTTTTTCAGACTGTGAACACTTCAATCAATCCAAGACTGAAATACTAGAAAAAAATGCCTTAGTAAGTGTTGCTTGCTGACTGTCCTGAACATTTAATCTAGATCTGAAGCACTCTTTTAAAGAGATTTATATTAAATGTTACATTCTTCGGCTGTTCCACCCCTACAGCAGAGATCCAGTCAGCATATTATGAATGGAATTAAGATGCTGTTTCTTTTTCTTATATAACTATACTGTTTCAATAAAATTATAATCAAATTCCCAAAATGAAAGTACTCATTCTGTACCACTTCTGTAAGGGCCCAAAGGCTTGCTAATATCCTTAAAATCTAATCCAGGATTGGATTCATCATGGGAGCTCCGCCTGCTTCAGTGTAAACACTGCCATCTCCTCTATGAGAATAAGACACCACATGAGCAGACCCACTATGCTCAAATATATGCTGGCTGCTTTGGAGGAGGGGCAAGATGTTGCAGCAAGGGACTCCATAAGAGATGAGCCCAGAGCTTAATGTACATGATCTTTCTTATAACAACACTAAATACTGTAGGCTAATATAAAATATAGTTTAATGGTAAAAAGAGTGTCTAATCACTTATATTTTGGAGTTTGATTCCTCTGAACCATTGCAGCAACAACCAAAAAAATCAATTATCTCACAAAATTAAAATGAATTCAACTCAGAGAATAAGAATGTTTAGTGAGGTAAAAATATTTTTTAATATATCAAAATAACAGTATTTGGGGGAATGTGACTGAACCAATTTGATGTACATCCAAATCATGCAGAAAGGTTAAAGGAAAAAGATCAAGAAATTTAACTTACTTATATATCATGATTTGTTTTTCCAAAGACTATTTTCTTATCTTGGCTTTTTAATCAGCCCATTAGCAGAAAAGAATATTACCAATTTATACCATAAGCAACAAATAAAACACTGTGAAAATGTCATTCTTATAGTATTCCATATTTAAAATCTTACACATGTTACATTTTATGCCAGAACTTTATTATAATTATAATGGGCAATATATATTTAAATTTAGAAGTTTACCAGTGACAGTAAAATGCTGAGTAACAGAGAAAGGAATATCACTGTTTCATCTATGTTATAATTTTTTTTCCGTTAAATTTGGGGTTTTCTAAGCACTATATGTATCCTGCAGTTAGGAAATGACCAGGGTAACTGCTAATGAAGACTGTTGAGTTTTATAAAACTAAAGTTATCAATTTATAGATCTGACCTCAAAAAACCTTACTTCTCTAATTTAATAAATACACTTTTGGTGGAAAGGTAAATTTTGCTATGTCCCAAAGATAGTAGGCCAAACAAAATACAAGACAAATTCCCTTATCAGCAATCACTACTTCAATTCCAAACCTGGCAAAAATACTTTTAATCCTAATTTCCTAAAGGAGTCCCTATTCCATCCCATTCTTACATAAGCAATTTAAAAATTTTTTTTTCTTTTTTATTTCTAGGAGAGAGAGAGAGACAGAGACAGAGAGAGAGAGAGAGAGAGAGAGCGTGAGCAGGGGAGGGTCACAGAGAGAGGGAGACACAGACTGAAACAGGCTCCAGGCTCTGAGCTGGCAGTCAGCACAGAGCCCGACGCGGGGCTTGAACCCACGAACCGTGAGATCATGACCTAAGTGAAAGTCGGACGCTTAACCGACTAAGCCACCCAGGCGACCCAAGCAATTTTAAAAAGACAAGAAAAAGAAGTAGATTAAACTCGGTTAAATTTCTAAAACAATATAGGGAATGGATAGCTCTCCTGTCTAATGACCCCAATAGGTAAACGGTTTCAAATTACATGAATTTTGTGAAACTTAAATGAAATGTCAAGCATCAAATATAAACAGGGCAAGAAAAAGTAAATATCTGCTCTTTAGAAGACCACAGTTGACTCTTGAACAGGTCTGAATTGTCCAAGTTCACGTACACAAGGGTTTTTTTAATAGTACGGTACTGTAAACATATTTCCTCAGTAACATTTTTTTCTCTAACTTTATTGAAAGAATACAGTATATATTCGATATAGCATACAAAACGTGTTAATCGATTGTTCACACTATCAATAAGGCTTCCAGTCAAAGTAGGCTTTTTAAAAAAACTTTTTAATGTTTTTATTTGTGAGAGAGAGAGAGAGAGGGAGAGAGGGAGACACCGTGAGCAGGGGAGGGTCAGAGAATGAGGGAGACACAGAATCTGAAGCAGGCTCCAGGCTCTGAGCTAGCTGTCAGCACAGAGCCCGACGCGGGGCTCAAAACCACAAACTGTGAGATCAGGACCTGAGCAGAAGTCAGACGCTTAACCGACTGAGCCACCCAGGCGCCCCCAAAGTAGGCTTTTAAGTCTTTGAGAAATCAAAAGTTATATGCAGATTTTGGGGGCACCTGGGTGGTTCTATCAGGTAAGTGTCCGACTTCGGTTCAGGTCAGGATCTCATGGTTCGTGAGTTCAAGACCTATGTCAGGCACTGTGCGACAGCTCAGGGCCTGGAGCCTCCTTCAGAGTCTGTATCTCCCTCTTTCTGCCCCTCCCCCACCTGCACTCAGTCTAACTCTTTCAAAAATAAAGAAACATTTAAAAAATTACATGCAGACTTTTGACTATGTGGGGATGCCCACAACCCCTCTAAGCCCCACGATGTTCAAGGGTCAACTGTCTATATTTAAAGACACATATACTAATCAGAACTACTATTGTCTAGCTGTAATTCTCAGGATATTTTACTGCAGTGCTTCAGGAGCCCCACTGATATTCTTTCATTTTACAATTTTCATTTTCACTGTTTTGTTTTTTTTAAACACAGAAGCACAAATGTATAACAAATTTTAGTATTGGTATTTATCTATAACAATTTTTTCCTTATATTACCAACTAAACTTGGTAGATGCTAAAATACAACTTCTTTAATTTTTGTGCACATGAAGGGAACTGTCTCATTGATCATGTATTTATCGTTCTGCACTGGGCCTCCATAAAAATTCAGTCCTGTGCATATCTGTTCACCTAAAATTATATAAGCAGTACATGTCTCACTAAATAAATTGCCAGGCTAAGTTTAAACACATTTATCTATCTATGCTCTTAATATGGTTTGGCTTAAAGCGTTGTCTGCACAATGAATGTGAACATATAATATATTCAGCTATAATAATGTTATAATTGTTTCAATAATTATTAGGAATTTAGGAGTGGTTCTTTCTTTTCAATTTTTTTTAATGTTTTATTTATTTCTGAGAGAGAGACACACACACACACAAAGTGAGCAGGGGAGGGTCAGAGAGAGGGGGAGACAGAATTCAAAGCAGGCTCCAGGCTCTGAGCTGTCAGTACAGATCCTGACGCTGGGCTCAAACCCACGAACTGTGAGATCATGACCTGAGTGGAAGTCAGACGCTTAACCGACTGAGCCACCCAGGCGCCCCAAGAATTTATGAGTGGTTCTTATTTGATCTTCAAATAAAATGAGTTAGTTCAATTTATATATTTTAGATCAAATTTTACCATACTTATAACTGCAAAGAGAACATGAGAAATGTGAAATGGGGTCTCAACATGCAAAATATAATTTCGACCACTTTGAAACACTGTGTAAATCTGACAGATTTACCAAGGAAAATGCTATTAGTAATAATAATAAATAATAGTGCCATCCTTGTTATTAATAGCAGTTATCATTTAATAATTTACTACTTGTCAAAAATTGTGTAAAGTGCTTTTTTGTATGTGTAAGAAAAATTATCAAAAACATATAAAAGAGGGGAAAGATAGGTGTATATTCTTTCAATGTTACATGGGAGCAAAGGCCACTTAAGATTACCTAGAACAATGAGTCTTAATCAGGGACAATTTTGTCCTCTAGGAACATTTGATAATTCTGGAGACATACTTTGTTGCCATAACTGAGGGAAGGTGGATCTACTGGCATCTAGTGGGTAGAAGCCAGGCTACTAAAAGTTATACAGTGCATAGGATAGCACCCCACAGCAAAGAATTACCTACCCCAAACTGTCAATAGTGCTGAGGTTAACAAATCCTGATTCAGGGGAATGTATTAATTCACTATTAATTCACTATTTGCTATTGATTAAAAATCTAAGATTTAGTAAAGTTATATGTTTACTTGTAGAGTTTTATCCGGTAGAGAAGTAAATAATTTTTGCCCAGTAGAAGGTAACTGTAAAGATTTAATAAGTCCATGGTCTTTCTGGACCTTAACCAGTTTCTTGAGCTAACTTAGCAATTTTATGTCAACACTGTCTATAAATATCTAGAGTCACAAATACACTCTGAGCTGGTTTAACATCCTACTGGTTTCCTCATTAATATTTATTAATGAAATATAACTTGTGACAAATGTTTATTTTATATTTGCCTAAGAGCAATGACTTTCCACTTTTGAAAATCAGATTTTTAACACATGTATTTATTTATTTAATCCAAATACCTTATGAAGTAAAAATTATCATAACATCCATTAGGAAAATGAGTCCAAAGCTTAAAGAGGTTAAATAATTTATCCAAGGTATCACAGCTGGCAGAAAAGAAAATCATGTCTGACTCCAAACCCCATTTTCAACAATTACTAAATTCAAGTAATGGTTAGATATTTAATGAGTCAACTTTAAAACTCAAAATCCTTACTACTCTTTCTAGCTGATAGAATGACAATGTAAAACTGTAAGGCAAGTTTTAAAATAGTTATCAATTATTTATCTGTTTAAGATGGGTTTTCTCAATACTGTGTAACTAACTTGGAAAAATAGATGCTGAATATAATAACACTGAAATGTTTTCACATTTATAATAAACAACTGCTATACATCTGAACTTATAAGGTAATAAAATGCTACTTAAACATACTACAGTTCCATGTTTAAGATTTCATTTTCATTTAAAATCTTATCAAAAGGGGTGAAGGGTTAAAAAACGCAAGAAGAATATCCAACTAAACTCTCTCTCTATACCCAGCGTAGGGCTTCAACTTACAACCCCGAGATCAAGCACTGCATGCTCGTCTGACTGAGCCAGTCAGGCACCTCAGCCCAACTCCTTTACCTAGCACATTAACAAAACATCAGAGTTAATTTTGTGGAAAATGGTATTATTTATTTAGTCATCAAAATTTTCAGTTATATATAAACTCCAGTTACTAAAAAATGCTGAGTTCTTAAGTTACTACCATACAGCTGGATTTGGCTATGTATTTTTTTTTCTTATTAAGGCCATAAAAAAACTAAATTTGTAGACCAAGAATCCTTTTAAATGATCAGAGATGTGCTTTTTTTTTTCTTTTCAGACCCATAGATGGCTTTGAGATGTCCCAGTCCCCCATTCCACTCACTGAAAGCATTAAGAAAGATAAATCTATCACAAAGGACAGTACTTGTCTCTTTTTTTTAAATGAATAATTATAATTCCTACAAAGAGATGCTACATCTAAAATCCAAAACATAAAATCTTAAAGAGTGCTTGAGTTTAATTTTCATGCTTGCTTGCCAAAAAAACAACAACAAAACAACAGCAATATCTGCTAAGATATAGCACTATTTGCCAGGACTCTTCCAACTGCTACATATGTATTAATTTGTTACATCATCTTAATGCTACGTAAATAAGTTATAGATTATAACTAGTTGATGTAATATCTGAGTTTCCGTCGTAATGACTCATTCATGAAGAATCAATGAACATTCACTGATAATTTCAACATTAGAAACTATTCCCAAGAGAAGCTCCTATTTTGTACATTAAAGAAAATGCAGGTAGATCACAATGCTATAAGTGGGCTATATGGGATTCAAACAGTTAATGGAGTAGAGAAACACTATTTTTCTTAAATCACATAAAGAAAGAATTAATACTGGGGTTTTACTTATTTTCTTTCTTTTTTAAATAGTAGGAAAGCAATAACATCATAACCTATGAATTTGCCATCAATTGTTTCTGGCAAACAGTAGCCCAAAATAATGTGAACATTTCTAAGTAGGCTTAAAATGGTAATTTAGCAAAACTTATATAAAACTGATTACATACATTTTGCTGTTATTTTTAAAAATTTTTTAAATGTTTGGTGGGTGGTTTTTTTTGTTTTTTTGTTTTTTTGTTTTTTTTTTTGAGAAATAGAGACAGAGCACAAGCAGGGGAGGGGCAGAGAGAGAGAGGGAGACACAGAATCTGAAGCAGGCTCCAGGCTCTGAGCTGTCAGTCAGCATAGAGCCCGATGTGGGGCTTGAACTCACAAACTGTGAGATCATGAGCTGAGCCGAAGTTGGATGCTTAACTGAGTCACCCAGGTGCCCCCATTTTGCTGTTATTAGAAATACTAAAATGCTATTCTGTCAACATGTTGAATAAGGAAAAAACTAATGTCAAATCAAATTTCCTATTTGCTCTTGAGCAAATTGCACTACTCTGATTTCAACTAACCAAAGAATTTCAACTGCTTTCACAGTTGAAGACAGCCAATTAGCAGAAATGAACAAATTAAACTGTGACTACATACAATTTTAAGTAATGGTGCAAATCTGTATGCTGCAAATTGTACCATGAAACCTCAGTGTCCATGGCCAAAACAGAGTAAGATAGTGAAATTATAGGAGCATCACCAAACTAGTGCAGTTTACTTTGTGCATATGGCTATTGTTTCTAAAAGGAAACCTAGCACCATCTCAAATACACCAGTCTCAATTCAAGAAAAATATGTGTAAGAGCTCTACTAAGGATACTGCTCATGGTAACAAGAACAAAAAAAGCTATTACTTTAGAAAAAGTGGAACTGGGCTCTTTCTTAGCCTTTATAGCTATATACTTATATATTTTTCAACTGTTTTTTAAAAATTAGAGTCATGGAGGGGCACCTGGGTGGTTCAGTTAAGTGTCTGACTCTTGGTTTCAACTCAGGTCGTGATCTCATAGTTTGTGGGTTTGTGCCCTGCATCAGGCTCAGTGTGCTGATGCAGAGCCTGCTTAGGATTCTTCCTCCCTCCCTCTCTCTAATATAAAGGAATCAACTTTAAAAAATTACAATTATGGAAAGAAAAAACTTCATTTTCATGAGGCTGAAATGAACTCGGTAAACCTAAATCTTCAGTGTTCATCAGAATCTAGTGCATTTACTAGAAACATACTGCAGGCACTTCATGAATATCTGCTGAATCAATGATAGCAAATCAACTTCTCTAGTTCTCATTTAATGCTACAGAATTTACAATGCTCAGTTAATCCTAAAAATCACTACCCTTATGTTAAAAAACAAACACAAAAATATTCTTTGAGCCAAATTAAATATCTACTTAAAAACTGCCAGGTATGCCAACAGACATTTAAAAAAAAAAAAAAAAAGGAGGCAACAAAATCCAACATCCATTCATGATAAAAATTCTCAACAAACTTGGAAAATAAAGAAAATTCCTCAACTGACAAAAGGCACTTAACAGAAGACCTATACTTTGTCTAATACCATACTCCATGGTGAAAGATTGAGTGCTTTTTCTCCTTAAGATCAAAATCAAGGAAAGAATACAATTTAGCCACTCCTGTTCAAAATTGTACTGTAGTTTCAGCCAGTGCAGTCAGACAAGAAAAATTAAAGACTTCCAGATTTTAAAGTAAGAAATAAAACTGCCTTTATTTGCAAATGACATGATTCTACATGTAGAAAATCCTAAGGGATCCACAAACAACAACAAAAACCTCTTAAAACTAATGAACAAGTTCAGTAAGGATACAGGATTCAAGCGCAACATACAAAAATGAACTGTAACTCTATATACAAACAACAAACAATCTGAAATTAAGAATAGTAATTCCATTCATATTACCATCAAAAAGCATAAAATACTTAGGAAAAAATACAGTAAAACTGCAAGACTCGTACACTGAAAATTATAAAACATTAATAAACTAAAAATTTTAATGAATGCACTCTATGTATTTATTAAATACATGTAATATAGCTACCATGTAATGAACTACCATGTAATGGTAGCAACTATCATTCTTCAACTTCTTCTATTCAAAGATTTTTAAAAGTTAGATTTAAAAACTTATTAAAATTTGTTGAGTATACTCAGAAAGCAAAAATGTACCTTAGAGTACATTATTTGAGAAACATCATATTCACATAAACCATTTTAAAAGTTTTATATAAGCTTCAACAATCCATAACTCCTACCATAAGCAGCACAGAGACTTCTGTATATTTAAAGAGATAAGCCTATCACATATCAGAAATACCACTCCGATAAGCTTTATCTGTGGCAAACACATTTGCTTTCTAGCATAAAACTTCTTTGAAACTGTAGCTTAGGTGGATGTCCCAAAAAACAAAACAGATAAAAGCAGTGAGGCTATGGCTCAGGGCCAGTGAATCCCAGCATTTGTCCTCGTTATGTGCTCCTGAACCAATAAACACAGGCCTTTAAGAATTCTAGAATGTCAGAGGTCAGGTTTTGAACTGTGATTCCCAAACAGTGAGCTATCTGAATAAAACTTCCAGGTATTCAATCTATTTCAAAACCAACAATCTTTATTTTTAACAAGCTCCCTATGTGATTCGATACACTTACAAACCTAGATTATCCAACTAAGAAAAGAAAGGCACACTTCTCAAACCAAAATGAGTCCAAACTTTCTACACAGAATACCTTCCTCAGAAAAGAGGGAACAGATGAAACAAGGGCAAAATATCCTGAATAATAGATGAATAAAAAGGGATGAATCTAGCGTAAAAGATGAGGAGTACAGTCTTAAGTGACTAAAGTTCTTACTTTTAGAAACAATAATAGATGTTTAATAATAATTAATCCCATGCTGTCTGAATGATTGTACACTCCTGTGATGAAATCCTTAATTGTCATTATAATACACACAAATAGACACAATAGACAAATAGACTTTTTTTTAATGTAAAAACATGGAAAGCTCTTCTAACCTTTACTTTCTATAAAGAAAAATAATTACAAATTGGAGGAACAAGGAGGATTATATGTTTATGTGTGCACAGCCCTTAATTATGTGTATAAAAGGTTACACATGCACATAAAAAATGACTAGACTATACCAAAATATTAAAAGGAAACTCTAAAAATGGTAGTTCATATTCCAGAGCAATCCATCTTAAATCTATTGTGACATGAAACAGCTCCTGAATATAAGAAAAAATGTGTCAGGCCACAAAGGAGTAACTGGTACAGAACTTGCCCTCCTGCCTTAAACAACTATAAAACTAGGAAAAAATACAAGCCATGACAGTTTCTAGACATTGGGACAAGCAAAGTGTTGGACTGTGATACCTGAGAGGAAAAAAAATGAGGTTGAGCTCTATTTTCTTTGAGCTCTATTTCTTTAAGCTCTATTTGCTTTCTGCCAGGAGGCAAATCTGGGAAACTAGCATACAATGAGAAAACCCAAACAAACACACCCATCTAACTGAATAAAAGAGATTAAGACTGGTTTTCAGGTAGTGTGAAGCAGCTAGAATTTTCATGACAGAATACCCAAAAAAGGCTACTGGAGACCCAACTTTTTTTTTTTTTTTAATGTTTTTTATTTATTTCTGAGAGAGACAGACAGCGTGATCAGAGGAAGGTCAGAGAGAGAGGGAGACAGAAACCGAAAGGGGCTCCAGGCTCTGAGCTGGCAGTCAGCACTGAGCCCGACGCGGCACTCGAACCCACGAACCACAAGATCATGACTTGAGCCGAAGTCGGACGCTTAACCGACTGAGCCACCCAGGCGCCCTGAGACCCAACTTTTAAAAACCTAAAAAGACGGGGCACCTGGGTAACTGAGTTGTTTAAGTGTCTGCCTTCAACTCAGGTCAGAATCTCATGGTTCAAGGGTTCAAGCCCTGCATCAGGCTCTGCACTGACAGCACAGAGCTGGCTTCAGATCCTGTCTCCCTTTCTTTTTGCTCTCCCCCCTACACTCTCTCTAAAATAAAACATTAAAAATAAAAAGCCTAAAAATAACTCTTAAAAAAAAAACCTGGTACTTTACAGAAAACAATATTCAGCAACACTCAACAACATTCACAATGTCTGGCACCCAATGAAAGATGAAAAGACTCTACATGCAAAGCAGCATAAAACTGAGACCCATCACAGGAAGAAAATTAGTCCATAGGAATAAATCTAGAAATGCTATATGATGGAATTAGTGGACAAAAATTTGAAACACTGTTATAAAATTATATACATGTTCAAGGATTTTTAAAAATCAACATAATGTGGGGTACCTGGGTGGCTCAGCTGGTTAAGAGTCTGACTCTTAATTTCAACTGGCTCAGGTCAGATCCTGGGGGTCATGAAAACAAGCCCCGCCTCAGGCTCCATGATGAGTGTGGAGCCTATGTGGGATTTTCTTTCCCTCCCTCTGCTCATCTCCCCCATTTATGCTCTCTCTCTAAAATTAAAAACAAAAAATAATCAACATGACGCAAACATAAGCAATAAGAAAATGTATCAAATGTAAATTCTAGTGATGAAAAATACAATGTAAGAAATGAAAAATCCAGGGATGCCTGGGTAGCTCAGTCGGTTAAGCATCAGATTTCAGCTCAGGTCATGATCTCACAACTCCTGGGTTTGAGCCTAGCATTGGGCTCTGTGCTGACAAAGCCTGCTTCAGATTCTGTGTCTCTGTCTCTCTCTGCCCCTCCCCCTCTCCTTCTCTCCCTCTCTCTCTCAAAAATAAACATTTTTTTTAATGTTTTTTTTATTTATTTCTTGGTGAGAGAGAGAGAGACAGCGTGAACAGGGGAGGGTCACAGAGAGAGGGAGTCACAGACTCTGAAACAGGCTCCAGGCTCCGAGCTGGCAGTCAGCACAGAGCCCGACGCGGGGCTCGAACCCACAAACCGCGAGATCATGACCTAAGCGAAAGTCGGACACTCAACCGACTAAGCTACCCAGGCGCCCCTAAACAAACATTTTTTAAAAAAAATGAAAACTCCATTAGATGATTAACAACAAATTCCAAAAATTTGAAACTTGAAGTCATGACCATAGAAATGACCTAAACCAGAGGACAGAAAAATTAAAACAAATAAAATAAATGTGGGCACAGTGAACTGTAGAACATCAAGAGATTTAACAAACATGTAATCGAAACCCCAGGAGAGAAATGAGATGAAAGCAGGGAAAAAGGTTGTTTCTTAAAATAGGCAAAAATTTCCAAAGTTTTGGGGCTCCTGGGTGGCTTAGTCGGTTAAGCGTTCGACTTTTGCTTAGGTCATGATCTCGCGGTTCGTGGGTTCAAGCCCCACGTCGGGTTCTGTGCTGACTGCCAGCTCAGAGCCTGGAGCCTGTTTCAGAGTCTGTCACTCCCTCTCTCTCTGACCCTCCCCTGTTCACGCTGTCTGTCTCTCTCCTAGAAATTTAAAAAAAAAAAATTTTTTTTCCAAAGTTTCTAAAACTATAAAATGCAATGCTCCAAAGGGCTTAGCAAATCCCACATAGAAAGCACACACACTTACAACCGTACATACCCATACCAAGACACATGATAACCAAATTACTAAAAACCTGTCAGAAAGATTAAAGCAACCAGATCATAATCACAGCAGACTTCTCATCAGAAACACTGCAAATAAGGTATTTAAAGTATTTGGGGAGAAAAACTTGTCAACCTAGAATTTTATATTCATCAAAAATATCATTCAATTTTATTTAGTGTTTATTTTTGAGAGAAAGAGAGCGAGTGAGTGAGCATGAGTGGGGTAGGGGCAGAGAGAGAGGGAGATGGAGGATTTGAAGCAGGCTCCAGGCTCTAAGCTGTCAATACAGTGCAGGGCTCAAACTCATGGACCGCAAGATCAGGACCTGAGCTGAAGTCAGCACTTAACCAACTGGGTCACCCAGGTGCCCCAAAAATATCATTCAAAAATAGAGGCAAAGTACTTTTCCGGACAAACAAAAGCTAAGAGAATTCATCAACAGAAGAAGTACATTTCAAAAAATGTTAGAGTTCTTCATAGAAAAAACAAACAAACAAACAAACAAAAAAAACCCAACCAAACAAAAAAGATGACCTACAGAATACAATAAAAACCACAAAAAATAGTAAATATTTGAGTGAATATTAAACACTTTATTCTTGATTTTTAAATATCTTTAGAAGATAATATTGTAAAATTCCTAGAAAAAGCATAAGAGCAAAATCTGTGTCCTTGGGCTCTACAATAACCCTTCAGATAAACTAAAAGCATGATTTATGAAAGAAAAAATTAATAAGCTGGACTTCAGTAATATTAAAAACTTCTGCTCTTGCAAAGGATACCATTCATATAACGAAATGACAAGCCACAGACTTGGAGAAAATATTTTCAAAACACTTATCTGATAAAGGACTAATAACCAAAATACACAAACTCTTAATTAAAATTCAGTAGTATGAAAATAAAAACAGTGAAAAATGGTCAAAAGATCTGAATAAACACTTTACCAAAGAATATATACAGATGGCAAAATGGCATATGAAAAGCTTCTCAACAACATACATCATTAGGGAATGTAAAATATGAGATACTATGGCACACTAGAATGAACTTTTTAAAAACCAAAACACCAAATGCTGGCAAGGATGTGGAGTAACAGGAACTCTCATTCATTGCTGATGAGAATTCAAAACGGCACAACCAGTTTCAAAGACAGTTTGGCAGTTTCTTATAAATTAAACATACTCAGCATACAATCCAGCAATCACACACCTTGGTATACACCCAATTTAAAAACTTATATCCACACTAAATCTACATATGGATGTAGCAGCTTCACTCATTACTGTCAAAACTTAGAAGCAACGAAGATGTCTTTGCAGGGATGAAAGGATAAATAAACTATGATACATCCATACAATGCAATCTTATTCACCAATAAAAAGAAATGTATCATCATCAAGACATAATAAGACATAAAGAAAGCTTAAATCCATATGACTAAATGAAAGAAAACAAATTGAAAAGACTGTATTTTGTATAACTCCAACTATATGATATTTGGAAAAGGAAAAACTATGAAGGCAGAAAAAAAAAGATCAGTAGTTGCCAGAGGTGCAGGGGGCAGAGAGAGATGAATAGGCAGGGCACTGGTGATGTTTTGGGTAACAAAACTATTCTGTGTGGTAATATAATGGTAGACACATGTCATTATACATTTTTAAAACCCACAGAATATACAGCATCAAGAGTGAACCCCAATATAAACTATGGGCTTTAATACTCAATACTGGATCATTAACTATAACTCTCTGAACTTCTCAATTGTTCTGTAAACACAAAACTGCTCTATAATATTGTCTATTAATTTAAAATGAAAAAGATATTATGTTTAAGGAAAAAAATAATAAACAATGGTTTACAGGAGTTGTAATGTATATAGAAATAACATGTATAATAGCAGCACACAGGAAAGGAGAGAGAAATGGAAGTATACTGTTTAAAGATTTTAACAAGTCAAGTGGTATAATATTTGAAAGTAAGCAATGATAACTTAAAGATGAACTTTGTTAATCTTAGACTCTAGGGCCTATAACAACAACTAAAACAATAAAGCAAAAAATATAGCTAATAAGCCAATAGTTGGAGATAAAACAGAATCACAAACAATACTCAGTTACTGCAAAAGAAGTCAGTAAAAGCAAAAAGAACAAACAGGTGAGACAAATGTTAAATATTAAATAGCAAGATGTTATATTTAAACCAACAATACTGAGAACTGTATTAAATATAAGTTGTCTCAATGTGTCCATCAAATGGGACATTTAAACCAAGTCTGATCCCTTAACTATATTTTTAAAATATCACACTGCCCAAAATTATAAATATTAGGTTATTTACACATTACAAAATTTCTAATTTAGTAAATTATTTTATTTTCCATGTGGATTTATAAACTAAACAGAGCAAACAATAACAGTGTGATAATAAGCACTTTTTAAAAGGGAAACTGTGTGGGTGGTCAGAAAAACAGTGGTTTTACTTAGAGAAGTCTTCTTTCAAAAAGTTCTCCTTTATAGAAGAAGGTTGACACGTAAAAATCAAGAAGTGGAGCTTTCAGGCAGTAAAAGTACCTGATCCAAAAGTACTAGAATTTTAGGATCTTAAAGAAAGCTAGTATAACTAGAAGAGTGTCAATGAGGAGCAGAGTAGCTTAAGTTAAGGTGGCCAGCGGGTGCCTGGATGGCTCAGTCGGTTAAGTGTCCAACTTCGGCTCTGGTCATGATCTCAACAGTTCGTGAGTTTGAGACCAGCGTCGGGCTCTGTGCTGGCAGCTCAGAGCCTGGGGCCTGCTTTAGATTCTGTGTCTCTCTTTCTCTCTCTCTCACTCTGCCCCATTCCCACTCACCCTCTTGTCTCTGCCTCTCTCAAAAATAAATTTAAAAAAAAAAAATTGAAAGGAAGGCGGCCAGGGTCTAGCTCATGTAGAATCTAGTATTTCAGAATAATTATATTCTAGAATAACTGGATTTTATTAGAACTGAAATTGGTACAATACTATCAAACTGCTGAAATAAAAGAACTGTCAACCCAGAATCTTATATCTAGCAAAAATGCTTCAGGAATGACAAAACCTAAACATTCTCAGATAAAAAACGAAAACAAACAAAAAAGTGAGACAATTTGCCAACAAATCTACCCTTAAAAAAAAGGCTAACAAAAGTTCTCTAGATAGAAAGCAAACACAAAAAGAGGGAACCTTAGAATATCAGAAATAAAGAAACTACAAGTTACACAAAAACATGTATATGTACAATCAACCTTCTGATGAGTTTTCTGAATCATCTTTGGCAGCTCAATCAAAACTTGTAACACTGTCTGATGTGGTTTGGCAGGCCTGTAGAAAGAAATACTTAAAACAATAATATTATATACGGGGTAGGGTAAAGGGATGTAGAGTGTAAGGTTTCAATATTTCACCTGAACTAGAAAAATGATAACCACCATAGTATGATAATATATACGTGTGTGTACGGCTATATAGATACACACACACACACATGCACATACTTACCGTAACTATTAAAATAAACTATACAATGAGATACACTTAAAACCACTAGAGAGAGAGAGGCAGTTCAAGACAGTTATGTAGGGAGATCCTGAACTCAACTCCTCCCATGGACATACCTAATATACTACATATGAAACCATTCCTTCTGAAAAAGACCTCAAAACTAGCTAAACAGCTCCTCCACAAAAAAGGATAAAAAGGCCACATCGAGATGGGTAGGAGAGGCAGAGATGCGAACTTACCCCAAACCCCACCCCTTGTGCAGTAACTAACAATTGGGAGGGATCTCACAAATACAGTTTCTCCTTGAGCAATGAATTCACAATTCACATCTAGCACCACAACCTTTGGGGACTGCACAGAAATGATGAGTCCCTAAAACATTTCGCTCTGAAAACTCACAAGGCTGAAGGAAAGAGATACCACTCTTAAAGGGCCACACATGGACTCATGGACTCACTCACCTCAGAACCCAGTGCAAAAGCAGAAGTTTGAAAAGCACCTAGATCATATATATGAAGGAGACTCATTTGCTAATCATAAAACATCTGCCAGAGGGGCAGAAGCATGCTGAAGCTCTCCAAGGAAAAGGGGGCTCCTGGGTGCATTTTCACAATATCCCTCTATGGTAATCACCCCTTATCCACAGGGGATACATTCCAAAACCTCAAGTGGATGTCCAAAACTGCAGACAGCAAATACTATATATACTATGTTTCTTACTATAATACATACCATTGATATAGGTTAATTTTATAAACTAGGCACAGTAAGAAATTAACTGCTAATAACAAAGGAGAGTTATAACAATATGTTGTAATAAAAGGTATGTATATAAGTGTGGTCTCTCTCAAAGTATCTTCCACTGTCTCATCCTTCCTTTTATGATGGTGTGAAAAGACAAAATGCTTATGGGATGAAGTGGAATACACAGGCACTTGTGATACAGTGTCAGACTACTGACATTCTGACAATACATCAGGAAGAACATCTACTTCCAACCTCAGCTGACTACGTGTACTGAAACCATGAAAAGCAACCATGGATGAGGAAGAACTACTATACTTTGCCAGCACCAATGGGTGTGACTTGCCCCACACTCATCAGTGGTCCCCAAAAGCCAGCAGGTGCACCTCATCCCCAAGTTTACCCTCAGCCCTGCTAAAGTCAGCAGGCATAAGGAGTCCACAGAGGGGATGCAACATGAGCACCCATTGCTGGTGGCTGGGGGTACCTGTGTTTCTGGACCCAATGGGTCTGAAACAACTGAAGACAGTTCTTGGGAGGCTATCACACCCAAGAACAAGGCCCTGCACGGGCAGCAGAAACACCCTGCCAGTATTCCTTTGAAAAAGGCCTATTTATCTGTCCTACAGCTTTAGCCTGAGAGGCTGGCATCAAGTTTACCACACATCTAGAGGCTACTGAAATGCTCTCAGTGAATGGGGACTAGGAGACACCATCCTTGCACTTTCCCTTGGCCTTGCTACAGCTCACCAGTACCTCCTGGAAAGGAGCTCATAACTTGTCTGGAGCCCCAGTTTTTTTCCAGTTGTTATGACACCTCCAGATTACCTGGTTTGGAAACAAGCAGGGCTTACTATTGTTGTGCCACCAAATGTATATATTTGCATACTTTAAAAGCTGGTAACTGAGAATCTGGCTTCCGATCAATCTGAAACTGGCTGCTGACTGAGAATCCTCCCTCTGATACACTGAAAGGTATTGGCAGACCCTCAACACCTGGGACCTAACAAGAAAAAATCAGGATGATTAGACAATCATAAATATTTGAGAGAATCAAGAGCTAGGGCAAAATTAAATGCTAAGATTCAGTGATAAGATTCATCTCCTATATGAGGCCATTCCTTCAAGACTAGGAGAGACAGCTGTAAGGCAATACAAGGAAATAAAGGCATAGAGAACAGAAAGAAATAAAACTGTCCCAATGTTCAGGTTGTCTCTATCTACAAAGAAATTCTCAGAACTAGTGAGTTCAGTGAGATTATAGGATACAAGATTAAAAAAAAAAAATACAACAGTCAATTGCAATTTTATATACTAGCAATGAATATGTGAATATTGAAATTAAAGACACAGTATCATTTGCAATCACTCATAACAATCTAATAAAAGTGTACCAGACTTTTATACTGAAAACTACAAAATGCTGATGAAAGAAATTAACAGTAAGTTAAATAGCCATACCATGTTCATAGATTGTAAGACTCCATCAACACAGTCAAGATGTCAATATTCACCAAATTGATATATGGATTTAACACAATAAAAATCCTATCAAAATCTCAAGAGGTTTTGTAAATTATTATAAAACTTATTTGGAAGGCAAAGAAACTAGAAAAGCTAAAACAATTTTGAAAAAACGAAAATGGGTGATTTTGAAACACATATGTAGTTACAATAATCAAGAGTGTGTGGGATTTGTGGTGAGATAAACACATAAATCAATGGAACTGAACACATCTATATACATATGTCCAACCAATTTACGACAAATCTGTGAAAGCAATTCAATGGAGGAAAGATAGCCTTCCCAATAAACAATGGTGGAACAAGTGGGCATATATAGGCCAAAAAAAAAAAAAGGAAAAAAAAGAATGTCAACCCATGTTCCATATCTTACACAAAAACTAACTCAAAGTAAATCATGATTTTAAAAAAAGAAAATCTTCAGAACTTGGGGCCAGGCAAAGGGATTTTAGATTTGCTACCAAAAGTATGACCCATGAAGAAACAGTTAACACACTGGACTTCATCAAAATTAAAAACTTTGCTCCATAAAAGACCCTAAAAAGAAGATGAAAAGTGGAAAAAGACATGCACAGACTGGGAGAAAATGTTTGCAAATGACATAATGACAAAGTCTAGTATACTACATTATGTAACTCAAACTCAACAGTAAGTAAATATCCAATTAGAATATGAGCAAAAGACATGAAGAGATTTTTCACCAAGAAAAATATATAGAAGGAATATAAGCACATGAAAAGATGCTCAATATCACTAGCCATTTGGAAAATGTAAATTAAAACTGCATGACATCACTACACATCTATAAAAATGGCTAAAATAAACAATAATGACAACACAAAATGCTGACAAGGATGCAGAGAAACTGGATCATTCATACATTGTTGATGGGAATGTAAAATGGTACAGCCACCCTGGAGAACAGTTTAGTGGTTTATTAAAAAAATAAATATACAAACTACAAAATGACAGCAAATTGCACTCCTGGGTATTTATCCCAGAGAAATGAATACTTATGTTCACACAAAAACCTATGCGTGACTGTTTAACAGAAGCATTATAAGTAATAGCAAAAATTGGAAAAATTCCAATATCCTTCACAGGTAAATGGTTAAACAATGCTTCATCCCTATCATGGAGTAGAACTCAGCAACAAAAGGAACAAACTATTGATATATACAACAACCATTTTCTGGATGAATCTCCAAAAAATTATACTAAGTCTTACAAAAGCCAATTTCAAAAGATTATGTACCTGTAATTTCATTTACATAAAATTCTTGCAATGACAAAATTTTAGAAATGGAGTACAGATTAGTAGTTGCTGTGAATTAAGAAGGGGATGGGTGCAGGAGGGAAGTGGGTACGGATAGAAAAAAACTGAGGGATCTTTGTGGTGATGAAAATGTTCTGTATTTTGACTGTACTAATGTTAATATTCTGGTTAGTAATATTATACTATGGTTACCACTGTATAATATCTCTGTATTATTTCTTACATCCAGCTGAATCAATAATCGTCACAAAATAAAAAGTTTAACTAAGAAAAAATGGAAGTAATAATGGAATCTGACTAGAAAAGCAGTGGAATATCTCTGTAGTCTCAAAGGTTTTAGATCCTAAAGTCTTGCTGGTGGCCAGGAACTATGAAAGACACAGAACTGTTCTCACTCTTACATATTTGAAAATAGATGTGAACTGAAAGTAACTAATGTAGCAACCTAGCCCTAAATAAATGCAACTCCTAATCGATTCATTTCATTTAAGCTTCTTGAAAGGTAAAGAACAAGGGTTTAGTCTTAATCTTAATGTTTTTTTACACACTATGTAAAGCATACAATAAAAACTTCAAGATATGAGAAAAATCAGAAAAACATGAAAATAAAAGAACAATCAAAAGCAGACTCACAGTAGGACCACAGATAAGAAAGACACTAGAACTAGCATAAGAGGACAAAAATGGTCATTTTAAATGTATAAAATAACACCACAGAGGAAAGGATATACAAAGCGATGCAATAACAAGTTTAAAAAGAAAAATAAAATCTCCAAACATGAGCAAATAGACATTTTAAAAGTGAAAAGTATATTAAATGAAATTAAGGAAGTCATGACATAATCGAAACAATGAATTAATTTTTTTAAACAAAAAGTAATTTTAAATCCTGTAGAACTGTATTCAGTGACATACAAAAATTTCAAAATATATTAAATACAAATGATTTAATTGTTCTACCAAATGCCCCACCCTTCTCCAATTCCTCAGCCATGACAAAGACTACTAATTAATGTCTGCACTCTTTCCTTCAACCTGTTATCAGAATTCTCAGCAAAGACCTCTAAACACCCAGTATCAACCAAAGTTGACATCATAAATAAATCCTCTTTGATTTAGACAAAAGGATAGGTTATCTTAGTCACAGGGTTTATGAAGAATGTCATATTACCACTTTGTAATGGAGCAGGGGACTAGTCAAACTTATAAAGTAGGTGTAAATGTCTTTGATTCACCCCCCCACCTCCTAAGTACATATACACCCAAAAGAATTAAGTACATATATGTCCACAAAAAGAGTTATACAAAAGTGTTCAAAGCAGCTTTATTCACAGTAGCTCCTAAATGGAAACAACCCAAATTCCCATATTAACAGAATAAACAAATTGTAGTATATTCATACAATAGAAGACTATACAGCAATAAAAAGGAACAAATTACTGACAAGCACAGTGACATAGATGCTAAGTAAAAGAAGCCAAAAACAAGAATATACAATGCATGATTACATTTATAACATGTGCGAAACTAATCTATAGTGATACAGGTCAGAAAAAGGATCACCTCTAGGAAGCGCATACTGTTTTGTAAAGAGCAAAAGGGAGTCCTCTGGGATACTGGAAATGTCTTCTATCTTTATTTGGGTAGTAGTCATAGTTCTAAAAGCTCATGAAGATGCAGACTTAGACTTGTGTATTTTACCAAAAAAAAAGTCATAATGATGATGATGATAACAAGTCTGTGAACAAGATACCTACAAATGGCTGATAAACGAGAATCTCTAGGAATTACTAGAAATAATAATATACCACTGAACTGGGGGAATGGTTCTAATGATGAAAGCATTTTTTTGTTGCATGCTAACTTTATTTCGGCTACTCCTGACACTTTTTCTAGGTGTCCTTTATAAACACCAATTCAAAATTGTCTTTTTAGACATTTATCTTCCCCATTAGATATGAAGTTCATCTGGGGCAGGAGTCGGCAAGTCTCTTCTATAAAGGGCCAGACAGTAAATATTTTCAGCTTTGCAGGTCATATGGTCTCTGTTAGCTACTCAACTCTGCTGCTATAGCACAAAAACAGCCATGACAATAAATAAATGGATGTGCATGATTTGGCCCACTGGCTGGCCCTCAATCTAATGCAAGAACAGTATCAAATCACCTTTGTTTTCCTATGTCCATATCTATTTTATATGTAGTAAAGTACTACATTTATAGTAACTACTCAGCAAAACAAAGCTAAATGGAATCTTAAAAATCATCTCTTCTAATCCATTTTATAGTAAAAAAAAAAAACATGAAATCCAAGTTAAAAATTGCTCAGTATCATCACTGTTTAGACAGTGCCTTTTAGTAAATACACACAAAGATCTTACATCCCTATTCAATACTGATTAAAACTTCAAATACAGGAGCACCTGGGTGGCTCAGGCTCAGTTGGCTGAGGATCCAACTTTGGTTCAGGTCATGACCTTGTAGTTCATGAGTTCAACCCCAACACTGGGCTTGTTGCTGTCAGCATAGTGCCTGCTTTGGATCCTCTGTCCCTCCTCTCTCTACCCCTTCCCTGCTTGTGCCCTCAAAAATAAATAAAATTTTTTAAAAAGCTCTTTAAAAAATAAATTTCAAAAACATTAAATAATAAAAGATAAATTAAGACAATGGTTATTTTAGAAAATTATCTTTACCTATAGAATTTGTTATGTTTATTTCTGAGAGAGACAGGGAGAGAGTGCGCACGCGCACACACATGTACACAAGTGAGCAAGGGGCGGAGTGGGGAAGGGAAGACACAGAATCTGAAGCAGGTTTTAGGCTCTGAGGTATCAGCACAGAGCTTATGAAATGCGAGATCATAACCTAAGCCAAAGTTGGTTCAACCGACTGAGCCATCCAGGCACCCTTTTACCTAAAGAATTTATTTTTAGTTTGCTTATAAGCTATCATTACAAGCTTTGAATCACGCAACCATAAAGAATCAATCTAGCAACTTCTTAAAACTCACCACATAAAATGAAAAGCTAAGACTAAGCTAAACTTTGTTCCAGGATCCAAGTTTTTCTAAAGGCTAAATGACAACAAACATATTTAATGTTATTGAACATTTTTACCTGGCAGTAAAACAATTAGCAAACAGCAGAGGGCAGCATTTCTATTCTACTCTATCTATTCTATCTATTCTAAACTATTAAAATTCAGCTTTTAAAAATCTAAAAAATCTGAAATCTATGAACAGGGACTTTCTTTTAAAAGGTCTCACAACACCTCTTTCAAAGCTGCTGGCTAACATACAGTTTTAATACAAACTAGCACACCTAAAAGTGCCCTGACAAAGAAATATGAGCACTTAAATAAAGGAGCATTGTTTTCCACAAAGAAGCCAAATTTTCTATTTGTAATTCCTAAACAATAAGCCAACAATTCAACAATTCTCTGGTGATTTACCTCCTATCACCATATCAGTTATCTAGTTAAAACAAAAAGCTGTTGAATAGCCACTGGAATCACAAATGAGTATCTATTCCAACATATGGACAATTTTTTTTCTCTAGCCATATATATATGGCTGGCTACACACTAATTACCAAAAGAAGTGCCAGTTAATACAGTCATGAACTTTTGGAAACCCAAAAATTCAGCAAGCTGTCTCCAAAGACCAAGCATTAGCATAACTCTAATATTCAAGCAGCAAAAGAAAAGGGAGATGAAGTAGAAACCGGCATAGGTAAAAATGTCTTCCAATCTCACCCTTTTTCATTTTCCTTTTACTCCTATTTCCAGACTGCTGTAATGATAGAGCTATACCTAACCATCTACTACATCTAATAAGAACCAGAACACTATCCATAAAAGGCAAAGAACAGGAATTATAAAAGAGGGAAAACCAACAGTATCAAAGACAACGAGAATGATTCAGAAAAAAACATTCTGTCCAACCAGAGGTTATATATTTTATTACTATTTAATAAAATTTATTAAAAAGATCTAATAATCAGTAAAGTCTTACTATGTGGTAGTCATCATTTCACACATTTGACAGGTATTAACTCAACTAAAGTTCAACAATCTGCAAAGTAGGTACCATTATTTCCCCCATTTTAGAGATGAGGATATTGAAACAGAAGGATTAAGTGACTTGCCCAGGAAACAAGTGTTGGAACAGACTAAATAGAACCTCAAAGGTCTCCAGAGCCTGAGTTCTTAAATATCATCCTTTACTCTGCCCAGAGAGTAAATGACACCGCTTCAATTGAATCACTGGTACAGAATGCAGACCCCAAGAAACTCTGAGTGACAAAATAAAAACAGAAGTCTTAGTTATCCTCATTCATTTCAAAGTTTGACTGTAAAAGGGTAATACTTGAAAGCAATTTCTATTAATCCAATATAGTAGGTCTCAAATAAGGTGAATCCCAGGTGAACACTGACTAGATACTAAAAATTAAAGAAAAGGTGAAATAGTTCAAAGAAATTCAATCATTATGAATAAGATTAAGAGCTGTAATAAAGTTTTCCAGATGTTAAATGGAGAAACAATTTAGTGAAAATACATTTAATATAAAATAGGGCATTTTAAATGGGAAAAGTCTGAAGGTGATAAAATAGAAATTGTGGCAATATTTATGAAAACACTGAAAATACCCATACCTTTTATACTAGAAATTCCTCATAGAAGAATCATACTTATGTTCAGACATTAAGCATCAGGTACACCATTTTAAGAGAAAAAAACAGAAATAACTCAAATGCTTTCTGATTAAATAAATTATAAACCATCCAAATAATGGAGTTATTTTAAATGCTATTAGGTGATCATTCAATAATGTGTGACTTTCAAAATATTTTAAATACAAATGATATCCCTGTTCTGCCAGGTGTGCCACACTTCTCCAGTTCCTCGGCCACGGAAAAAACAGCACTCTTTCCTATAGCCTGTTAGAATTCTCAACAGAGATAGACCTCTGGGCTTCCAGCACCAACCAGAGTTGACACTAGAAATAAATATATTTCATTTAGTCAGAGGCAGGTAAATTTAGTCAACTAGTAAAGTCATGGAGCAAAGGACTAAGAAAATTTATGAAGCAGGTAAAATGTGCCTTTGAGTAAACAAAACCAACTGTTTAGAATTCTAAGAGATGAATTTAAAATTCTACTCCCCAGGTTCAGTAATCCAGACTACTGCCTAGTCTCTTACTGGGAATTTATACAAATAGTTGGGAAGGTATGTCAGAGATAAACTTAACCAGCTTTCCAGCCTCTCTCTTCTGGCCTGGAAACATTTCTTAACATGTACTACTTATTTAGAGGGTATTCTCAATACCAAAACACTTTTTCTTGGCTAGGTAAGTTGATTCTAAGGTTTATGTAGAAAAACAAACAGGAAAGAATCCTCCTTAACTCCTTTTTAAAATAAGATCAAAAAACAATGATTAATGAGAGAGAATATATTAGATGTTAAGGTATACTAAAAAGCTTCAATACGTAAAACACTGTCAAGTTGGTTCATGAATGAACAATGAAATAGAACTGAATGTCCAGATACAGACAAATTTATTTGCCAAAAAGTGGTATCTCAATTCAGTGGGGTAAGTATGGGCTTTTTAATAAAAAACACTGGAACAAATGGGTAACCACTGGAAAAACGGTTCTAACACTGTACTTTAGGATAATCTTCAAATGGTCCAAAAAATTTTAAATGAAATTCTAGAGTAGAATAGGGGTTAAAGGTAAGGAGGAGAGGGAAAAGGTAAAGAGGAAGGGGGAAGGTAAGGAGGAGGGGGGAAAGGTGAGGGGGAGGGAAAAAACCCTGCAACCCATATCACAGACAAAGCCTAATCTCCTTATTATATAAAGAGCTCCTATAAACTGAGAAAAACCAAGAGCCCAACAAAGAAACTATAAAATATAATAAATCTTGCTTGAATATATGACAAATGCAAATTAAAATTATTCTTACATACTATTTCTCACCCAACAAATTGGCAAAACTGCCAAAATCTGAAAATACATTCTATCAACAAAGTTGCAAAGAAACAATCACTCTAATACATTGCTGGTAGGAATGCAAATGGCACAATTTACAATTTCAATGGAGGAGAGTCTGGCAATAGTTACTAAAATTACAGATGCATCTACTCTCTAAAGCAGCAATCCTGTGTCATACAGATATATCTGCACAAATATGACATACATACAAAGTTGTTTAGTGAAGCACAGTTTATAATAGTAAAATAAAGAATTTTGGTGCCCTGCAAAAATACATTTACATCTTCTGAATATTAGAAATTTCTCATGACATACAGTATTAGGTATGGATCCATCTTTTATCTTTCTCCAATCAGAACCAGTTGTTATACACTATTTATTAAAAAGTTCATGTTCAGGGGCGCCTGGGTGGCTTAGTTGGTTGAGCGTCCGACTTCGGCTCAGGTCATGATCTCGCGGTTCGTGGGTTCGAGCCCCACATTGGGCTCTGTGCTGACAGCTAGCTCAGAGCCTGGAGCCTGTTTCAGATTCTGTGCCTCCCTCTCTCTCTGATCCTCCCCTGCTCATGCTGTCTCTATCTCTCTCTCAAAATTAAATATTAAAAAAAAAAAAAAAAAAGTTCATGTTCGGCTAAGGATACTATGATATGTCCACACAATAAAATAGTGTATTTCTGTAAAAATGAATGAGGAAAAGTTCTTTGTACT
This sequence comes from Proteles cristata cristata, assembly GCA_017311185.1. Classification (NCBI taxonomy): domain Eukaryota; kingdom Metazoa; phylum Chordata; class Mammalia; order Carnivora; family Hyaenidae; genus Proteles; species Proteles cristata. The sequence goes on from JAESUZ010004722.1 coordinate 2,006,058, forward strand.
AAAATGGAGAACTCCAGGGTATTTTAAGTGAAACCAGCAAGGGGCATAAGATTGTAAAAATACGAAAAACACACAACCTGTTGCATAAGGAAGAAATAAAAGCATTCAAGATAAATAGGAACAAAACAGTTTCTTATGGGGACTAGGGGAGAAAGGGCAGAAGTGAGACATAGCTAAATAAACTCCTTAGTGCTGGTTTTGATACTTGACTTTATTTTGAATAATATGTGAATTTGTTACCCACTCAAGAAAAATGTTTAAAAAATTCAAGGGGAGTAAATAAGTGAAGGGTTGGCCATTATATGAGAATAGTTGTTATAGATCAATAATCTAAGTCTATTTAAATCAGTTAAAATTAAAATAAGTTCCTCTGTCAAACTGGGCACATTTCATGTGCTGGTGGACTGGACAAGATATACAACATTTCTATCACTGCATAAAGCTCTACTGAACAGTACTGAAGTTGTTAGTTAACATTTTCAGCCTAGAGACAGAAGCCAGCCCTATAAAATGGAAAAGGATCTGTCTCTCCCAAGTTAGGTAGAAAGTACAAAGAAAACGTACTTTATATATAAAATCAGTCAAATACTTAACTAACTAGTAGTCAAGGAAGTATCAGGACACAATGATACATTACATCCCCACAATAAACTAAGAAAAAGGTAGAAAAATTGGGAAGATAGGCCACTTTCCAGATCCTTTTGAATCCAATATAAATATAAAAAGATAAATTTTAGTGACAATTTTCCAGGATGTCAACATATAACCATATTCAAGCTAGGACTTAAAATCTACTATAAGGTAAAAAAAAAAACCATACATATGTACTTTTTAAATCCACAAGTTTGGAACATCTATGCCAAAGCTTCATTTATTCAACAATTATTTACTGAGTATCCACTCTCAGTAGATATTCAGACATTTGGTTGGACATTCAAGATACCCTGCAGGAAAAAAATTTTACTTGTAAAGCTTAATATTCAGTGAGAGAAGCACACATTAATACACACCAATACATACAGCATGTGTTACAAAAGAAAAGCTAAGTGGGGCACCCGGGTGGCTTAGTCGGTTAAGCGTCCGACTTTCGCTCAGGTCATGATCTCGCGTTTCGTGGGTTCGAGCCCCGCGTCGGACTCTGTGCTGACTGCCAGCTCAGAGCCTGGAGGCTGTTTCAGAGTCTGTGACTCCCTCTCTCTCTGACCCTCCCCTGCTCACGCTCTCTTTCTCTGCTAGAAATAAATTTTAAAAAAATTTTAAAAATTAAAAAAAAAAAAGAAAAGAAAAGCTAAGTATACTTACAGAAGTAGAGGAATTTAATCTTGGGCATTAAGGAAGGCTTCCTTGAGGAAGTCATATGTAAGGTAGAATCTGAAGGGACAGTAAGATTTGGGGGTAAGCATTTGCAAGGAGAAAATTATTCTGCATGAAGATCTCAAAGAAGACGGAAACGCCTCACAAGAATTGGGGGGAGAAAAAGCCTGTTAACAAAAATAACGAAAACCTGGTCTGCAGTTCCTAAAACATATGTATTGGCAATCCTTAATTAAAGAAACCTCTAAGACTGCCTAAGTTGATTCAAATACTGCCTTAAAAGCAATTAATATGGACATCAAGTTAAATAATAAAATAACAACTGGTACTAAGAACCTCAATATGAAAGTTCCTTGTCACCTTTCTAAGCCTAATCAAGAACATACAGGGTAATTTTTTTTCTCTTCAGGTCTTTCTCCTGCTACCTAAACTTCTGCTAAACGGTCCTAAAAGGAATAGACATAGAAAACATCCCTTTTACACTTCATAAAAAAGCAGTATAACAAAAATTGGAAAAAGACATGATTCTACAGCAATAAATTTTGGTACAAAAGTTATGCAACTCCCACCTCTCCAAAGTGAACAGACAGCTGAGAAACCTCTAAACTGAAGAATGTGAATGCCCTTAGCTGTAGTTTATACACAGTGCTTTACTACTAACAAACGAAAACATACCATATATAACAATACTAACAAACCACTCTTTGTTGGACCTTGTATGCTCCAAATTTTCCTGTTGGTAATAAGAAGTCCGACAAAACCACACTTGTCTGTTGGCTCCTTGACAATATTATCTCCACCTCAACTGACATAGATTTACAAAAAAGCTATAATATATGAATTTACAAACACAAAAATAGTATCTCTTAGAAAGACATTACATACATAGATTTTTTTATAGTTTAATCAGCTTGGATATAATATTTTGTGCTCTTCACATGTAACAATAATCATAAATACTGCTATGATGTAAATGCTCACTAGGATCTTGTTCCCTGCAAAATATCTAAATTCAGAACAATATTTTTAAAAATTCAAAGAGGAAGTACATTTTTTTCACTGAGAGGCAAAACATTTGTGTTTAAAACAACTTAATCAGAAAAAGAATGTAGAGCTATTTATAATCGCCTTAAATTAGTAAATGACATTAATACTACTGTATATAAAGGCCAAGATTTGGCAGTTCAGTAGCAGTGATGATTTAGTCATCACATCTCACAACCCAGTCATTTGCAAACGTTTTTAAAATAAGAGTCTTCATTGTGAAGAACATATAGTTACAGGGGAGGGAAAAAAACCCAGAAAGCTAATCATCATTTCTTTAGCACAACCCACATGCCTGTTCTTAACGGTATCCATGGTAGCAATGATGTAACAAGCCTACCTAGCTCACCGTGCCTACACAAGTGGGAGAGAGGAGAGGCGGATGATGAAAAAAAATCTCACTTGAAAAGGTGTTTTAGTATTGACATGAAAAAATTACATCAATAATATGTTAGACTTTACAACCACATATAAAACCATACAAAGATTGGAAAAAAGACCCAAGAGAGAAAACACTGTAGCAATTTAGCTGAAAAGAAAATCAAGAATTTTCCTCTTTCTGCTATAGTCACTAAATGTTCAAAGAGTTTTACTTCTAATAATAGAAGAAATTATTTTAATTTAGCTCTTTCAAAAGTAACTACAAATAATATTTTAGGCTTTCTAATTTCCAACTTATATCTCTTTCTATTTTTAACAGTTACATAATAAATATTTTAAAAACTTTATGATATTGATTCTACACAACTTTTTCTAAAAATAGCAGCTATCTTTTTTTTAAAAGGGTCAAATGTGAAAATTTTTTATTAAGAATAAGGCTGAAAAAAGAAAGAGATCATTTCTAATAGCCTGTCTAAAATAGCAGAAATAAAAACCAAATGAGTGAAGAGATAAAGGTAAATCACAGGGAGAATGAACCACAGACAACAATGAAAAGGACTCATGGAGGGGAAAAAACCCAAAACCTGTTTTCCAGGCTTACTGCCCTTTACATATTCTTCAAGAATATTTAATAAGACATTTTACTTTGGGGTACACAAAAGACATCCCCTAAATGAAGAGGACAGGACCAAATAATGAACATGTTTAATATCTAATTAAAACTCCTGTTTGAACTAGAACTCTATGAGCAATAAGCAAACAAAACTGATTTTCATAAATTTTCTCACTTTTCCTTTGGTGAGAAATAGTTCACTATACAGGAATAGCATACTTTTAAGAATCTGCAAATTCACTTACTCTTACTACTGAACATAATTTTTAAATCTCAATAATTTTGTCTAACAATCACTGTCATGTGCATAGAAATAACAACAAAATAAATTGTTCCATAAAAACCAATGTATAAATTGAAAATGTAAGCATCCTGAATCTTACACAATCACACAATGTCCACAAACTGGTGCTCAGAAATAAACCAAACTTAAGAGATTAAGTAGCGTATGCTGCACTTTGAGGACAATGAGCAAAACAGACTGTAAAACACATACTTCCTTAAGGAGGACTTGTACAAATTTAATCACTTTGAATCCAAATCAACATCTTTCCAAAGGCAACACAATCAAAACTAGACTATTTTCTAATTCTTGGAAAAAATATTTGCAATTGATGAAGAGTCCAGAAAGTGTTCTTAAAATGAGTTGTACTTCAAACCAGTATGATATGTTGGGGCAGAAAATAAAGTAGAGGGGGAGAACTTTCAGAGTATATATATTTACAAGATTTAAATATAATCAAGGCCTTATAAATCTGTGCTGCTGGGGAAAAAAGCTTCCTATAGGTCTCAGAGAAAAAAATATCCATTCAATACACTATTTTTAGGTATCTCAAACACATTTAAGAATATTACCTTTCCTAAAGGATATACATTAAGCATCACACGGATTCAAATATCTATTTTCAAATATATAACAATGTTACACTTTGTTTTCAAAATACATATGAACAAAAAGGTCTCTCACATTCTGTCACTAACAATGAAATGGAGAAAGCATACTATAGCTTACCTTTGTGGTTACAATGCACAGGCAATCCATTACTTAACCATTACAATATTTTATACATAGAGCAGTTTATTGCAAACTATTTTAAGTTCCTATACGAATAAAAAAATTAAAAATAAAGTTGTAAGATAAAACCATAGGTAAAAAGTTATAACTGTAACAAGATCTCTCCAGGATCCATTCTTAGAGGTATCAATTTTTCTATTTCTGAAATACAAGAAACCAGAATGTGTCACGTGTCCTACAGTCTTCTTTATGTAATCTGGATCTGAAGAACTTGAAATTATCCCACAAAACACCGTGGAAGATGTCAGAGTTTATTCCACCAGAGTTCACTGCTGCTTCAGATGCTATTTCATTAATCCCTCTTTCCAAGATATGAGGTTGACAAGGAGTCATCTGATGAAATGTTCCACAAAGAGGTTTCCCCGATATAAATTTAAATCTGCTTCTTGTTTGCTATAGTTTGGATATTGAAAAAACTACCAAAAAAAATCACTAAAAAAAAAATTGCAAGCAAACATTTCTTCCACTAAACCATTTCAGCAACTGCAGCTTGCAAAGTAATGACTTTCTCGGGCAGTAATGAATGGAATATTCCATGTGGTATATTTGAGAAGGGGTGAAGGAAGAACAAAATGCAATAATTTAAAATACTATTTCTAAAACTCACCTCTTCTCTCTTTACTAAAAAAAAAAAAGAAACCCAACATTTTACCAATGAAGCCAGATTTTAACTTTAACTAAATCCACTTCACCGAATCCCTCACAAAAATAAAAATAAAAAAATTACCACCACAAAAAGATAATTATAACTATGTAGCATTTCAAACTACTCAAGAAGACTTAGTTTTAAATTCAGAAGTAATCTAACTTTGTGAATTCACCTCCTGTCCTCAGATCACTGAACATAGAAGTAGACAGGCTGACAGGGGGCAAGACAGAGGGATGCAACCTGCTTTCAATCTCATAAGCTTGTTGCCTGTCTCTAAAAATGTAGAGCAAAAAAAAGAACTACCTGGAATTTCTGTCCACAAGGTTTCCTTATGGTCTACAGGTATTATAAATGACCTCCATTTCAAATTACTAAACTGTTCCCATTTGCCTCTTATACCCCAATTCCTATTCCTAATGTTTCCAGTATCACGGGCTACATCAAGCAACTTTCACTATGACGGTTATGAGAAGAGTTAATACAGGTATATCACTTACATCTATCACCTAATATCATCATCATCATTATTAATTGGCTATAAGGTGACCGCCTTTAGTTTCAAGCCTAACAGGATACATGTACCTGAGACAGATCTAGTGAAAGCTGACCTTAAAGAGTCGAACAGGTCTACTCCAAGGATTAAATTAAATCCTTTAGTGCACAGCACTAAAACTACTGCCAACTTTAAGTGCTCAACAAATGCCACTTACAGCTATTAATCTATGTACATATATACATGTAGCTGTAAGGCCTGGGGTGGGCAGAAGTAAATTTCATCATGGGCCAACATATCCTTTTCTCCATGCAGAATAAATAGCCTAGAAATTACATGCTTGGCTGGAAATTGAGAGTAGCTCCTTCTTCCCATTCTACCACCCCAACAATCTATCGCTCTCCATAGGAAAGAGTAAAGCCCACTCAAGGCTAATGACTCCTCAAATAAAGTTTATCATTTTTAGTAAAAATACTGCAAACAAGGTAAATAATATCTAAGTACTGACTAGGAATTACATCCTATGAAGGAAAATTAAAGAGATGTGTGAAAATATTGAGCTGGTTTCTTTCTCAGTGTTCTGAAATTTATTTCAAAATTTTATTATATCTAAAATAGTCTAGCCCAGTAAGAACACATTCCTAAGTTTAGCAGACCTCATTCATAACAATGGAGTTTGAAAATCACTATACTAAGAGTCAGAAACAGGCTATGTAAGTTTAAATAATTATTTTCTTTTTGAAGAGGGTGGGGGGTCTCGATTTCCACTTTTATAAAATTTTAAAAACCAGTGGTTTCTAAATCCTTCTACTTATAAAATTCCTATATTTCAATTTCTCAATTCATTGGATTCTAAGCTCCAATAAGGCAAGACTCAAGAATGTCTCATGTATTTACCACTTTATGCCTGGCACCTGTTGACCAGATATAACAGGGGTTCAATAAATATTTGTTAAATTAACGAACAGCCTTTCTGATATCTAAATTATAGATGATTATAAAATTAAAGAGTTCTGAAATGACCCTGAGAATTAGATACCCCATTTTCCTAGTAAAAACTACTTAAAATAGTTTTGCCAGATCAAATATAAGCCTATAAAAATATAAATTTTTTTAACATTTTATATTTGAGAGACAGAGAGAGAGAGAGAGCACAAGCTGAGGAGGAGCAGAGAGAGAGAGAGAGAGAGGGAGACACTGAATCTGAAGCAGATGGGTTCACAAGCTTGAACCCAAAAACCATAAGATCATCAGCCAACTGAGCCAAAGTTGGGAACTTAATTGACTGAGCCAGCTCCCCAGGCGCCCCTAAGTCTCTAAGAATATAGATAAAATAATCAAATATCTATTTTAAATTGACTCAGTTAATACATACATTTAACAACACATATTATTAAAATAATATTCCACTCACATACTAAGAAAACAGTCAAACTCTTCAGGTTCAACTTAAATGTTAGGGTCATCATTATAATACTTTCTGAATCACCTAATTATTCTGACCTCGAATATCAATTTCACCTCGATCTAAGTTGTTTAGATCCTGCACTTTTTTGGTTGTTTGTTTTATTTTAGAGACAAAGAAAACAGAGGAGGGAGGTAGAGGGAGAGAGAGAATCTCCACACTAAGCGTGGAGCCCAATGCAGGGCTCAATCCCATGACCCTGCGATCATGACCAGAGCCAAAATCAAGACTGAGACACTCGGGGCGCCTGGGTGGCTCAGTAGGTTAAACCTCCAACTCTTGGTTTCAGCTCAGGTCATGATCTCAGTTAGTGAGTTCAAGTCCCACATTGGGCTCTGTGCTGTCGATGCTCTCTCTCTCTCTCTCTCTCTCAAAACAAATAAACTTAAAAAAAAAAGTCAGATGCTCAACCGACTGAGTCACCCAAGCACCCCTAGATGCTGCATTTTTTTAGTTCACGTATTAAAATGTCACCTGATTGAGTTCATGTATTAAAATGTCACCTGATATTTTATCTCAAATCACTATTAGTACCTATTCACACAACAATTTCTCCCATTTGTTCTGTAAGTACATATTATATTCTATACAATATAATCACTTAATATTACATCAGTATTTTATTTTTTCATTTCATCATTTTAGAAAGAGAGCATGAGCAGGGGAGAGGGGCAATGGGGAAGGGAGAAAGGCAGAAAGAAAGAGACAGAATGTATCTCAAGCAGTCTCCACACTCAGTGTGGAACCCAATGTAGGGCTCGATCTCACGATTCTGGGATCATGACCTGAGCCAAAATCAAGAGTTGGACACCTAACCAACTGAGCCACCGAGGTGCCCCAAGTATACTTTTTAATCTTTCAATAAGAGCTTGTATATAATATCCAATACTTGACAATTTTTAAGGTCATATTTAGCCATGATTATGTAATCTTTGTTAAATTCTACACTCATTGCATCTTCTTTAAACATCCCAACTTGCATTAAGGACATTCAAGCCAATATGTTCTTCTCAAACAGTCATTTGTGTGAAAAATGATTTAGAAATTACTCTGTAATGTGAATAACTTTAGATGGTCTCAAACATAAGCCTTTTGGGATGGCAACACCTCACTTAATATTCAGGCACACAAGATAATTAACAAAACTTTAGAATACCAACAGATTTCTATATATAGGCAATGGTTTCCAACCATGACAGCACTCCCTTGCCTTAAAACTACAGAACCAAGCAAATAAGAAAAAGAATGGTTTTCAGATACTGAACAAAGGCTGAGCAAAAACAGTAATACTTGAAAGAAGAAAAACAAATGAAGTGAGTCCCATAAATGACCCAGCTACTGCATGGAAACCGTTTCCAGACTGCAGCAGAGGGAGGGATAATAGTGAAAAACCAACAATTTAAGGTAAAGAGAGATGAAGATTCCAGGTTGTCTAAAATTCATAGGTAAGAGTACCAGGGAGAAGACAGCTACATCGAGAGAGCGCCACAGATCTACATAATTCTCCTCTTCAGATTATTTCTGATCAGTCATACATATAAGGAAACATGGCGAAAGAACTCTAGAAAGAAAGAAGCAGGTAGAACAATTCCCCAACTCTCACAGGGTCAAGAACAATGGAAAAACTCCTAAATACAGGGCTGGGTCAATTAGTCAGAAAAGTACTGGCACACCTCATTTTATTGCACTTTGTTTTATTGTGCTCCACAGAGACGATGTGTGTGTTTGTTTTGTTTTTACAAATTGAAGATTGTGGCAACCCTGTATCAAGCAATGTTACCAATAGGGTAACATTTTTCCAACAACATTTGCTTACTTCATATCTCTGTGTCACATTTTGGTAATTCTAGCAATATTTTAAACTTTATTATTATATTTGTTATGGTGAACTGTGACCAGTGATCTTTGATATTACTACTGTAATTGTTTGGGGGCACCACAAACCGTATCCATATAAGACAGCAACGTGAATAAATGTGTGTTCTGACTGTTCCACTGACCAGCTGTACCCGCCCCCCCCCATCTCTCTCCCTATTCTTGGGTCTCTCCATTCCCTGAGACAATATTGAACAATTCAAACAATATTGAAATTAAGCCCATTAATAACCCAATAATGACCTCAGAGTGTTCACAAGAAAGGAGGAATCGCACATCTCTCATTTTAATTCAAAGCTAGAAATGATTTAGTAAGGAAGGCATATTGAAAGCTGAGACAAGCTGAAAGCTAGACCTCCTGTGCCAGACAGCAAAGTTGTGAATGCAAAGGAAAAGTTCTTTAGGAAATTAAAAGTGCTACTCCAATGAATGCATGAATGAGAAGAAAGAAAAACAACCCTACCGCTGATATGGAGAAAGTTTTAGTGGTCTGGACAGGAAAGCAAATCAGATACAACATTCCCTTGATCCAAAACCAAATTCCACCTGGGCTTTGTGGACAAGAGTTCCAGTCACCCCCACCCTCCCCGCTCCCCCAGCACACTGACTGGGTACTGGGTTGGGAACTGGGCAGGGCTGGGGCATTTGGGGTTGGGGCAGGGGCTGGCTCCCCAGGACTGACACCCCCAGGAACACTAAGACACAGGCTCCAGGATGGGCCGTTAATGTACAATAAAGCACACATGACCTTTCAAAAAAAAAAAGAAAATTCCTCCAGTCCACTCAGCTGGCCTTCCCAGTGCCCCCACTCTCTTCAATTCTGTGAAAGCTGAGAGGGTTGAGGAAGCTGCAGAAGAGAAGTTTAAACCTAGCAGAGGTTGGTTTATGAGGTTTAAGGAAAAAAGCTGTCTGCATAACAAAAAATGTAAGGTGAAGCAGCAAGTATAGATATAGAAGTTGCAGCAAGTTATCCAGGAAATCCAGGTAACGTTAAGTCAGGAAGGTAGCTACACAAAACAAAAGATGTTCAATGTAAATGAAACAGCCTTCAATTGCAAAAGATGCCATCGAAGACTTCATAGCTAGAGAGGAGAAGTAAATGCCTGGACTCAAAGCTTCAAAGGACAGGGTGATTCTCTTGTTAGGGGCTAATGCATCTGGTAACTTGAAGTTGAAGCTAATAATCATTTGCCATTCTGAAACCAAGGGCCTTTAAGAATTATGCTAAATCTTGTCTGTGCTCTATAAGTGGAATAATAAAACCTGGATGACAACATAGCTTTTAACAAACATCGTTTACTGCATATTTTAAGATCACTGTTGAGACCTACTGCTCAGAAAAAAAAAGACTCCTTACTGTTTTTTTTTCTTTTTTTTTTTTTTTTATGTTTTATTTATTTCAGGAGAGAGAGAGAGACAGCGTGAGCAGGGGAGGGTCAGAGAGAGAGGGAGTCACAGACTGAAACAGGCTCCAGGCTCGAGCTGGCAGTCAGCACAGAGCCCGACGCGGGGCTCGAACCCACGAACCGCGAGATCATGACCTAAGCGAAAGTCGGACGCTTAACCGACTAAGCCACCCAGGCGCCCCAAAGACTCCTTACTGTTCACTGACAAAGCACCTGGTCACCCAAGAGCTTTCTCTGATGAAAATATACAATGGTGTTTTCATACCTGCTAACACAACATCCATTCTGCAGACTATGAACCAAATAGTAATTTCACTTTCATGTCTTATTAACAATTATATTTTGCAAGGCTATAGCTGCCACTGATAGTCCTCCTCTGATGGATCTGGACAAAGTAAACTGAAAACTTTCTGGAAACGATTCACCATTCTAGATGCCATTAAGAACATTTGTGGTATGAAAAACATTATTCATGGTAAGAGTTCAAAATAGGAAAATTAAGAGGAGTTTAGAGAAAGTTGATTCCAACCTTCATGGAAGATTTTGAGGGTTCAAGACTTCAGTAGAGAAAATAGTATGATGGAAACAGCAAGGACACTAGAATTATAACTGAAGCCTAAAGATAGGACTGAATTGCTAGGACCTCACGACAAAACTTTGATGAAAAGTTGCGGTCTAAAAATTAACATAAAGAAAAGACCAAAAAAAAAAAAGTTCTTTAGCCTTTGCTACATTGATAAATTACTAATAAGCCTGCACCATTTTAATATTAAAGTCTCTATTCATAAAACCTACCATTTACTGAACGCTTAATACATGTAAGTTTTACGTAAATTATCCCATTTCATGCCTACAAGTACCATATGAGGTGTGAGCTCTGTTACCATCTCCACCTTAGATGATGAAACTAAAGAAGCAAAATTAAGTAATTTACTCTACATTATATAATGTAGTGCAATAGAACTCAACACACAGAATCAGAAAGTGAAATTACAGAATATGTATTTACCTCTCATTTTCAATATATATGTATAAGTTAAATAATATATTAATATGTAGATTAGCTATACAAATATATATCAAATGATTAAAAGAGATTATCTTAAAGAATGTTAAAAAAAGGCTAAATTTCAATAATGTGCATTTTTCTGTATATGTATATTTTAAGATAAGCCTGAATTATCTTAGTAATCTGAGATCATTAAGGTAAATAACTGAAAATGAAAGAGAGCAGTTACTGTGGAAAAAGGAGTGTCAGACCAGGTTACAGTGTATTAAGAATGAGGAGTGAAGGGGGCGCCTGGGTGGCTCAGTCAGTTAAGCATCCAACTTCGGCCTGTGTAAGTAAGGCTCAGTGCTGACAGCTCAGAAGCTGGAGCCTACTTTGGATTCTGTGTCTCCCTCTCTCTCTCTCTGCTCCTCCCCCCTCTCTCTCACACACACAAATAAACATTTAAAAAAAAAAAAGAATGAGAAGTGAACAAAGAAAAAAGGTAAAGTACTTTTTCAAGAAGCTTTGCTAGGAAGAGAAGGGAAGATATCAGATCCAATGAAGAAGCACTTTTTTCTGTTTGTTTTTCTTTTAGTGGAATCTTTGAATATATTTATAGGATAAAGAAAGGTGCCAAGGTACAAGGAAGAGAAAGAGGTTATAGGTATCAAATGAGGAGACAGAATGAGATTCCAAAGAAAAAAGAATCAAGAGCACAACGGAAACTGTCATTAAAGGATCAAGAGCATAATAGAAGTTGTTAGTATTAATTCTCTGAGGTGACTTTTACATAATTGAAAACATACTTTTATAAAGTTGTGAATTTTTAGAACAAGCATGTATCACTTTGGCAATCCAAAAAGGGGGTGGGGGGAGTGGCTAAGAGCACATGAAGGATATCATTGTTCTAATACTGAAGACAGTATAGATGCCAACACAGATATAGAACAATCAAAATTACCTAAGTTCGTTACTGAAAACATCATATAATCAAAACTCCTAATTCAAAACATACTGGCATGCCTTCCTGCAGCATATAAATGTATAACCACTGTGTCATACCTAAGCTTTAACAAGTTTTCTTCTAGATTAACATCTTGACAAGACATGGCAGGCATTTCACTTCTTACATGGCATTTCTTTATATTTCACTTCCATTACACAATTATTGATTTGGGAGTACGTCCTTCAGTTTTAGTACTATCTATCATTTAAGTGCTGGGATAAGATGTCCTAAGCTATAAACATAAAAATATAAAATGTTATATAATAGTGAATGTAAAATACCAGCAGAGTGGTCATCAAAATCACTTGCAGATATCTCATGCACAATTCACTCAGTATACCTATGAATTTTGGACTTGATGACATTTTTAATTACAGGCGTTTTGCATAGGGGTTACACATTATTTAAAAGCTTGTATATTTATTTTTATAACATACCGCTTAAAACTCGGAATGAGACAACACTATAAATTTGGTGATGGAAGAGTGAAGTAGAGTTCAGTTTCTGTGACATATTGTCTCTGAGAGATAGAACTGTCTGCTAGAAAAACAGAGCATTAGAACCTTGAGTTCAATGATAAAGAAATAGGAAAAGATACTGACCACCAATACATCTGATTATTATTTCATAGGCAGGGATTCAAAATTGTGATAGTTGATAAAGTAATAAAATTTTGTCAGCTGTCTTCCAAAGTCCATATATTAAGTGAAGCAGAGGTCTGCTTTAGGGATACAGAATTATAGGCTAGGTGGTACCAAAGATTAAAAATGTACTGAATTTAGGAGTGCCTGGGTGGCTCAGTTAATCGTCTGACTTCGGCTCAGGTCATGATCTCAGGGTTCCTGAATTCAACCCAGGGCCTGCTTTGGATCTTCTCTACTTCTCCATTCTCTCTGCCCCTCCCCCACTCGCCCACACTTTCTCAAAGATAAAAATACTAAAAAATGTACTGAATTTAGGGGTGCCTGGGTGGCTCACTAGGTTAAGCGTAGGACTACTGGTTTTGGCTTAAGTCATAATCTCACAGTTCCCAAGATGGAGCTCCACATCAGGCTCTGCACTGACAGCATGGAGACTGCTTGGAATTCTCTCTCTCCCTCTCTCTCTGGCCCTCCCTTGTTCATGCACTCTCTTTCTCAAAATAAATCAACATTTTTTTAATATACTGCATTTGAATATGGACTAACAGCATTATACAGATAATGGCATTATACCAATTTTAAAATTCTTCACTCTGGTAACTATACATAGGTGTTTTTAGATACAGTCATATAAAATAAAGAAAATAAATTATTTTAAGAAAAATATCCTAGTTCATAGGCAATACATGAAGTATTTAAGGGTAAATGATTCATGATGCCTGCAATTTGCTCTCATATAAGTCAACAAAAACAAAAGTTGATGTATATGTGTGTGCATATAGAAAGCAAGCAAATGGACAAATGGCAGTTTATTTTACTATTCTTGTAATTTTTCTGTAGATATAATTTTTTTTCAAAATACTAAATTTTTTAAACAACCAGAGACTGAAATAGAGCTCAAATAACAGTAAAATATAAGCCCATAAGAAAGTTACTACAGTGCTACAGGCATTCAGAAGAGATGAGTTTCAGCTAAAAGATGAGTTGAACACTTCACATGGAATGTTGGAGTTGGGCCATACAAGACAAAGTAAGATAAGGACATTCCAACTGAAAGGAATGGCACAAATAAGGATATAGAAGGAAAGAATTTCAGGAAAAACAAATACTCTACTTCAATCCAAAAACTTCTACTTCACAGAACTTCAAATGTTCTTATCAAGGAAATAGGAGTTGAACAATTATTTTCTTTAAAAAAGGGATAAAACAAATGAGATTACTATTTAAAAATTTTCCTTCTCATTCTTCCTCAAAACAAACCAAAACAGATGTTTACTGAAACAAATACAAAAATTACCAGTATAACTGAACAGTATTTAATTCTATCTTTAAGAGAAAAATAAGGCAGTGAATATTGAGTATGTATTTCCAATTCATGATGTAAAACAACTAAAAATCTTAAAAATTAATGAAAACCTTAACTAGAACTTATCTGCCCACGCTCACAATCTAATGAGCTTTAGAAATGTTACTGTAGGGGCGCCTGGGTGGCTTGGTCGGTTGGGCGTCCGACTTTCCCTTAGGTCATGATCTCGCGGTTCGGGTTCGAGCCCCGTGTCGGGCTCTGTGCTGGCTGCCGGCTCGGAGCCTGGAGACTGTTTCAGTCTGTGACTCCCTCTCTCTCTGACCCTCCCTTGCTCACGCTGTTTCTCTCTCTCTCTCCTAGAAATAAATAAAACATTTAAAAAATTAAAAAAAAAAAAAAAAAAGAAATGTTACTGTAAACTAAAGACATAGGTCTCAACAATGAAGTGGTGTACTCTAAGAAAAATGCAAGAGTGTTAAATGATTAAAAACAAAATAGCTCAGGGCGCCTGGATAGCTCAGTTGGTTAAATGTCCAACTTTGGCTTAGGTCATGATCTCACAGTTTGTGGGTCTGAGCCCTGTGTCCGGCTCTGTGCTAACCGCTTGCTCAGAGCCTGTAGCCTGCTTCAAATTCTGTGTCTCTTTTTCTCTCTGCCCCTCTCCTGCTGGTGCTCTGTCTCACTCTCTCAAAAATAAATAAATGTAGGGGCGCCTGGGTGGCTTAGTCGGTTAAGCGTCCAACTTTCACTTAGGTCATGATCTCGCAGTTTGTGGGTTCGAGCCCCGCGTCGGGCTTTGTGCTGACGGTCGGCTCAGAGCCTGGAGCCTGTTTCAGAGTCTGTGACTCCCTCTCTCTCTGACTGTCCCTTTCTCACTCTGTCTCTCTCTCTCTCTCTCTCCTAGAATTAATTTCGAAAAAATAAAAAATTAAAAAAATAAATGTAAATAAATAAATAATAAAATAGCTCTTGCTTTTTGAGTATTCAATTTAAAAGAACCACCTTCTTTCAGAGAAGAGATTAAAATATTTTAAATTAGTCTAATGTCTATTATCAGAAAAAGATCTTAGAATAAAATGTCCAAATTTTCTTAATGGCTCAAATATAGTTAAATAAATGGGTCTATGGTTCACTTCAGCAATTGGTAATTATGAAAATTAGAAATAGGTCAAGTACCTACCAAAAAAGACAAATATCTATAGAGGAATACCAAGCAGCAATCAATAAGAATGTGACAAATGTGGATAGATATGGAAAGATAGCTAAAATATTAAGATACACTGAAACACAAAGCTACAAAAGTACAAGCTAAAAAACAGTATATTAGAATAATATGACTATTTTAAAAACCAGTGCCAGATACATCCAAAGAAAAACTTGGCAGATTATACCACACCATTTTCAGAAGCTACAGCTGTAGGGAAAGATCTCATTTTCTTATGTCAAATAGTTCTGCAAAATTTTTGTAACAAACTTCTATCTCTATTATAATCAGTTTCCTCTTTCCTTATTTTATTGACTTCATTGTGAGTCTTTCACTTATCTAGTTAACAAGTCTAAGTACCAAGAAAGTTATTAAATACAGAAACATCTACCTTGAAGCCTGAACTATTGAGTTCTAATCTGGTTTTCTACATGGTAATAATTTAAGTTTGGGCAATCAAACATCCTTGAACTATAGTTATCTGAATTCTCAAGTGAGTATTTGCTCCAAATACTAAAGACCAAACCCTGGCTTATCTCATATACATTAGGAGACTATAATAAGAATCCATGTTCTTATGGCATCTCAAAACATTATCAGTATGTGAAGGTGCCCTTTAAAACTATGCAGTTTGAAAATGTTATTAGTTGGCACAGAAACAGACACATAGACCAATGGAACAGAATTGAGAACTCAGAAGTGGACCCAAAAGTATACAGCCAACTCAGGAAAGCAGGAAAGAATATCCAATGGAAAAAAAGACAGCCTTTTTAACAGATGGTGTTGGGAGAACTGGACAGCAACATGCAGAAGAATGAAACTAGATCATTTTCTCACACCATGCACAAAAATAAACTCAAAATGGATCAAGGACCTGAACGTGAGACAGGAAACTATCAACATCCTAGAGGAGAAAGCAGCAAACAACCTCCTTGACCTCCACCGCAGCAACTTCTTACTTGACACATCCCCAAAAGCAAGGGAATCAAGAGCAAAAATAAACGATTGGGACCTCACCAAGATTAAAAGCTTCTGCACAGCAAAGGAAACAACCCACAAAAGTAACAGGCAACCAACGGAATGGGAAAAGATAGTTGCAAATGACATATCAGATAAAGGGTTAATATCCAAAATCTATAAGGAACTCACCAGACTCCACACCCGAAAAACAAACAACCCTGTGAAGAAATGGGCAGAAGATATGAACAGACACTTCTCCAAAGAGGACATCCAGATGGCCAACAGACACATGAAATGATGCTCAGCATCCCTCCTCATCAGGGAAATACAAATCAAAACCACATGGAGATACCACCTCACGCCAGTCAGAGTGGCTAAAATGAGCAAATCAGAGAACTCTAGATGCTGGCGAGGATGTGGAGAAACGGGCACCCTCCTACACTGTTGGTGGGAATGTAAACTGGTGCAGCCCCTCTGGAAAACAATGTGGAGGTTCCTCAGGAAACTAACAATAGAACTCCCCTATGACCCAGCAATAGCACTGCTAGGAATTTACCCAAGGGATACAGAAATGCTGATGCATAGGAGCACATGTACCCCAATGTTCATAGCAGCACTCTCCACAATAGCCAAAACATGGAAAGAGCCTAAGTGTCCATCAACAGACGAATGGATCAAGAAGATGTGGTTTATCTATACCATGGAATACTACATGGCAATGAGAAACAATGAAATCTGGCCATGTGTAGCAACATGGATGGACCTTGAGGGTGTTATGCTGAGCGAAATAAGTCAGGCAGAGAAGGACAAATATCATATGTTTGCACGTATAGGAGGATTAGGAGGGAGGAACAAGGGGGAGAAGAAGGGCGGAAATGGTGGGGGAAAGGGAGAGAGGCAAACCATGAGAGACTCTTGAATGCTAACAAAAACTGAGGACTGATGGATGTGGGGGGGAGGGAGGGGTGGGCATGGAGGAGGGCACTTGTGGGGATGAGCACTGGGTGTTATATGGAAACTAATTTGACAATAAACTATTTGTAAAAAAAAAAAAAAAGAAAGAAAATGTTATTAGTATTATCCATTCTTACAGAGTATGTGTGAGTTTTTTAAAAAAGGAAGAAAGAATACATTATATAGTTTTAAATTTTTTTAATGTTTTATTTATTTTTGAAAGAGAGACAGCACAAGCAGGGGAGGGTCCGAGAGACAGGGAGACACAGAATCTGAAACAGCCTCCAGGCTCTGAGCTAGCTGTCAGCACAGAGCCAGACGCAGGCTCAAACCCACAAACCAGGAGATTATGACCTGAGCCAAAGCCAGACGCTCAACCGACTGAGCCACCCAGGCACCCCTATATAGTTTTAAAAAATTAATACCATAATGGGTTTAGACCAATAATGTTTCTCAAATTTTATTTTATCAGTTCTGGGGCAAAAGGCTAAAGTTGGAAGACTGTCACCTGTCTCTATATTCTCTTACCTCTCATAGATAATGCCTCAAAAAAAAGGCAATCACATTGAACAATGAGAAGCCATATTGCTGGCTGATTCTAGTTCTAAGGCAGTGAAAGCTCAAAATGAACTTGGAAAAATTATGCTAGAAAACAAGGACATGCTCAAAAACTAATTCAGCACATCAAAAGGACACAGAGGGGTCCAGATCCCTTCAAAGGATTATCTAAATGTGGCATAATTTGAGTATCCAAAGAATAACAGAAATGCAATGTAAACACTGCATAAACTGTCACTAAATTAGTGATAATTTTTTTAAATAGAGAGTAAACTTATTAGTCAATTTTGAAATACTGCACAAATTTACTCTAAATACTAGCATTAAAACAAAATACAACCTATACCCTGCCCATCTTTTTTTTCTTTCCTCTTTCTTTCCTCTCTTTTTTAGAGACCATGCCAGTTGTCTTACAGAATTCCACACATTTGTTTCCTGACATTGTTAAGTCCTCCCACAAAGTCCTATATTTTTGTAACAGAAGTTCGATGTAAAGGTTGATTAAACTCACTTTTGATAATCAGACTTCATGATGGTATACTGAATTTCATACTGTATCACACCAGAAGCACACAGTATCAGGTTGTTGCACTCGTGATGATAACTGATTACTTAAAGGTGGCAACCTCCAGATCTTCCATTGTATATGTATGTTATTAAGAATCTGTAGGTGGGTACTTCAGCAATTTGAGTGAATTTTTACCTGCCTGACCCATTAATGATCCTTCCCTGAATCACTCATTTCATTAGAGGTTTCAAAATATTGATTCACCCCAATTTTATCAATTCATTTGTATTTATTAGTTGGTATTCTTCTGTAAAAGATACTCTTCCCTGTCAACTTGAAATGAAACTTTGTTCCTCTTACAAAGGTAGGGTAGATCTAGTATGTTTGGAGACAGCTGTAAAAATGAATTGGAGAAAAAAACAAAATTATTATTAATTTTGTTAGGTGTGATAACAGTACTAGGGTTGTTTATATAGGAGAATGTTTGACTATACTTGGTCATAGGAGATGTGTGCTGAAGTTTTCATAGTTTAAGTGCTTGATGTCTGCCACGGATTTTCAGATAATTTCCCAAAAATATAAATACATAGAAAAAGCAAATATAACAAAATGTTAGTGATTGTTGACTGTATGGATATTTGGATGTTTGCTGTACTATAATGGGTGTTGTACTATTCCTTCGATTTTACTGGAGTTGGAAGATTTTTCTGATAAAAAGTTAGAAAAATCACCTTTAGCCTACTACTTAATTACAATACGGGAAGAACCAGAATTCTCACTTCATTTGAAAAATATTTACTGAACAGCAACCACATGCAAGTACTACATTTAGTAAATAAGATAGTCCCTAACCTCAAGGACTCAGAATAACACAAAATAATATATATTTCAGCATTTAATTACAACAGTGATGAGTATAATCAAGCCAGAGGCAGAAAGTATTATAATAGCGCCTCTGATAATCTGAGAGGTAAAGAAAGCCTTCTATTCAGGAAGTGACCTCTTAGTCATCCTTAATTCTCTTATTGTGAGCTCCATCTTACTCTCCCAACCCATTTCAAATCTGTCCCAAATCCTTGTGCTCTACATTTTAAAATATCCATAATTCAGCCACTTAGCACCTCCATTATCACCACTTTGGTTAACGCCTACATGCATCCTTAACTGGATCACCAAAACAGACTCTTAACAGGTCTCCTGCTTCTACTCTTACCACAGACTATTTTCAACAAAACAGCAGAAGTGATCCTTTTAAAGGTTAGGTTAAATAACATCACTCCTCCACTCCAAACCCAGCAAAAGCTTTACATGATCCGCTTTGCCTTACCTTTGACCTCATCTCTCATCACTTTCCTTGTAACTCACTCTGCTCCAGCCATACTTGCTATTTCTTATAAATTCCAGCCTTATGCCTTAGAGTCTTCACACTCTATTTACAGGAACTGGTTGTTCTTCTAAATAGCTGCATCAACTTCCAACTTGTACAAATATCATGTTTTCAATAAGACCTATCATGAATACCCTATTAAAAAGTGTAAAGTACACTGCAATGTACCTTGTAAAATTACAAAGGAATCAGACATTCCTGATACCCTTACTCTATTCTTTTTTTTCCCCTCTTCTCATATCACTTATCATCTTCTAACATACTAATTGATTAATTTATTGTTTATTATCTGCATTGCCACCAGAATGTAAGTAAGCTCCAGGGAACTTTGCTTTTATTCAAGCTCCTTGTTCAAGGCTTGATACAATAGGTGTTAAATATTTGTTGAAAAATTGACATTTAAGATAAAAGGCTAAAGGTGAGCAGGAGCTGGCAAGAGAGAACTTCCTACGCAGAGGAATTATTACATGGGGCCCAAGCTATGAGGAACCAGTAGCCAACGAATGAAAGATTTCTAAAAAATGAGTGGAAAAACAGACAGTGGTCAAATAATTTACAACTTCTGAGTCTCATTAGGGGTCTCCCACTTTATTATGAAAGGAATGAAAAACCAATGAAGGGTAATGACATAATTTGCATTTTATAAAAATAATACTGGAGGCAAAGTAGTCAAAAATTCAGAAGGGGCAAGTGTGAATGCAGATTCACACTGAAAGGGACCATTAGAATAATCTAGGCAAAAAATGAGGCTAGTTTAGACTAGAGTGCCAAAAATGGAGACATAGTGAAATGCTGATTCATGTGAAATTTTGCAAATTGCAGTATGGATTACAGATGTAAATGTGAAAAGAAAAATAAAAAGGTTTTGACAAATAATAAAGTTGGATAACTTTGACTTTGGAGCTGAAAACCATTTCAGTAGGCACAAAGAGCACTGACCATAAGAAATACTGAAAAGATACCATTTGGAAAGGCATGCCCCAGAGTGGGAGAAAAGGTATGTTATACATATATCCAACAAAGGAATCATATCCAGATAGAGAACTTCTAAAATCAGTAAGACAAAAGACAACCCAAAAAAGGAAGGGCAAGAAACTTAAATAGGCAATTCACAAAAGACAGCAAAATGAACAATAAGCATATGAAAGGGTGTTTGTAAATCTTGTTAACGACAGGGAAAATACAAACACCATATGATGTTTGACTACACATCTATCAAAATGGTTAAATTATTAATAAAAAGATTGACAATAACAAGTGTTAGCAAATAATGTGAAGTAACTGAAACTTGTACTTACTGGTGGTAATTATAAAAAATAGGCATCATCACTTTGCAAAAGTGTTGTCATAATGTCCAAAACTAAATATATGCATATAATTTTCACAACTGAGTATATAAACAACAGAAACACATACACAGGTACACCAAAAAAATATATACATAGTTCTGCTGTAACATTTTGAAACTGCAAATTTGTTCCAATGTGATTGATGAACAATATTAGCATAACACAAATTTCATGTTTGCCTATGCTCAATCTTGTCCATGAGAAACTCTAGATCAGAAGAGAAAATTGCACCCAGATGAAATGAACTACACAGAAATACACAAAATATACACACTTTAGACTTTAACTTTTACTAAATGTTATGATTCACACCTATACAAACCCGTTGTGTTAACAACTGTACATCCAATTTCAGGTAAAACCTGGGCCAGCACTGCACAATAACTCACAAGCTGCAACCTTGACACACACTCCCACAGCAAGCAAAACTAACTTTCAAGATAAAACACCACATTTATTGTAGTACTTATGTACTACTTAACCATTTAACATGTGGAAAACTGTGCTACCATTTTTATTAGGATCCTATGTTTGTTTTTTTTTACATATGTCACCTACCAAGTTTTAAGCTCTGAGTCCACAACTCCATTTTCTACATAAGCCCTGTGGTTTTTATTGCACAATTTTGCAGTGTAGTGATTTTTTAAGAATGAATATGTTGTTCTATAACAGAACTAACTATAAAAGAATGTTCAAAGGAGCACTAACCCCAAACTGGAAACAATAATCATCACTAAAATGGATACATATACTGTAGTATATCATACAATGGAATATTATACAGCACAGAGAATGAAAAAACTTCCACTGTAGATGAAATTCTCAAATATAAGAAAAAAGAAGCTAGACACAAGAAAATATATATGGTACACAATCTGTTAATATATAGTTTTAGAAGTGCAAAACTCATCTATGGTGTTAGAAATCAGGATGGTCCTTTGAGGAAGAGGATATAGTTAGGGACTAGGAAAGGTACAAGGGAGATTTGGGGGTTACAGGTATATTTCTTTTTTAACAAGAGGTATAATGTACATATCAGAAAATTCACCAAACTTTAAGATGTACAATTTACTGTTTTTTTTAGTACATTCAGAGTTGTACAGCCATCATTGCTATGTAATTCTGGAACATATCAGCAGTCATTGCATTTTCTTTTTCTTGACCTAGTGTATTGACAATGCAGTAATTCATCAAGCTATACATTTATGACTTGTGCACTTTTATGTACAAATACTACCCAGTACTTCAGTAATTTAAGTCAATGCTTAGAGGACTTCAAATTAAACCTAGTACATTGATTATATGCTTTTATAACTCTACTATCTCCTAAAATTCTACTTAAAGCAGATGGATTATTTTAAAGCATTAAATCAAAAGATCAAATAAAAAGTAAAAAAAAGATATCTTCCTTACTCAGATAATTTCTTTCTGAAATGAACTCAGAAGGGCTGAAACACAGGGCTTGGAGATAGCAGGGATAACTGAAAATGAATATTACTGAAAACAGACTAAGTATGTGTTCTTCCAGACATACCTAACTTCTATTTTTTTCTTTTTACAGTCATACTATACCTCCTGATATGCATACTTCAAACCTCCTGATATGCAATCATTTAACAACCTACAGATATATAAGCTATATTTTTATGCCTGCTATTTTATATTGCAGTAAGTGGTTGTACCATTATGTGTTTATCCAATTTCTTTTTTTTTTTTTTAATTTTTTAAAGTAATCTCTATACCCAGTGTGGAGCTCAAACTCACGAACCTGAGATCAAGAGCTGGATGCTCTACTGACTAAGCCAGGCAGGTGCCCCTATCTAGTTTCTTACTGAAAACAGTTTAGATTGTTCTGTTGATTTTTATTAACATTACAAATAGTATTGCAATGAACATGCATATATATAAAACTCTGAATCTTTATTACTAATTTGTGTCAGTGCATCTATAACATATGCTAAATCAAAGAATACGAATATATACCGCTATCTTTCAGAAAGGTTGCACCAGTGTATCTCCTACCAACAGTATAAGAGTTTCTGTTTCCTCACATTTAATTAATCTTTGGCAATTTAGTTAAAAATACTCTTAATTTGATATGGATATTTTCAAAGTGAAAACTTTTTATAGGCTTATTGGTTCACTTGTATTTCTTTTTCTCTAAACAATCCATTCACATTCTTTGGTCACCTTGACATTTTTCTTACTGATCTTTAAGATGTGTTTTGAGTTGAGAAGGTTGAAAATTAGTCCTTTTGCATAAATGTGACAAGTTTTCCCCCAGAATATCCTTTCAGTATCTCAATCGTTTAATTCTATCTTTCAAGATATAGAAGTTCTATAGCCAAAGTTCAAACAATCAAACTTTGTGAGGTCCACAAAGAAATTCTACAAAGTCAGCATTCTTAACCTTTCTTTTTTTCTGGATTTTGTTTGTTGTCATGCTTAGAAAAGCTCTTCGTAGCCAAAAATCATTAAAATGATCATTTTTATAGTTTCACTCTTTTGTAAATCTTTTAATCTTTGATCTACTTGCAATGTACTGTCAAAAATAAAACTGCCATAGACTGAATGCTTGTGTCCCACTCCCCTCCACCCTCAAAATTCATACAATGAAATCCTAAACTCCAAAATGATGGTATTAGGAGGTGGAGCCTTTGGGATGTGATTAGGCCACGAGCAGGAACCTTTATGAATAGGATTAGTGTCCTTATAAAATAGATCCCAGTGAACTCCCTCACCCCTTCCTCAATGGGAGAACAGAGTGAGAAGACGGCAAACTATGAATCAGGAAGTAAGCTTTCATTAGATATTGAATCTACTGGTGACTTCATCTTGAACTTTCCAGGTTCCAAACTGTGAGAAATAAATTGTTTTGTTTATAAGCCACCCAATCTGTGGTATTCTGTTACAGCAGCTCAAAAGGACTAAAACAGGATACTACATCCTTTTCTGTTGGAATTTCTCATTAAATCAGGCAATTGCTCCTACTCTTGTATCTTGCTTCCTTACAAATACTCTTCCTTGCCATCTCTAAAATTCACTCTAATTTTAAAACAGATCTGTTTTCATAAAAATGACACAAGCTCATTATTTTTAAAAAAGTAATGGAGAGGGGCGCCTGGGTGGCTCAGTCGGTTGAGCGTCCGACTTCAGCTCAGGTCATGATCTCACAGTTCGTGGGTTCAAGCCCCGCATCGAGCTCTGTGCTGACAGTTCAAAGCGTGGAGCCTGCTTCAGATTCTGTATCTCCCTCTCTCTCTGACCCTCCCCTGCTCACGCTGTCTCTCTCAGAAGTAAATTAAAAAAAAAAAAAAAAAAAAAAAAAGTCATGGAGAAAGCACTATTAAAAAATCCCCATCACCCAGAAATTATCATTAATTTATGCAAACATTATTCCAAACAACTCACTAGGTATATGTTCAAAGTAAGGGACATATATATCAAACAGAAAAAAATTCTAAGACAATAGGATACTATCATGTCACTTTAAAAATAAATGGTATTAATTTTCATTTTACTGTATCAGAAGAAATAGAAGAAACAAAGTTACAAGGGCACAAATTAACTGACAAATGAGAATCTGGCAAGTTAAAGCAGTTACCAACTATAACAACAACAAAGAGGACAAGAAAGAAAAATGAACAGATGCTTTACAGGACACAGATTTTCACTTTAAGAGAGTTAAGAGAAGCATGCCCTGGAAATTGCTCAATCTTAAATACACTTTGCAAAAAATAAAACCCTCTTTATGATAATCCTACAAAAGCGAACATAAAGTAAAAGAGACAAGATGGTGTTGCATGCAATTTTGTCACAAAAACATGATTTTACTTTTTAATCTAAGAATTAGCAAACAAGTGCAATAATAACCAAACTTTTGTACAAAATATTTTCATAATTTTCATGTTTCAAATTATAGTCAAATAAAAACTTTCTCTACATTTGTTTTAATTTGGGTCAGTGGATTCTCTTTAACTACAAATCAGGGTGAAAGGAGACTTAAATTATCTAAGCCTCTTTTCGGTCCTAAACATCATGCCTCAAAGAGTCTCAAGAGATCAAGTCAAAGGTCACTTAGCCAAGTTTCCTGTCCAAATTAAGGATAAACAGATGCGGAACAGGGGAATATACATTCCTTTATAGCACTCTCTAAAAAATTAGTAATTAAATCTCTAAATATTCCAGGCATATTTAAAAAATCCTTATGACTAGCATCCATCGGTGTGTTTCAAAACTAATTAGATTTTCAGACTAAAATCTATCCGGGTATTCTGTCCTCTCTGCAGAAACAGTACTTCCCTTTAACCAAACTTAGCTCACCCAAATTGACACACACAGATCTTCCCCTTTTTAAAACAATCTAGGATTTGATGGACACATATTCATGTCCCTAAGTCCATCTATGAATGGGTATAAATTTCAAACACACTAGAGAATTTTCCGTATGCCAAGCCCTAAGCAACATTTTGTAACCATATTCACTTCTCATCCATCTTCCTAACTAATAAGATCTGTCATAGATAGTCAGAAAGTTCTTATTCTCTTGTTCTATTCTGTTAACATGTCTATAATATACTTGTCAGGAGATGCAGAAACATCAACACTGCACACAGCATTTCTAGGTAGCAGTGCCTCATTTTATAAAAGGTGAAGTTTTCCAGTACTATTTTTTTTTAAGATTTTTAAGTAATCCTGGGGCACCTGGACGGCTCAGTCAGTTAAGCATCCCACTTCGGCTCAGGTCATGATCTCCCAGTTTGTCAGTTCAAGCCCCATGTCAGGCTCTGTGCTGACAACTCATAGCCTGGAGCCTGCTTCAGATTCTATGTCTCCTCTGTCTGCCCCTCCTCCTCTCCTGCTCTATTTCTCTCTCTCTCAAAAGTAAATAAACATTAAAAAAATATTTTAAAAATCTATTTGGGATGGATAAGTATAAATGGCTAATCAACGAAAAGAAATGGAAACTGAAATGATCCAAAAGAAAGCGACAAAAAAAATAATTAAATAAAAGTAAGGATACATAGACAAAACTAGAATCTCTCCCTAATCAGAGAGAAACATATTAAGTACAGGCTAGGATTAGTAAGAAAAATTTTGAATTGGGTTAAAAGGTCTGAAATCCAAGAGTAGACTTGCCCAAAACAGCTGAATAGGCTGGGTCAAGTCATTCATTTTCTTCTGGATCTAAGTTTCCTAATCTTTAAATAAAAAAGAGGGATCAGATGCGCTCTCTGTTCTAAAATTTTACTGTTCTATGTGACATACTACAAAAAAGAAAACTTGGAAACTGTCTATTTCATTACCAAAGGGCTGTCTGGTTGCTGCCCACCACTACTTCTCCCTGATACATTACTAACCAGAGAGGCTGATTCAATTTTCCAGGTACTTCCCTAGTACAAACTAGAAGGGACTAGAATCAAATTCAGTCAGACAACCACTTCCAAATGACTAATGATTCTATACAGAAGGCTCAGTACAAAATGCTTCATATCTCTGTTCTAACTCCACTAGCAATAGTGCATCATAACAAAAAAAGAACATTACTAAACTAGTTTTTAAATCTTTAATAGACTGTTTTAACTACAAAAAAAACGCAGAAACCAATGCTGACCTTAAGATTTCCTGATTAATCCATTTTTTTAACATTTATTTATTTTTGAGAGAGAGAGAGAGAGAAAGAGAGAGAGCGCACCAGAGCAGAACAAGGTTAGAAAGAGAGAGATCTGAAGCAGGTTCCACACAGTGAACACAGATCCCCACAGTGGCCTGAACTCATGAACTGTGAGATCAGGACCTGAGCCAAAGTTGGCGGCTCAACCGACTGATCTACCCAGAGGTACCTACTGATTAGTCTTTAATTCTTAATTAGTCTTTAGTAAGTTTTAATAACCTTTAAGTCAAACAGAGAATATTTGGAGTAAATGTAGCAACTTTGTGGCTTAGGACCACAAAGCTATACCCTATTTCTCAAAAAGAAAAAAAGAGAGAAGACCAAAGCCATCTTTTCAAAGTATGATTTTACTGAGATCTGTCATGCAAAGTATTCTTTTAATAGTCTAAAGCAAGTATTTCAGACTCCAAACCATTTGCAGCATTTTTAAAAAGGAGCACCAGAGATTCTGAGCTTTTCTCTTCAAAAATATTTATAATCTCATGATATGTCCACATAATATCCATTTTAATAAAATGAAAAAACAAAATAAATAAATGAAATGAAAAACTTAGCAGCCCCAATAAATTGATTACTGAAAAACCGCTTCAAGAAAATTTTCTTATCTTACCTCTACACTAGGGCTAAGGCTGCTTGGCAGTGTTTCTGAAGTCACAGTAGTGCTTGGAAGGCTAGAAATTTCCCAAGTATTCACAGGCTGTATTGGTTCAGACTGCTTTGAACGATCTATACATTTTGGATTATCCAGTAAGGTCACTTCATAAAATTCTTGAATATCTAAAGGTAAAGAAAGGAAAAAAATTCACAACTATTTAGATTGTCTAATTAAACTATGCATTGCTAAAACAATGTAACTCAAAACCAAAACTTTCAGTCTAGATTAGTAAAATAAATCCAATCTTCTAATGTACTTAAAACAGTGAGGGGTACCTGGATGGCTCAGTCAGTTAAGCAGTTAAGCATCTGACTGCGGCTCAGATCATGATCTCATGGTTCATGAGCTCAAGCTCCGCATCAGGCTCTCTGCTGTCAGGACAGAGACTGCTTTGGATTCTCTGTTCCCGGATCTCTCTCTGTCCTTCCCTGCTTGCACTCTCTGTCTCTCTCAAAATAGATAAACTTAAAAAAAAAAAAGTGAATATTTTCTCATTTTATTATGTCAAGGTCATATCAGAACTAGTAGGGCATAATGTAAAGGTTGCAGGCTCTTTACACTTCAAAGTCAATGCTGACTTCAAATCTCTATTCCGTCACAAAGTAGCTACCTGTTTAGGCAAGTTACTTAACTTCTGATAACTTACCTCTTATTATGAATCATTACAAGGACTGTCATATATAGCACACAATGGCATATATAAAGTGCACGACACATAATAAGCTCCTACCCAACAGTAGCTAATATCATTACTGTGAATTTTGTCTTTTTTTTCCTTAAAAGTTTATTGAGAGAAAGAGAGTGCATGCTCGTGAGCAGGTGTGCAGATGAGGGGCAGAAAGAATCCTAAGCAGGCTCCACCCTCCAACCTGAGCTCAATGTGGGGCTCAATCTCACAACTGTGAGATCATGACCTGAGCTGAAATCAAGGGTCGGGTGCTTAACCAACTGAGCCCACTCAGGTGCCCCCATTACTGTGAATTTTGGAAGACAGGAGTCATTACTGATATTTTATCTCTGTACCATCAATATCTCCTCAATATAAACCCCTCACGTGGTTTTAATTGTCCTTCTAACCAAAGTAAACAAAAAACATTAATATTATACATTATTTTAGAAACAATCAATTAGATATATGACAGAACTGTTTAAAAAACCCATACATTTACTTAAAGTTGCACAGGATAATTTAAAAGATCAAGTTACTCTGCTATCAGCTGAAATTATTATAAACGTAGTATGCTAACACTGATTACTCATGCCAGAAGCTCTGAGTGTTATAGAATGTTTAAGTTCACCACTATTATGTTCTTTATTCACCTAGCGGCATATTTTGAGTTGATTTTTTTAAAAATGTTTATTTGTGAGACTGAGAGAAAGAGCACAAGCATGGAAGGGGCAGAGAGAAAGGGAGACACAGAAACTGAAGCAGGCTGAGCTGTCAGCACAGATCCCAACGTGAGGCTTGAACTCATGAACAGTAAGATCACGACCTGAGCCAAAGTCAAACACTTAACTCACTGAGTCACTCTGTCGCCCCTAAGTTGATTATTTAAAGGGGAGAAAGTATTATTTAACAGCAAAGGTGGGGCATTATCCTGTAGAGAATCATGCACAATTATTGTAAATAACATTTAGACAAAATAACTTTTACTTATTTCTATGATGAAAAGATTAGTATCTCTTTTAAAAAATTTCTGAAGACAGTAGAGACAAAGTAATTCCCTCTTAATAACCAGTAAAATTGTAGAACTTTCTAAGTAAAGAGCTAATAAAAACTAAGGTCAGCACAGTGAGGTTGTAACTGTAAAGTAACCTACTTTACAGAGTGTTAAGAATATTAATAGAGATAGGAGGGCACCTGCGTAGCTCAGTCGGTTGAAGAATATTACTAAAAAAAATTCTATGTGAAATCATTTTATAAACCATGACTTACTATATAAAACTGTTCATGTAACCATTATGAAAAAAAATAATAAACTTAAGTTCAGAACATTAGCTACAAGGTGTTCTTACCAAAAGCTGTTTAACCTGAACCTAAATCAAGCCTTCAGAACCAACTTGTAGTTCACAGGACATACAGTTGCTAGAGAAACAAGTTAAATGACACCAGAAAAGCACGGGAAAAAAACAGATCCAGAAGGGAACATTCCATAAGACAACTGGCAGTTTCTTGAGAAAGTCAATGTAATGAAAAGGGAAAGAAATTGTTTGAAAGTAAGGATTTTTTTGTATAAAAGAAA